>CAWUFW010008561.1:600000-874320 GCA_963921515.1 Calotriton arnoldi
ACCTTGAATGATTTAATTCTTCCGGATTGTATACTTTTTACCTATGACATCATCCTCATCCTATCGAAGCTGACCAATGGGACAGAGTGGTCTGACATTCCTGATGATGTCAAGGGGTGTTAAATCTTTGGAGTAAAATTGATCAGATCTTTGAACTGACAGCGGCAGCAGTGTGTGTGTGTGTGATCAGCTTTACAGCGCTGAGGCTGATGCTTTGACATTTGAGGACTAATGCGAATTGTGACGTAATACTGCAAATTGCTGCATGCTGGTATGCCAGCTTAGTGGAACCTCTCAGCTGTAGGGTTCGCATCATATGCTGTGACTTTGGTGTTACAGCATCGGACTGAGACAGATTTCTGTCTTTAACGAACTGGAACTGGTCACTTGGAACTTTCTGAACTTTCCTAAGGGTTTGTATGAGGTTCAACTGATTTCCTATTGATCCATATGCTATAGATGTCCGAAATCTCCCTAGGCTGAGGAAGATTTTCCCATCATTTATGGATCTCACAAAGTTAGATATAGCTTTATTAAGCCTATTATTAATTTTAATTTAGGATTGCACGCTGTCTCATTTAATGTTCTTTACACATGAATGGAATACTAAATTTTGAGATTTAAACTAAACTCAGCGGATTCTGTCTCATTATTTCCTGTTGGGTAAATCATTTGGGATTAATATTCCTTTTTGATTGGTATATTGTGTTTCTAACGATAAGGACCAGAATTTGAATATGGCAATTATCTCATTCCTGGTCCTCATTTGATAATTGCTCATCCACCGAATATCCAGTCCTTTTCAACACAAAACAAGATCCATCAGAGGACCAATTGAGTACGGTGGGTAGCCAGAAGTTAAAAGAATAACTTTTGGAATATAGAAAAATATATATGTTTTTGGGGCCCAGTACGTAACTCTACAACAGTTTTTCTGGTAGCGTGTCGGATGGTTTACTTGTATGGCAAAACTGAGATATATGAGGGGGATGCATATTGAGGTCACTATAGACTTATGCAAACCCTAAGTTCAGTGATATTTGACCAAGTGCCAGTTCTGAAGAAAAACGACGAGATGACGGAACAAGTGGTGTGAATATTAATAGGGTTGCGCGAATGCTATTGTTTTATGTGTAACTTGTGAGAATTGGTAGAGTGATGTTTCTTTGTGCTCATGTTTGAATATGTTGTTGTCAAATTAAATTTATGAGACATATCGTTCTTTACAAATGATTTCCCAAAACTAAGAGAAAAACCTGTTGAGTGGTATAGACAAGTTGAAAGGAATGTAAAGGTTTTAAAGGTTTTACTAAAAGATTTGGATACTTTGTTCGATATTGTGGTCCCTGGCGATTTATGGTCTGAATGTAAAATTGCTATATATTGGCCTGAAACAGAACCTGCTAGAGATCCAAGAACTGGTGCACCATCACCTGAAGTAATGAAGAGATATAATCAAGCCATTACTTATTTGAAAGTAAAGATTTCACCAAAAGAGATCAATTGGGTAAAGATCGATAGAACAACACAGGAGTTAAAGGAGACAGTGTATGCATATTATGAATTACTTTTACAAGCATTTAAGCAGTACCGTGGAATAGAAAATGTGTCTGGAAAGGATATCGGACATTTTGTGTATCGATTTGTGTATGGGTTAAGACCTGAAATAAGTGCCATGATACAACATCATTTGATTTGTTGACAGGGCAAACCCATAGATGGGATCTTCGGTATGCTAAATATTGTGGAGACGAATTGGATTCTAAGCATAAGATACTGAAGGAAAAGTTGATGTTAGTGCAAATGAGGGCAGCAAAGAAAGGTTACATAGGAGCTGGTACTGACTGTGCTGTTGTTATACAGGGAAATGGTCAAGCGAATAAAGGTATACGGGGAGTAGCAGGTAGACAACAACAGAATGCATTGACTCAAGGGAGAGGTAGAGGGACTTCAATAGAAATGTTGAACAAGACAAATCCGCGTCATATTTGCGGCACATTCGGGCATTGGAAGCAAGAGTGTAGGTTTAATCCATTAAATCAAATGATTGGACAAGTATCACAGGGTAGAAATGCACAGAGCCAAGCAGGTGATATGATGCAGAGTCAGCAGAATCAAAGGCAGAAAAATTTAAATTTAAGTATGCCCCAGGCACCTATGCACACATAAATGGTCAGGTTCAAAAATACAATGTGAACATGGGATTCCATAAAAAAGGCCAAACTGATTCAAATCCAAATGTTACTCAGCAATATTTGATTCAGATTGATGACAGGGCCTGAGAGGGGAGTAGGAAAGCGTGCTTGGCGCATCCTTAGAGGTAGACCAGAGTGGTCCCTATGTGGATGGCAAGGTAAACAGAACACCAATTTCATTACTTGTTGACACTGGTGCTACCTGTTCCACTGTAAGAACAGCTGAAGTTCAAAACCTACCCCTCTCAGGAGAAAGAATCCAAGTCGTGGGAGTTTCAAATCAATTAATGTCAAATCCTATACCTGAGTCTGTTATGTTGCAAATTGGGTCATTTGAAGACCTGCACAAATTTGTGATATGTGATTCTAGTCCAGTAAACCTATTTGGACGAAACCTATTGTGTAAACTGAAGTGTTCCATTTACTGTACCCCAAAGGGAATTGAATTTCATACCAATGATGAAGACATTGTATTCAAAATGTCAAAACAAAGGATTGAAGCTGAAGGTTTATTTTCCTTATTAACGAGTGATGATTTACCTTTGGAATTAAGAGATACTGTGTTACCTGAGGTTTAGGATTTCACAAGAAAGAATATCGGATTGATCATAGGGGTGGGTCCAATACGAGTTACTTTGAAACCAAATGCAGAATCCCATCATATAACCTGAGCCCAGAGACAACGGCAGGTATAACACCTTTAATCGAGTCAATGATCGAACAAGGAATTTTTGGAGAGATTATGGGAAGCCCATGTAATTCACCTATTATGGGAATCCAGAAACCGAACGAAGAGTATCGAATTGTGCAGGATTTGCGCAAGGTCTATAGGATTGTGATTCCATGTTGTCCGATTGTGCCAAATCCAGCCGTGATACTATATCAGATTCCATGTGAAGCTGAATAGTTTTCTGTCATTCATTTGTGTCAAGCCCTTTTTTCCATTCCCTTGCACCCGGATTGCCAATTTTTATTTGCTTTCTGGTTCAAAATCATGTCTTGGCATGGTGCAGAGTTCCACAAGGTATAAGGAGAGTCCTTCCATCTTCAATCAGATATTGAAGAAGAACCTAGAGTCTTTTGTAATGCCAAATCACTCTGTACTGGTTCAGTACGTTGACGACTTGTTGGTAGCATCAGGCACACAGGAGGCTTGCGTATGTGACACCATTGCATTACTGAATCATCTGGCAGTGAGTGGACATAAAGTGTCACCAGCAACATTACAATTCTGCAGGAGAGAAGTCCTTTATTTAGGCCATCACATTGAAAAGGGAGCCAGGAAGATGTCACAGGATTGGATTATTGCAATCCTGCAGATGAATCCTCCTAGCACACAGAAGGAAGTCTGCATGTTCCTGGGAATAGTTGACTATTGCCGACAATGGATTCCAAATTTTTCATTGATAGCCAAACCACTTCAGAGACTTACACACAAAGATGTGTCAGATCCAGTTCCATGGAATGATGAATGCATGCGCTCTTTTAATGAACTGTGAGACAGTCTGTGTCGAGCTCCAGCATTGGGAATGCCCGATTTCAACAAAAGTTTCACTCTGTTCTGCAGTGAGCCGCGAAGGATGCGTGTTGTCAGTTTTAACGCAGATGAATGGAACTGCGCGCAGGCCTGTTGCATATTTTTCAGCTACGTTAGATCCTGTAGCTGCAGCGTTGCCTGGATATCTAAAAGCAGTGGCTGCCACATGTGTGAGTTTGGAACAGTGTGAGAGCATTGTGATGGGTCATCCTTTGAAAGTTCATGTGTCACATTCTGTTGAGATTTTGCTTACTCGTACTTGAACGCAACATCTCACTAGTAGTCGATTAACAAAATATGAGCAAGTGATTTTCGGTGCTGGGAATGTGTCATTGGTGCGATGTACAAGTTTGAATCTGGCTACATTGATGCCCTTGCCAGGAAACAAAGTTGTGATTGATGAGGCAGATCATGATTGTTTGGATGTGACTGAGTTGTACACAAAACCTCGACCAGACATTCAGGATGTACCATTACCCGAGTCAGATCATGTGTTGTTTGTGGATGGATCTTGTTTGCGAGATGCAGGAGGAAATTTGAGAGCTGCGTAACCCTGCCATCTATACGGTTGTGGGATTGGTTGAAGCTTCCTGGTTGCAAGGAGTGTATTCTGCCCAGGTTGCTGAGTTGGTTGCTTTAACACAGGCTTGCAGAATTACATAATTACAATTGAGAGTTACCATTTTTACCGATAGCCAATATTGCTTTGGGGTTGTCCATGATTTTGGGCAGTTGTGGTCTCAGCGTGGATTCATGACCTCTTTGGGTTCACCCATCCGAAACGGAGAGAGTGAAAAATGTACTTCTGTCATTACAACTGCCCACCCAAATTGAGGTGGTTAAGTGCCCGGCCCATCGACAGGGAAGTGATTATGTAACGGTTGGTAACCACTATGTGGACGAGACCGCGCGCTATTGCGCCCTAAATTCGTGAATTTTTAATGGAGACCTCTTAAAAGAGAAAACTGATGTCACAGAATTTAGGCTGATGTTGTCAACTGTGGAAACATGGGAAGAAATAAAAGCCTTACAGGATGAGGTGCCAGAAACTGAAAGACAAGGGTGGATTAAAGCGGGTTGCGCACAAAAACAGGAAGATGAGGTCTGGGTGTACAAGGATGGAAGACCAGTCCTACCTGATAGTTTGTTTTCACCCATGGCAAGAAACTATCATGGTCCTGCACATGTTGGGAGAGATGCTATGATGCGTCTTTTTCATCAAACATGGTTTAATCCCCGATTTAGAGCAGGTTCAGAAGTGCTTTGTCAAAGATGTGTAGTGTGTTAGCAGCAAAACGTGGTAAAGAAAACACTAGTCACAATAAGTCATGTGGGCAGATCTGGAGGACCATTTAATAGGATGCAACTTGATATCTTTGAAATGCTCCCTTGCAATGGTTTGAAATATGTTCTGGTGATTGTGTGTTTGTTCTCTGGTTGGGTAGAAGCCTACCCAACCAGGCTTAGTGGAAGTTTAACTGTAGCTAAACTACTCCTTAGAAGCTCATACAGCGTTTTGGATTTCCGACTTCTTTGGAATCGAATAGAGGAACTCATTTTAATACTGAAGTACTGAGAATGATTTGTGCAACATTACAAATTGAGCAGAAGTTACAATGTGCATATTGACCAGAAACATCTGGAGTGGTCGAACAGGTTAATGGAACACTGAAATCCATATTGTCGAAAGTGTGTGCGTCCACATCTCTGAAATGGCTTGATGATTTGCCCTTGGTGTTAATGAGTTTGGGAAGTACTCCAGACAGATCCACACGAAATCATTATGGGAAGAGCTATGAGACAGCCTGCAGTCCCAGCTAATCAATTTGTGAACATAACTGATGATTTGATACTCGATTAATGTAAAGGATTGGCTGATGTGGTACGTTCTGTATCTCAGCAGGTTGGGGAAGCTGCCACTACACTTCAACAGGAGCAGTGCCATGACCTTAGTCCCGGTGACTGGGTCCTGGTGATGTTTGGAGCCTCATTGGCGTGGGCCATACCAGGTGATCCTTGTTACCACAATTGCTGTCAAATGTGGTGGTCTGCCTAATTGGGTACATGCTGCCCACACTCGCCACGTCCCATGTCCCCTTGAAAGTGCAGTGCCTGCAGTGGCTATATCGGTGGTCTCAGTGAGACATCCAACTCAGGTCAGTCAAACAGTAGAGGGGGCACCAGCTACTGGTTCTCGAAACACTGGTTCAAGTAAGGGTCTGAGAAAGTCAGTCCCTGTTGGTACAGAGGGACATGGAGAGAGGGGCCTGACTAGGTGAGATACATACCCAGTTGATGCGAACAGTGCAACTGAAACTCGAGTGATAAATGGAGATCGTTGGCCCAAAACAACCGACAGATTGAGGGTAATCTTAACAGAAGCCAGAGTACCCCCAACTGTCATTGAAGTCTCAAGTCAATCAGAACAAAGCGACACTGATGATGATGGACCAACAGTAAGAAGGTCAAAAAGAGCCAAGGTACCAAATTGAAAATACGCTGCACCTGAGTGGACTTATCTGGCAGCAGTCAATGACTGGGAGAAAGCATGTCACGCTTTTTGCTTCAAAGATTCAAGCTCACAAACGCCACCGTGAGGAGCTGTTATAACAAAGGGACACTATCCAAGCAAACATAAATGGAAGGGTCTACAAAAATTTGATGAGACAGAAATATACTGATATACATCAGGAAAAGTTGAAACCTGCGAACTGTGATGGTGAGAGAAAATAAAAGAGAAACTCACCAAAGAGCTCAATAATAAATATTTGCCGCAAATATAATGCAATATTAAGCAATCTCTACAAATTTAACTAGAGTCATGAGATCCATTTCTGGAAAGGTGGGAGATTCAAACTCGGTATCATTAAAACGCAAACGCATATGTGCTTGCTTGCTATCTGCTTTCTCTATAGCTATTGTTATGTTACTCATCATCTTAAATCTTCCTCATCACATTCATATAAAGCTTGCTATTAAACCTGCTTCTGTTACTAAACCATTCGAAGAGAAAAATGATGAAATTTTATCTAATATACTAACTGATAAAACTCTGCATCATGATCAATCTATTAATGACGTCTCTAAATGTCTTTTCTAAATTGTTGTATGAGTACGTCGACAATATGGATGCTAGAGATTGCTATGTATGCATCCAACTACCTACTTCAGTTTCAGAGGGGGTGACTAACCATCACCTACCTGTTACTTATGGAATTTCATGTAGTGTAATAACCAGTTTGTTCTATTGCAAAGGGCAATTTCAATATTATTATTCAAACTATGATTTAGTTTTTTCTGAAGTACCGATTAGTAAGAATATGAACATTGTGCCAAATACGCAACCTGCTGAAATAATGGGTGAATTTTTCCAACCTACACAAACTATAGACACAGTTTATGCACATAGACACAACTTACCCTTCCTCTGACGTATTGTAGGAAAGGATTTTTTGAATTCGGTTGATGACAGAAGAGGGGAAATAAAGAAAAAGGCTGAAAGTCAGTCAAAGATTCCACCTTGGGCATACAGAGTGATGCACATTCTGAAATGGCTCTAGATTGGCAACATGAGGGAAAGCTATGTATATTACGACGCAGAACTGAATTTAACAATAAATTTGTTGGTTCCCATGAATGTGATCACACCATCCAAAATGTGGAAGGATCAGGTTTGTATCTTGGGGGTGTAGACCCTGTATTTCCTGCAATATATCACATCTGTGGAAAAATGCCTATTATAGGTTATGAAAACATTGGTACGGATGATGCTATATGGGAATAGTATTTCCCAAAATGTATCATGTGGGACAAGGAACCAACAAATTTAAGCATACACGCTTAAAGAGGGGAGAAAGCACTGCTGAGGTAATTGGTGATATAGTTGGTGCAATAGTACCATCAGTTGGGGTGATTCTAAATTCTCACAAAATTTGAAAACTCTCTACTGTACTTGATCGATTATCAACTGATACAGCTGGAGGATTTCTTGCCATAGATACTGAAATGGTTGCTATCAGATCTATGGTGTTATATAACAGACTTGCATTAGACGTCCTTCTTGCAAAAGAGGGCGGGGTCTTCCGGATGCTGAAAGTTCAACAGTGTTGTACTTATATCCCTGACGAAAGCAAAGATTTGTGGGGATATATTAACAACATCACCTATTTAGAAAAGGATTTGGATGTGCTTAAGGATGATGGATCTGGGAATCAATTGGGAAAGGGTTTAATTCCGTGGGTAGATGCTATGCCACTTTGGGAGGTAGCTTAGTAGGATAAATACTAACACCCACACTACCTATTGCTATCTGCATACTAATAATAATAATGTTTATCACATTTTATAAACGCATGAAAGCAAAGAAAGAAACTAGAAGAATGAAGAGAAAGAAATCAGAAATTGTATTAGAGGAGAAACAATGTGGTTATTATGACAAACTAATGGCCTTATAGCAATCTAGGCTAAAACTTTTGAAAACATCAGCACTATAACTGTGACATCAGATAAGATAAGAGTGTGATGGCTTGATTCACCATCAAAGGGGGAAAAGATAGAGCAAAGGTTTCCCCTAACAAATTTGTGACAAAATAAGAAAGAAACGATCATGACAATACTTTTCATAAATGATGACAAACGTGTTAACCTCCAAATTTTTGGGAAAGTGACAAATGCAACTCTGATTAAGATACTGCATCTTAAAAGCGTGCAGAATGCTAGAATGAGTTTATATCATATTTTATATTTGCTCAATAGATGTGAATTTATAACACCTTTAGTGATATTGATCTTATGGGTTGATAACGAAATATTAATAATTACAAAGAAAATCCACATGCAAAAATGAACGTTCCCTGTGTTACAAAAAGATAATCATTTTATGTTGTAACGTGTGCACTGAAAATGACAACAGAAAAGTAGGTGCTACACAGAGATAGTTAAAGTTGTTTTTGTGAACCTTTTTTCAGATGATACCTTTATATTATGTGTGGCTCAAATAACATATGTGCAAAGAAAATGTGTATGTACTCTTCATATATATATATATATATATATATATATATATATATATATATATATATATATATATATATATATATATATGTGCGACAGTGACATTTTGAAAATGTTATAAGTACCTTATACTTACATGAAACTATTATGATTTGATCATTAACTCATTTATTTGTGAGATAAATATTATATGCTGTTTAACGCGAGATCCATATTTTAGCATAATTCATTGAGAATGAGCTGTATTTCATGTAGGCCTCAAATTTTTCTTCTTTTCTAAGCGTGAACTCATGAACTGAATGGTCTGGAGTGTATGGGAACTTTTAGCAAAGTTGCCACTTGTGTTCCAACTCTCAATTGTTTCCTTTGACATTTTCAGCACAGCTTATCTGTATTTGCAACAAAATCTGTTACATATTAGAACAGATGCTTGAGAACGGACTATGGACATTTCAAGAGTATGTCTTCGCTTACCCCCTGAAATATCTTTTTGTTCATATAACTGAGCTTACAATGGTTTAAGGAAGCTACGTAACTTGAATGATTGAATTCATCTGGATTGTATACTTTTTACCTATTACATCATCCTCATCCTATCGAAGATGACCAATGGGACACAGTGGTCTGACATTCCTGATGATGTCAAGGGGTGTTACTCTGGAAATCTTTGGAGTGTAATTTATCTGATCTTGGAACTGACAGCAGCAGCAGTGTGTGTGTGACGGCTTGGACATCTGAGGACTAACGCGAACTGTGATGTAATACTGCGAATTGCTGCCGGCTGGTATGCTAGCATAGTGGAACCTCTCGGCTGAAGGGTTCGCATCATATGCTGTGACTTTGGTGTTCCAACTTCGGACTGAGACAGATGTCTGTCTTTAATTAACTGGAACTGGTCACTTGGAACTTTCTGAACTTCCCTAATGGCTTGTATGAGGCTCAACTGATTTCCTATTGATTCATATGCTATAGATGTCCAAAATCTCCCACAGCTGAGGAAGATTTTCCCCTGTCATTTATGGATCTCACAAAGTTAGATATCGCTTTCTTAAGCCTATTATTAATTTGAATTTAGGATTGTATGCTGTCTCACTTAATACCCCTGAACGGAATACTACATTTTGAGATTTAAACTAAACTCTGCTGATTCTGCTCATTATTTCCTTGTGGGTAAATCATTTCATTAATATTCCTTTTGATTGGTATATTGTGTTTCTAAAAATAAGGAACAGCATTTGAATATAGCAATTTTCATCCTCCGAATATCCAGTTCCTTTCAGTACAAAACAAGATCCATCAGAGGACCGATTGAGTATGGTGGATAGCCAGAAGTTAAAAGAATAACTTTTTGAATATTGAAAAATATAACCGTTTTTGGGGCCCAGTGCGTAATGCTACAACAGCACCATGCCCTATGATCATTTAGGGCTGCAATATGATCATTTAGGGCCTATCTCAGGGGTGGCTTACAATTATTAAAAAGTACGTTTTTGGCCTGATGAAAGGTTTAGTTTGCGAGGTCGAAATGGCATTTTAAACCTGCACTACAGGCTGCAGTGGCAGACAAAATACATGTTTTGCAGTTCTAATTTAGTTCTAATTTAGTGGGTGGCACAATGGGTACTGCTGCCCAATAGTAGCATTTAATTCACAGGCCCTGGGTACATGTAGTAACATTTACTAGGGACTTATAAGTAAATTAAATGTGGTAAATGGGTGTAGGCCAGTTTTACCATGTCTTGGGGAGAAAGCACAAGCATTTTACTGCTGGTTAGCACGGGTAAAGTGCATAGAGTCCTATTGCCAACAAAAACAAATTCAGCTAAATCATGCTTTCTTGCACAATGCTTTTTTAGAAAAAAAAATCCAACACAAATTTTTTTCAATATTTTGGTCCACAGATCCTGGGTGCCTTTAGAATTCCCAAAATGTGAAAAAAGGATGCAAATTTGGCGTGAATACTTTTGGTGAAAGATATGTTATGAAGGGCTAAGCGCGCAGTGTCCCAAACACCTAAAAAGGACTCAACACTAGTGCAAGGTTAGCTGGTTAGCACGGGTAAAGTGCATAAAGTCCTACTGCCAACAAAAACAAATTCAGCAAAAACAGGGTGTGAAGGCAAAAAGTCTGAGGGATGTCAGGTCCAACACTGCTGCAAAAATTGGTATTCTTTTTCAACTCTGCCTGTTAATGAAAGCTGTGAAGATGATAATCTTAGCATGCCATTTTAATCACACACAAAAAATGCTTTCTTGCACAATGCTTTTTTTTTT
This sequence comes from Calotriton arnoldi, assembly GCA_963921515.1. Classification (NCBI taxonomy): domain Eukaryota; kingdom Metazoa; phylum Chordata; class Amphibia; order Caudata; family Salamandridae; genus Calotriton; species Calotriton arnoldi. The sequence goes on from CAWUFW010008561.1 coordinate 611,019, forward strand.
AAACAAATCCAACACAAACATTTTTCAATATTTTGGTCCACAAATCCTGGGTGCCTTTAGAATTCTCAAAATGTGAAAAAAGGATGCAAATTTGGCGTGGATACCTTTGGTGAAAGATATGTTATGAAGGGCTAAGCGCGCAGTGTTCCAAACACCTAAAAATGACTCAACACTAGTGCAAGGTTAGCGAGGGGGGGAAGGGGGGGGGGTGGGGGTTGGGGGCACTGGAAGGCTCAGCAGGTAAAAAGTTAAGGAATCAAGGGCCATATTATCAAGAAGGGTGTTAAAATTATCGCCGCTTTAGCGGCAGGAAACTACCGCTAAAGCGGCGATAATGGGCTTGATAATATGCCCTTGTGAATTCCCATAGAAGCCCATGTTCACACCAGAACATGGGCTTCTATGGGAATTCACAAGGGCATATTATCAAGCCCATTATCGCCGCTTTAGCGGCAGTTTCCTGCCGCTAAAGCGGCGATAATTTTAACACTAGGGTGACCATCTGGCATGGGTGCAAATTCAGGACAGTGAGTGTAAAAATTCAGGACAAAAGGTCAAAATTCAGGACAAAAATTCAGGACAGGAGGTCGAAATTCAGGACAAAAGGTAAGTTTTACAGACACATCAGAGGAGGTTGCGCAATAGTATATAAGTAAGTAAATAGACAACCACTTAAGTACAGTGAAAATAAGTTTATATTAGGTTGAGCCAATTGTGCACTTCATGGTTTTTAGGTCTCGCAGACATGCGTTGCAGCGCGCATGCGCTGCTCGCTCTGCGAGGCTTCTTGTAATCGAGTACATTTCAGAAGTGGACTTGAAGCCCCGCCCATCATTCCTATTGGCTTGTGTCATCCTTTATGCTAAACGCTGGCTTCCGATTCAAAATGAGGCTTCTTTGTTACCGCCTTGTCTCCTTCTCGGACGGCCCATCCAGACTGGGTCTTTCACTTGCGGCGTTACACAGTCTCCTTCATTAGTCGGGACGCACTATATTTTTGTCACAATGCCAACAGCTTGTTTAAAATGCGCACCGGGCGGGCTCTCTTACGGAGTTAGCCTGTGTGCTTTTGGTTTCATGTTTCATCATCGCGCTGCGGAGAAAAAAAACCATTCCGTATCAGCTTCTCTTTACTGCAATCATTAAACACGAGCGGCTGGATCTTATCATTGATCGCGCAGGGATTATATTTGCAGCGCGGTCGCTTTGTTCTTAATGAGGGGTCAGCTTGCCCGACGCTTCAGCTCTACAACTGTAAAAAATAACTGGCTGGCTCCCTAAAATGCGCAAGCTTATCTGTAATGGAACCGAATGTTTATTTTTAAAAATGTAATACTGAGCGCGGCGCCCTCTTCAGGGACACCGCGCTCGGGTTCGTTATTTGTGTGTGTACATTAGTCCAGCTTCGACCCAGGATTGTAATGTCGTCCTCCAATCCGGAGTCCGACAAGGAGCAAATTGGGGCCGCAACCAGCGCTCGGGCACGCCGCGCGTGTTTAATGAGGGACAGACATAGGTGCAGGTTAACTGGCTTCCTCGGCCGTACATGAACTGCCGTCACGTCCGGCCGGATGCCTCTTTCTTAACTTACTCACGTGGGCCGTGCGGACCACCCTCCATACTGCTCAAGGAGGGGGCGAGCAGGCCCACTAAACTTCCCCAGGTACGGGAGACCCTCCTCGCCCCGCCCCTTCGCCGGTCAATCATCCTAATCCCAGCTTTTTATTATTTGACCTCCCTCGCCTTCACATAATAAAGTTGTCTAGGTTCGGAGGCAAAGTAGAAGCAATCGGACACGCTTGGTTTATTTATTTAATTAATTTGGAGCGCGGTCCGCTGACTTTAGCGGCCACGCTTGGTTTATTTATTTAATTAATTTGGAGCGCGGTCCGCTCACTTTAGCGGCTGCGCTTGTTCCGCAGGCTGTCTGTTTTCACAGGATAGAATTTCACGGCCGGAGTGTGTTCTATTTTGAGTTCCTAATGGTATGTAAAGATGGCGTGTGATTTCTTTCAGTGGTAAAACTCGCTGGTACTAAGCGGCGTCCTGCCTGGTGGTGCTTGCTCGATGTGCACAGGGTTTGTAAAGAAGCGGCTTCTGACAGTTTTTTCTAGCACGAGTAGAAATCCTGTTCTCATCCGAGTAGCCTTCCATCTCTGGTAGAGCCTTCACGGCTGTGGACGAAACTGGATTCACGAGATTCAAATGGCGCTAACAAAACATTCTTCAGTCGTAATCCAGCCAATCTTTTTTTGTAATCCCCCCAAAAACAAGCATTTGCAATGTTATAGGTCTCGCATTTACGCGAGTTTAAGCTATTGGCATTGTAAATGACAATGCCTTTTATTTAAGTTTCAAAAACGAAAAAAAAAAAAAAAGGCATTGTTATTTGCAATGTCAATAGCTCAAACTCGCCTAAATGCGAGACCTATTGCATTGCAAATGTTGTTCAGTATACGCGCAGCTTTGAGCAAATTTGCAGGTCTTTTTGTGGTAACAAACCCGCCCCCACCCCACCTTTCCAGTCTCCCAGGAAAACGCCTGATGCCCGGTCCGGCCAGTTCGGCCTTGCAACCACCCTCCAATGGTGCCCCTCATCTTCACAAAGACCCTCTCTCATGTGTATTTAATTTCTTTTATAGTGCTACTCATCCCAAGTAAGTAGGACAGGGTGTCAGAGTGTGTTACATCACACACATATTATATAGAGACAATGACTCTTAAATGTAAAAGTCAATGTATAGGAAATGTTACTTAAGATAATGGGGGTTACAAGGTGTAATCATTCTTTCATCCATCATTCAATCTTTCACCATTCATTCTGTCCTTCTATCTGTGTGCCCATCCATATCAATATTCAACCATTTGCAAACCTATCCATCATCTATCCTTCCATCCATCCATCATTCCACTCATCTATCCCTCCATCCACCCTTTCACTCATCCATCACTCCATTCCTCCTTTCACCCTACCCATTCGTACACTCATCCATACATTCACTCATCCATCCAGCCATTTAACCTTTCACCGATCCAGCCATCCTTTCACTTACTCATTCATCCACCCAGTCACTAATCCTACCACCCAATCAGTCATCCATCCATCCTCCCTTTCTCTCTCCATCCCCCTTTAACTTAGTCATCCATCCTTCCACCCATCCGCTCATGAATCCATCCATTGACCCTATCACTCATCCATCCTTTCACTCATCCATCCATCCTTTCTCTCATCCATCCACCCTTTCACTCCTTCACTCATCCATCCACCCTTTTGTCATTTACCCTACCTTTCACTCACTCATCCAGCCTTACATCCACCCTTTCACTCATCCATCCATCCATCCATTCATCCTTTCACTTATCAATTCACCAATCCTCCCATCAGTTCACTCATCCATCCACCCATTCACTCACCTATCATCCACCCTTTCACTCATCCATCCACTCATCCATCCATTTACCCGTCCATCTACCCTTCCACCCATACATCCATGTATTTACCTTCTCTCATCGATTCGTCCACTCACTCATCCGTCCATCCTTTCTCTCATTATCCATCCATTCACCCTTTTTATTCATCCATTCACCCTTTCACTATTCCATCCAGCCATCCAGCCATCCCTTCACTTACTCACTTTTTCACATTCATTATGAGCTGGGCCTTTGTCTGCAGAGTTGCAGACAGAAGAGGCCCATCAAGGACTTCACCCCTGCTATAGTTCCTAAAGCAAGAGGTGGGGCGGGGGGGGGGGAGGACCCACTATGCCCCTGTACATAGGAAATGTGAAAAAAGTGGAAATCATCAGTCATGCACGAAGCACAGTGCCACTGACACATGGTGTTGTTTCTGGGGTTTTAAGTGGGATGAAAAAACTGGGGGGGGGGGGGTCTCTCCAAAGGGGGTGTTCGATGTAATTAAGGGCATGGCTTAAAACACCTAAACTAAAAATCTGTGCTTGGCATAGTGTGCCGCCCGACTGGTAATTTGCTGCTTCTTTCATTGCATCCAGATATATAACACAACAAGTAGCGTTACATCTACAAGCCAGAACTATTGGCTTTGTCAATGGTTGTCAGTTGCATAAAATAAAAAAGCAGCAACCATGGCTTTGTTGAATATAACACTGAAAATGCGTCCGTTTTAAAACGATGAGACAGTGAAAGACCCATAACTCTTTTTTTTTCAACTTGTTTCACCGCCTTCTTTTCCTGAACTGGATTCTCGTGTAGCAGCATTGGCGTTTTTGTGCATTTCACCACCTGACTGAATGCCCTGCCCTAGACCGAGGCTGCAGGAGGCCCACCACATGCATTAAGAGTACAGACTGTGCCATTGTCATTCTGTATGTGGCAATCAGCCCCATACAGAATGACAATGGGCGGATGGGGCTTGTCTCGCGCTCAGAGGCTGAGTGCGCGGCGGCCCCAACAGGGAGCTGACGCTTCTGGCAGGGGAACAGTGATGTTCCCCAATGCCAAAAATTACGGACAAAAGGCGTCCGTAAAAGGGATCGTCACGGACAACGGACATGAGGTCCAAATTACGGACGGTCCGTGAAATTTACGGACGGTTGGTCACCCTATTTAACACCCTTCTTGATAATATGGCCCCAAGTAAATTGGCTGGCTTCAGATGAGGACTCACCTCTTTAGTTGGTATTGGGACGAAAAAGTCAAGGCTCGAAGTAATCAGGATTACCGGTAAGAAATCAGGCCATTAATTCACGCACAGCTGAAGTTTACAAAAAAAGCCAGCCTATCCAAGCATTGCCTCTTGTGCTAATTTCAACACACCTGTCATTTACTAAATCAATTTTCAATACACCTGCCATTTACTAAATCAAAGACATAGTGAGATTACCATTTTGCTTTTAAATGGAATATGAAATCCCAATTTTTTTCACTTTAATTACCACCCGGTCGATCGGAAAATTTTCTTGCTTTAACTCAATGGGTGATTTATTAGCGTTAGTCATCAAGAAGCAGTTTGACAAGCCGACATTGCTGGCGGAGTCACTTTACTGGGCTATGACAATGCAGAGCTTTGCTTTCAGGTGCTGTCAGCTACAGTCGCAGTGAGGGAAGGTGCAGACGGGCATCTCCTCCCAAGTCTGGTAGAACTGAGCCCCCTAGCGGCGATAAAGAAGAGCAACGACAGAGAGCTCGATGCACACTGGCGCTGTGATCCATCATGGAGGACTCGTGTCCCTCGACTGTAAATAGCATGTTATGTTATATCGTTTGTTATCTTATTGCCAATTGTGTTGTGCGCACTCAGCCACTCGTATGGGCTCGTAGGGCCATTGTTGCCTCAGCGTTTCTCAGCATAGAAAGTACAACTGCTTAAAAAATATATTTTTGTTGTTTAAGTTATATACGGGTTAATGGAATTTCCTGTCCCCAGAGCACTCATCCGCTTGTTAGGACCGTGAGAGGAACTCTTGGGTGAAGAGTAGAGTGTTAAACCTCTTTGAGGTCTTGATTCTTTACTTGTTTGTGCGGCTTCACCTCTAGCATCCGTGTTCCATACTTCATTCCTGACCCATTTTTTCCATGCCCACTCTTTCCTCTTACCTCTTGTCTTTTTATCCTTTTTTCCCCAAATCAGTTCACATTTTTTATGTATCATATTTATTTATTAATATATTTCAGAGCATGAATTGCCCATGAGGCATCTGCAATTTGTAATAAACAAGAACTTCAAATAGTGGCGGCTGGTGACATTTCAATCAAACAATCAGGTATTTATAAAAGCGCGACTACTCACCCGTAAGGGTCTCAAGGCGCTGGGGAGGGGGAGTGCAGGTTCCATTCCATCAAGGAGGTCTGTCGAAGAGCCAAGTTTTGAGGTTTCTCGTGAAGATGGGGAGTGATGTTGTCTGTCTGAGGTGGAGCGGTAGGGCGTTCCAGGCTCTGGCCGCGAGGAAGGAGAAGGAGCAACCTCCCGATCTGGTCTTTCTGGCATGGGGGACCACGGCGTAGGAGAGCTGGGCTGATCGTAGGGTCCTTTGGGGTGCGTGGAAAGCGAGGCTGCTGTTCAGGTACGCTGGTCCGGCGTTGTGGAGGGCTTTGTGTGCGTGGGTGAGGATCTTGAAGGTGATTCTAGCCTCGATGGGGAGCCAGTGGAGTGTGCGCAGGTGCTGGGAGATATGGCAGTGTCTTGGCAGATTGAGGACCAGTCTTGCGGCGGCGTTCTTGATGTTTTGCAGCTTGCGGGTGAGGTTTTTGTTTATTCCGGTGTAGAGTGCGTTGCCGTAGTCAAGTCTGCTGGTGATGAGGGCGTGAGTGACGGTCTTTCTGTGCTCGAGGGGGATCCATTTGAAGGTCTTACGTAGGAGGTGGAGGGTGTGGAAGCAGGAGGATGCGACGGAGTTGATCTGGCGGTCCATTTTGAGCTCGGAGTCCAGGATGATTCCAAGGTTGCGTGCGTGGTCCGTGGGGGTGAGTGGGCTTCCGAGGGCTGTGGGCCACCAGGTGTCGTCACAGGCGTCGGGTGTGGGCCCATGATGAGTACTTCTGTTTTGTCCGTGTTGAGTTGTAGGCAGCTGTTTTTCATCCATTTGGCAACTGCTTCCATGCCTTCTTGAAAGTTGTGTTTGGCTGTGTTGGGTTCGTTGGATAGGGAGAGAATGAGTTGGGTGTCGTCTGCGTAGGAAACAATGTTGAGTCCGTGGGATCTGACGATGGGGGCGAGCGGAGCCATGTAGACATTTGAAAGTGATAGGTTGTAAAAGTGCGGGATGAGTACCCTGTGGCGAGCAAGCAAGCCCAACCGTCATAAGGGGGACATTTTTGAACAAAAGGTTGGGCAAATGGTGCACTTCCAAGCAAATTTGGGAAAGCAAGAAAGTTAGTAAGACAATTGCGAAAGTATAGTTATGACATTAATAAAGAGATTTCATATGATAATGACATAAGTAGCTGCTTATTCAGTATAACCAGAAAACTTCACTTTACAACCCCCAAACACATAATGTACCAACTCACCTGTAAGCACTGTGGGGGATATGTACAATAAAGTGGCGGAGCGTGTCGTTAGCCTCCTGGGCTTAACGACACGCCTCGCCACTCGAGCACGCAAGGCTGCACCACATTTACAAGAATGTGGTGCAGCCTTGCGTTTCCCCTGCGATGGTGCTAAGTTTAACAACTTAGCGCCAACGCAGGCACCCTTGCACCAGAGTGCAAGGGTGTCTGTGTGCAGGGGAGGATTGGTTATGTGTAGGAAGGTGTCCCTTCCTGCACATAAACAATCCTAAAATGCCATTTTGTAACTTTCATGTGTGCTGCTTCATGCAGCACACATGAAAGTTACAAAATGGCATTTTTTTAAAAGGTTTGTTTATGTACAGGAAGGGACACCTTCCTGTACATAAACAAACCATGGCATTTTGCTTTTTCCATGTGTGCTGCACAAGGCAGCACAGATTGAAAAAGCAAAAACGAGGAGAAATAATGCATTTCTCCTCGTTTCGCCAACTTAAGACCAGGATTTTCCTGGTCTAAATTTTGGCACTGCCTCCTATGTGCGCCACCCTTGTTCATAGGGGGCAGCATCAAATACAATGGGTGTTCCGGTGGAGCGCCCACCGCAACACCCACTGCACACCCTTTCACACTAACCATAGCGTGAAAGAGTGCCTTATGTACAAGGCAGCCTTAAGCCACGTTAAGTGGCTTAATGCTGCCTTGTACATAAGGCAAGGCCCCTATCGCCACGGGAACGTCACAAAAAGTGACGTTCCCGTGGCGATAGGGGCTTGTACATATGCCCCTGTATTTTCATTTACTTTTGCCATCTCAATATTTTGGCAACTGTGTACCTCCTTCACACACAGTTGCACAGAATCACAATTGCAACTGGAATAAGTGACCTTTGCTCTGTTTGTTCAGCAGAGAGGCCAATGATTGGATGGCCAAGTATTCGGAACACCTTTTTGACACACTGACAGGCACTGTGAGAAATTTGCGCTGCCTTCAACCTTTGCTCTAGAGCTCTCAATGGTGCCCCATTAAAAATGCCCAGAAGGCGGCTCAGTTCAAAGTATGCACTGTACAAGAAAGGCTACACAAAAAAAATACAAAAATATAACATCCTGGAAATAGTGAGCGCTAACTGGAATGCAAGATTAAGTAAAACATGTGAAATATAAACAGGAACTAAATCACTGACATGGAATACCTTAAAGATTTATACATTCATTGTTCAGAACTTGATCAGTGTTATTTGCTAGTTGTGGATGGGTGGATTGGTGGATGAATCCATGCAGGCATGTATGGATGGATGGATAACTGGTGATGTGGATGGATGGATGGGTGAGTGGATAAATGTGTTTGAGGAGGATGGATGGATGAATGGGCAAATATACTGATGGGTGAATTAATGGATGTGTCGGTTATGGATGGATGGGTGGATGGATGAGGTTGTGGGGCGAATAGACGGAAGCAGGAAGGAAGGGGTGGATGAGTTGGATAGAAGAATAAGAAACTGCCACTGCCATCATTATGCAGCACATGCTGCAGAATGACACAGTTTGTGGTCCTGCTCATAGCACCCAAAATAACGTCAGATGCAAACTGACAATAAGATTGTTAACACAGAAGCAGAGGTGCACCCAACAACCTGCCGCTCAATTCATATCGCCCACAGTGGAAAATCCTTAGGTGGGGATTTACACAGAGACAGAATAATACGATCAGCACAAAGTATTCCATGTCAAATAAAAAGGTATTACATACTCCCCGGCAGTAAGGAATGCAAATCTATTGTGCCGTCTTGTCATTACCACCCACATATTGAAAATAATTGTTTTTGAGTTATGCTAAGTCTTTGACAAGTAGGTTTATGCAACTTGTTCATTAAGAACGCTTATTAGCATGCACAACTCATCCATATTTTGTTTTTATAACAGCACATCTTTTATCATGTGAATTGAGCAACCATTTTACGTCTAGTATACATGCTCGGCCTGCAACAAAGATAGAGAACACTTCACTTTTCTGGAGTGTAATGTAGCCTTCAAGAGTCACACTTAACAAACATACCCTTTGGTCTGGGGCACATGTCATACTTCTCCTCACCAGCACAGTGTGTTGGGCATAGAACGTCACTGCTGCTTAAAGTCATGAAAGCAAAGTGCCTTTCTGTAACATGCTATGTTAAGGCACAAGGCCTATGACAACCAGTATACCCCACCGGGCTCGCCGTAGTTGAATGCCTATGGCCTCTGCATATGGATGTCCCTTCCAGGCACTATGAACAAGAACAACACTTTGAAACCACCTGCTTCATTTAAAGGAGCTGTTTGGTTTACACCATGTTGGTTTGTGAATCTCCTTCTTATGGCTGTCTTTGTGGTAATTGTAGTTGTGGTGCAAATACCTGGCACCAGCGTTTAGCTGTCTGCAAGTGAATCATTCTTCAGCCTCCTCGGAATTTGCTACAGCAAGCCCGTTGGGGTATACCACACACGCCAACGGCATACAGACCTGCAGCAGACCTGAAGCAAGTACTCTGCATTACCATGCATGCCTCTTTCAGCCCGATGACTCAAAGCTCCTTACATACTAGGAGCTACATATGCACCAGGAAGGCACTTTTTAAACAAAAATGAGCAGGCAGCAGGCACATTCACCATGCAGTCCGTAACCAGAACACTTGTGACTTTTCTTCCATGGGAGTTCACTGTTCACCGATGGTCCTCCAGTCTCTTCCCCTGTGAATCCAGAGCCAATCTGCACACTGCTCCCTTGCTGTAAACAGCATGAGAGCAGCGCAAGGATTGGCTGGGTCAGGGGCCACCAACACTCCTTTGGAGACTTGGGGGCTGTGGATGTAATCCACCCCAGGCTCCTATCATTGCAGGTAGGCGAGTGTTCAAGTGCATATGTCGGGCTGGTCAAAGCAAGGCATCCGTCCAACCCAACATGTGCACTTCACTCCGAAGAGGCCCAGCTGTGTGAGTGTCACACTTAATCATTCAAGCTCCACCCCCACCCACATTGGACTCGGCCCGCGCTCACCTGACTAATGCAAAACAGGAAACTTTCCCCAAGCCATGCCGTGCAAAGCTGCAGAAAATAAAAACATTTAAAATGGTGCCTGGGGGCACGGGGGCGATGCCCCCAACCCCCAATGAAGAAACCGCTACTGACTTCAAACCTAGAGTGAAGAGTTGAGACAAGAGTGAATGTATTTGCTAGGTTTGAAGAACCAGTGAGGAGGGAAACCATAATAACTTCTAAAGATGAGATGCACCAGAAGTCTGGGATCAGGTCCCTATTTATCAAGGGGTTGTGTCACTTTTGCCTCATACAACGTGGTGCATGCACAACGCAACCTCAAAATGCAATTTACCAAGCCACACAAGGCCACTTTTAGCTTGATAAATCAGGAGTAACGTAATGCAGTGCAAATCACTGCATTGCGTTACTATGCCCCATTGATTTTGATGCATTCACTGATTTACCATCACTGGTTGATCTGGGAATGTGCCAAAATGCTATGCCTTCCCAGGGGAGGTGCATCGAGGAGAACTATCTCGTTACAGCACACATAGAGGAAAATGCCTCAGGGGGTTGTTTTTGAGCAGGAAGGTGCCCCTTCCTGCACAAAAGCAATCCTGCATGCAACACAGGCACCCTTGCATCATGGTGCAAGGGTGCCTGCATTGACGCTAGGTAGCCCATTGTTCGCCAGCGCTGGAAAAATGCAGGAATGCACCGTAGTGTGATAAATACAACACATTCCTACCCTTTCCCTACAACACAGCGCAGTAAAGTGACTTGCTGTGCTGCGTTACATCTAGATAAACTGAACACGAACAGGTGCCAGGCCTTGAAAATATAACCATTGACAGTCTTAGACTATGCTGGAAACTGCCCGATCCATCTAAGTTCCTTAATGAGATGATAGCTGAAAACTTGCAGATAGTCTTGGATTGTCTACAAGATAATGATATCAATTAAATGATTGTTACCTCTTTTGTTGTCCTTTGTGAGAGGATCAGGCTTTCTCTCTCTGAACCCATCAGACCTGAGTCAGGGTGCCCTTGCTGGTTGAAACACAATAGTTCACCGGCAAATCGATCTTTACGTAGGGCTTTAAACACACAACCCCGTGACCCTACCCTAGTGGCTTCCCAGAGTAAAATTTATAACTCAGTTATAAATAGGAGAAATTGGAATTTTAAACATACTTTTTCTTTTCTATACTATTACTGAGCTCCATGGCTTTCAGACATACTCACTGGCTCAGACAATATATATGAACATATTTTAAAGGACTATTAGAGTTTGTTTTTTAGAGATTTTATGATTTTTTAAGCTTTTTAAATGCATTTTTAACAATATTTACATGCTTGTTTAGAAGGGCATTCCCTTTTTAGTATGTCGTCCAGTCGGAAGAGGAGTGGGTGTTATGTTTCATAGGGTACCCCAATATAGGCCAGAGTATTCTCCTAACCTTTCACCTACATTTACCGTACCATTACACTACATAACGGTTTTTGGTATTGACCTTTTACCTAGTTAAGCGCTGCATAAAATGTTGTGTGGTTTTCCCCGAAAACTAGCCTCATTAATTCTGCATGAAGATTCTCAGAATCACAGCAGGATTACCACCTTCTGCATAATTACTATGTATAAGGGTCATCCCTTCCGTCATCCTCGGCAGACATGACACAGCAAGGTAGAATCCCCTGAGGGTACCTTTTGGGTATATATACACACCATATCTTTGACAAGGCAGGCAGAGGAGAAAAGACTTCCATGCTGATACACTGACGCGAGACACTGAGGTTCCTGCATGCAGACACTCCAGCTCGCAGTGGTCTGACATCCCTCGCGGGGTGTCCATCTTGAGACCAAGACGGGGTTCCACAGTCTCTCACTTCAGGTAATGGGTTTGGCTTTAGCCTAGGGGGATTCATGTCTCTACACCTACATACATGCTAGGTACACTTAGATACATCTAGTTAGGGTTGCATCGTAGGAGTACTCACTATTATTGTCATGTATTTATATGCTTGCATATATCCATTGTTTCAGCACTATGGTAGAAATCTACCATCCATTTACTGTGTTGGTGCTTATAATTATTTATATCTGTTTCTGTCTTATGGTTGTTTCAGCACATTTATTTTACACTAGAATGACGCTGGTTCAACAAATGCTTATTGAAAACGTCCCCACCGGTTATTCTGTGTATCTCTCTCTGAGACAAAGTGAGCACGAGTGACTGAGCGAAAAGTACTGTACTGTTTCCATGATCCCTGATGGGACAGGGTTGTCATGTTCGATAGTTGCCAAGAACTATTCTCTCCTTGGTAAGAGGAGTCTACAGTGGCACTGTGAGCTAGCTAGGTATACAGGCGAACATACCCGGTGGGGGTGTCTGGAATCTGTCCGGACACCAATCCTGCAGTCTATGTTGTCTAAACGTGCATATCCTATATAGGTTTATAGGAACTACAAGACATTTTCTTTTATATATTAATATTGTTGTGACTGCTTACATTATCTCCAAACATCAAAATATCATCTTGGAAATAAATGATGTTCTTTAAACCCTTAAAAACATCCGTCATCATCCTCTGGAAGATACTTGACATGGATGACAGCACGAACGGCTTCCTTGTGAACTGGAAAGTCCCCTCCATCGTAATGTGACCATCAAGGTTTTAGAAGAATCATGCAATCGAATTTGGTGGTACTCATGCCTCAGGTCCAATTTGAAAAAGTACTTTCCTCCTTGCAACAATAAGACTAGCTTATTGATATTCTGTAAAGGAATAGTATTTGAAGCAATGTTCTGGTTGAGGCTCCTTAAGTCTACACATAATGCAATTTGTGATCAGCCTTCTTAGTGATAACCACTTGAGAGATCAAAGCAAATGTTTCAACCGGTTCTATTATTCCATTTCCCAACATTTCGTCCAACATTTTCTTCACTTCATCTCTCATCATTATCGGCACCCTCCTAACATTAAGCTGGATTGGGATGTCTCACTGTTTGACTTTTTTTATGTACATACCCCTTTAAGTGCCCTAACTTCTCTGAACACCTCCTTGACACCTTCCAAAATATCTTCCACTGTCAACTCATCTGCTACCATTACCTGTACTGCAGCATGTGGATCAATTCTAATGTGGAGGTCATATTGATTGGTACCAACTCAATATGGGCGGCCCTGACTCGGCTACTTAGTCTTTGCCTTCAACAAGCCTGTTTTTGAAACGAATATCTGTATACATATACCCTAAAATATCTATTTGCTCCCACAATATCCTCCAGGATTGATATCATTTGGCAACAATCTTACATTTGGCCACTCCTTCTGGAACAAACTTTAGGGTAAAATAGAATATAATGACCCAGAATCAACTATCAACTCTATTTTCTTGTCCCTAATGGTGAATTCTGCCTTGGGCCTATTCCTCCTCCTGTCCTCCCCGTCCGACTCACCAGCATACAAAACTCCTTCTGTGCATTTGTCAACCTCATCTGATGTACCAACACATAGCACTCTATCTGGCCTCAAGTTATTGTCTGCACTAGATATCTCCTCTGACAACACACAGCTACCTTGCCTTTATTAGCCTCCCTACACATCCTGGCAAAATTTGCTTTGGGGCCACAACGTCTACACAAGTCCCAGGCGGAACTCGCGGAGTTTCACTCTGCGAAATTTCGCAGAGTTACTGAAAAACTCCACCAAATTCTGCAGAGTTCCATGAGCGGGCAGAGTAGGCAACCTTTATACATTCCAGAAAACACACATTCTTTAATCACATGTAAGACGATTTGGGCAGGCCCAAAAGGAAGTCATTCACTCTGTCAGGCAGGAAACATATCTATAAAGGTAGTGTAGGTGTACCCTGCTTGAGGGAAGTTCAATCAAGCCACCTCAAACCCCCAGTCTCGTGTCCTGATGGAGTTTTCTTTAGTCTCATCATGTGTGTTTCAAACACTGACTCGGCTGGGCCGGGCGGGTGCCCCTGCATCAAAGTGCCCCCGTACCGGCACAAATACCCCCATCTCACCCAACCACCCCACTGGCTCACCTTGTCAATGAAGGATGCAAACATGTTAGATGTTGGGCTCGATCTCGAGGTTCAGATGGCCAGCAGGCTCTGGTTGTTGCTGACAGCCATGATGCCCCCTCCAGGGCTGCCTGAGCTACCTGCCTGCAGCTTGTCTGGTACCCATGGTTGAACTTGCCGCCCCAATAGCAGGAGCCCAGGGTGAAAGCAGAGGTGCTAGCCTGGGAGATGGTCTTGTACACCTGGGTGGTGTGGACTGACATGGTGAGGGCTGGGCGAGGCGCAGAGGGAGAGCAATACAGAGCCCGCCTATATCGCTAGGCCATTGGTCATTTGTTTGTGGCTGTCAGCCACCAAAGCTCCATTTAGATTGGTTGAGGTCCATGAACCCCCCCACCTTTCCCTGATGTTTAATGTCCAATGTGATGTCATTTCTGCTGCAGCTTTCTAGACCTGGGGAATCGGAAAGCTGATATTGTCACTGACGGGGTGATGGGCTTGATAGCGTACCACCTGTTGCACGTCACCTTTTAGTTGTCACTGAGAGTGGAGCTCAAGTGTTCGATGCAGTTGAGACTCCCATCGTTTCCTCAAGCTTCAGCTTATGGTGAAAGAGCAGATGATGTCTCCACATTAATTTCGGCTTCTACTGACAAACACAGGACAGACTTGAACATTAAAGTGCTGCAAGGGATTTTGAAAATAATCACAGGAAATGTCTATGTTCTAATGATCACAGGAAATGTTTATGTTCTAATGAGTTATTACTAATGACTCAACACTGCTGACCTGATGTAAATTGGAAACGGCAGCCCACATGCACAGAAATCACTGCATTCCTGTGGCATTCCTATTATGAATGAATGAATGAATGAATGAAAGGGATTTAATATAGCACTCAGCTACTCAACAAGAGTGTCCCGGCGCTGTGGGAGCATGTGGCAGGATTCTGTGGCGCAACTAAATCCTGAAAAGCCAAGTTTTGAGATGTTTCTTAAAAGTAGCCAGGTCAGTTGTGGCTCTCAGTGTAGCTGGTAATCTGTTCCTCGCTTGTGCGCCCAAAAACCCGAAAGACCTGCCCCCCATGCAGGCCAATTGGACTTTATTAGTCAGACCTTCATAGCCTTCATATTTGCTTCCTGTAAAACCAAGGCCACTCTTTTTGCTTTCAAAAACATATGGCCTTCTGTTCAAAAGCATTTGTGAGTCACCTGAATGTATTATTTGGGTAATATAAAATATTGGGCATTTGCTGGAAAACGTCACATAACATAACGCCATAAATCGCATGTTGTGCATGTGCACAGGCACCCTTCCCACGTGAACAGTTGGTTTGCACTCTTCTGTTAAGCATCATGTCTCTTTTTTTGTAGCTGGTGGGATAATTGCTTCAAGAAACTTTTTTCAGCCTCGTTCACATAGAAATATGAAAGAGAAACTTGTGGTAGTTGAAAGTATTATTTTAGTGTAAATTACAACAACGTATTAGCACTGCCTAGCTCCATTTCCTATACAGGCACATAAACTGTGGCTTCAGCGACTAAGAATCAAATCTGTTCCTCTTTTTCCAACTCTCAGTGGATGTGTTCTTTGCACTGTGAATTACGGTGAAGATTCCCTTATACCTCCCGCTGGGAGTCCGGTAGAACTAATGGGTGGGTGCAGCTTTCGTTCAGACACCCAACCAATAGGTTCCAGGTGCTATGGCTGTGGAGGGAGATCTTATTCATACATCCAGCCTCTTGGCTTTAAGTTCTGGGTGGCAGTATAACCGTGGATGCTACTTTTCTTTAGGGGTGAGCCGTGTGCGCTGGTAAACTCCGCTCTGCCAGCGGTAGGTGGAGTTTTTGCAGGACTCTACGCTCTAAGCAGAACACGGAGTGACAAAAACTCCGCAAAATGGAGTTCACCGCCCACCCCTAGTCTACACTCCTTCTTAATAGCCCAACAATATTTTAAGTCTGAGGCATGGTAGTTACTCCCACACTTGCTACATATCCTATTACCGGATTTGGTGGCAAAGTTTTTATTTCCAGGAAAATTCTTTCCACACTTTGTGTTCCATTTGGACATCACTGCTACTTCTTCACCCACTTTGTCCACCACTGATGTCTCACTCTTACTCTTGGTATTAATCTTACAGTCTCTAAATTCCATCTCCTTCATACAGTACTCTGACTTCTCCACTATTTTTGCAATCTCAATAGCATCCTTCAGCATCAGAGCCTTGCCAGCCCCCAAACGCTCCTGTGTTTTCCTGCTTCTGCATTGGACATTCAATTGATCACGTATCATCTCTTTCGCCACTGCTCCAAACCTACACTTAAGTGAGAGAGTTCATGTGGTCTAATGATGAATTCATCTAAGGAATCTCCAACTCTCTGTGGTTTAGGGTAAAACTTAAACCTTCTCATCACCACATTGGTCTCTTTAGCTAATCTTTTTTCCAATCTTTTCCAGGCCTCTACATATACATTCTCTATAGTTTGCCACTGATTATTCATTGCAAAAGGGAGGTACTTAAATATACGTTGACCATCTTTTTGCAGGCTAGTAAGTAGAATTGCTCTTTTCCTGCCTGAACTAAATTCCTGTGAATCGGGTGTCTCCAAATAATTGTTAAAGACATCCACCCATTCATCCCATTCAAGGGATAGAATCCCTGGTTCAACTAAAAAACTTTGTGGGGGTGAAATTGCAGTGACATCCATTCTTTATATCACCGTTTTTTTATCCAAGGCACACCTTACTGTTGAATGTGATGTAAAAGTGTACCAAGTAAAATGCTCACACAATGCTTATAGGCAATGTTCTCTTGGTCTTACTACTTTGTGACTACTCAAGTGTCACTGTGAACTTTTATTGCCCCCCAACTAAAAGACAGCACTGTTCCTCTGTAGTCACCTCTCCTTTAATTCCTTTCCTGTTTAAAACAACATTTCAGGGTGTGTCTAAGATTGTGAGCACTCATTTGCTCTTGTTTCAGCAAAACCCCTTTAAGATTTTAAGCTCCTCCCGCAGTGGGCGCCAAGGCATGGCAGCTACCCTTCTGCTGTGAACACGCCAGTGCTCACTGATCGGTTCCTCACACTCGCCACAGCTGTTTCTTCCACTAGGACGCCCCTAGTACCTAGGTGAGTGACTCACTGCTGTCAGTAGATGGCTTTGCTTTTAGGCCCCAAACCACAACTCTTGTTGTTGCCCGATGTTCTATGGCCCCTGTTGTAGTTCCTTCAAAATACTGTCCAAATTGCGTGAACGCCACCGCAACTTCTTGCCCGATTGCCTTTTTGGCCGTTGCCCGCCCTGAAAGGGCCTTTCAGAATGCTTCTCACACTGCTTCATCTGGTCAAAGCCTTACAGCTACACCAGACGCTCGGCCAGTAACACTCTCAATGGCCTTCGCGCCTGTTGAGCAGTCCCTGACTATTACATGGGTCAGATTGTGGCGGTCACGCTTTTGCTAAAGATATTGTTATACACTGGTGGGACACGCACAAATGGCAGTCTTAACACCCGCTGTCATACTACATGGCGCAATTGAGCACTTAACTGTGAGCTTTTGACATGTAGGTCCACATCAACATTTGAAGAGTACCGCACCTGCTTGGCTGATAGATCGTCACCAAATTATGTTGCAATTAACTTTCTCTCCAGAACAACTGCTTTATTTGAGTACAGCTCTTCAATGTGTGGTGCTTCTCTCATCAGCCAGTGGCAACTGCCACTGCTGCTGGATTTCATAAAAAGGCCGGAGGCTACCATTATGCATTATTCCTTTAATACAACTTCAAGCAGCCATTTTAAAGTTTATACATCACAAAGCAAAGCTCTAGAATAGAATGCTCATATGTTACAATGGCAACAAGGCTAGATAGAACTGCCTCTTTTAAATGCGGCTTCAAGCAGATAAGTTCTGTTTCATTACTATCTATGCCTTCTCGTTACTATCACATTGCGGTCAATCTTAAATATGTCTTAGAATATGCCACAACTGCTAACATTGTCTGCCGTTCGATTAATATTATTGTTTGCTGTTTTGTTTAATATTTTGGGCCTTTTGGTATTCCCAACATACCTCGACGCTCCTGTCGCGTCACGGACCCTTCTGCGGCCTTGCGGGAAGAGAGACGCCACTCTTCCTAGCCGCTTTTGTCTCATTCGCGTTGCAGCTCGGGCACGGCCCTCCTCACACTCCAATTTACGGAGCGTGTGCCACGTCAAGATATCCATGCACACCGGAGTCCTCCGGTTCACTCCGTCTCGGCCCCTGCTCCGTACCGGCGTCTCCGCTTATCGCAACCAAGGGTCTCTCCTATTTTAGAGGAGAGACCCTTGGCAAGCAAAGAATGACGTGCCACGCTCCCCTCTCGCACATAGGGGAGGTGCCGTGAGGCCTTTTCCTTCGGTGTTTCCACTGCGTTGCCTAGAAACGCATACCCAAACAGCTGATCGCTCGCGCTGTCCCTTTCAACCTCTTGACGGTTGAGACGCTAGCGATCAGCTAAGTCATATTTTATCGTTTGGGAAACAGATTAGGCTAATACATTTATTATTTTGAGGGCTGTATTAATAGAATTACTTTAAGAAAGTTATTTTTAACCCCTATTACAACAGTGGAGATATTGCCTTAATCATTACCAAAATGTCTATACTTATTAAACAAACGACAAAGCGCTTGGGGCATTTATTTACTCTACCTTTTACCTAAATACCTATTTTTTTACTCCCTTAGCTGGAGTTAATCAGTGTTAACACCTTTTTCAAGGACTTAACCCCCTGAGATTCAACCGCTTACTATGTCTGAAGTTGACTCGCAAGCTCAGGCCCCTACACCCAACCCTAATGAGGAGATTATTAAAAAACGTATTCAAAAAGAAATGCGCTCATGCATGAGGGAGACTATAAGCCAAATTGTTGCCGGAAAGAGACCCCTGACTGAATCTACCAACCCCACTGCTCTCCAGGGAGGGCACATTGAGGATTTTAATAAATGTGGGAGCAAAAGATCAAGAAAAAGCAACAATTTAGAAAGGGAGAGCACATTGAGCACACTGGGAGGTCCAAGCACCTCGAACCTATTGGGAGGCTTACGCACCTCACACCCTAAAGGAGGACTAAGCGCCTCAAACACTAAAAAAACATCAGGTGTCCATAGCGGCACAACCTATCCGGATGCCCTAAGAGGCTCACTTTACCCAAGAGCTCTATCTGACACTCACTTAATTCATGATGATCAAGGAACAGCTGAGTCCTTGGACGAATATATCCTTGACCTGGACCAGGATGATAATGACCCCGATTTTGCTCTCTCAGAGAATGAACTCCCCTCTTCCTCTAAGGAAATAATCATTGATCCCTTAGGTGGGGAAATGTTCTCCCCCTATAACATTCAACATCCTAGGAGTTCCCAATGGTGGCCTCAGAACCACGTGGCCAAGTTTATCAAGAGGTGGATAAGAAACCCCCTCGAAAGAGACACAAGGAATATCCTTAAGGCCGAATGCCCAAGACCTATGGTTCAGGATAAATTTTGTCTCACTCCAAATCTTGACCCCGAAATTATTAAGTTCTTATTTAAACTGGGCACGTACCCTAGGAAGGGGATGGAGCGCTCCCTCAAAACTTGTCAAGACCGCATGCTCGACATGCTAGGTCCCTTGTGCAGATTGATTGATTTAATTGAAGAGAGCCACATTAATGGCTCTTCCCCAAACATCGATTCATTGAGGGGATGGAGCCAGAGGACACTAATCCTCCTCAGCAACGCTAACGCAGCAATTAATACTGAAAGAAGGAAACTGGTCCTATCCAAAATGGACCCTAAACTTTGTGACATGGCCGAAAAGGAACCTTCTGTTAACCCTAACGGACTTCTTTTTGGGGAGGACATGATCAAGGGACTAGGCAAATACGTGGCAACATTCACGGCACTGGCTAAGGCGCAAACTAACATTCGCAGAGTTTTTAACACGAGTGTTTTTGCCAGGGCCGGCAGAAGGGGTCGTTCTGCCGGCCATCCCTACCAAAGACCCTTCTTCAAGCATCAGGGTTTTGGTCATCCCTACCAGACCAATCCCTCCTTCTACCCTCAGAGAGGAAGACCCTTCCATTCAAGAGGCTTCAGAGCCAGAGGTCAGAACTCCTCCAACACTTCAAGTAAGTACCGTTTCACCTCATCCTTCCTTTTCAACGGGGAAAGTGGGGGGTCGCCTAAAACATTTTTTACACACCTGGAAACAAATTACACAAGATCCTTGGGTTCTAGAGACTATTCAGGGTTTCAAAATAGATTTTATAGCAAAACCCAAACAAATTACAACACCAAAAGTGTTGGACCTGACCCACGAACAACGGTCCATTGTGGCAGAGGAAGTAAACTCTATGTTAGAGAAGGGAGCAATCGTAGAGGTCCCCTGGGATCACCTGAATTTCATGAGCAATATTTTCCTGGTGAAAAAGAAGGACAAAGGGTGGAGACCGGTTATAAATCTCAGAGAATTGAACAAATCGCTCACCTACAGACACTTCAAGATGGAGGGTATCCATCTCCTCAGGGACATGCTTTTAGAAAAAGACTGGTTAGTGAAATTAGACCTAGAGGACGCCTACTTTACAATTCCAATGGCGCAAGAATCCCAGTCCTTCCTCCAATTCGCTTGGAACAATCACCTATACCAGTTCCAAGCTCTTCCCTTTGGTCTATCCTCTGCCCTCTGGTGCTTCACCAAAGTTATGAGGGCCATCACCTCAGTCTTGAGAGAAAGGGGTATCCGCCTTATAATTTATCTAGACGACATTCTCCTCATGTCTCAAGATCACACTCAAATCTTGAAAGACTTGAGTACTACCGTGAGCTTAATAGAGAGTGAAGGTTTTATTATAAACAGAGAAAAATCGATCATGACTCCCTCGAGGTCTCTAGAGTTTCTGGGCTTCACAGTAGACACTGTGAAGTCTATGCTGTTACTCCCACTGAAAAGGATAACCAAGATTCGAAAAAGATACGTCATGTTCTTAAACTCGATCTCTTAACCTTAAGAGAACTAGCCAGACTCCTGGGCCTCCTCTCTTCGTTCATCCAAGCTATTTTCCCGGGTCCTTTACATTATCGGGCCCTCCAGAGGCTGAAGGGCAGAGCACTTCGATCTGGCCTATGGTATGGAGACAAAATTCCCCTAGACTCAGAAGCCAAGACAGAACTGACTTGGTGGTTGGAAAATCTGGACGCATGGAATGGGAAAGCCATATTTGGCATTTCCCCAGAATTTGTGCTGGAATTAGACTCCAGCCTTCATGGCTGGGGTGCTTGCTTTCAGAATCAGAACACGGGAGGCTTATGGTCCTATTTGGAGAGTTTGCACCACATACATTTTTTGGAGTTAACCGCCGGGCTTTATGCCCTAATGAGTTTCAAGCAATACCTTCAAGGGAGGTCAGTCATTCTCAAGATGGACAACATGTCAGCCATAGCCTACATAAATCGCCTAGGGGGCACAAAATTGCCAGACCTCTCCAACCTAGCAAAAAAACTGTGGATGTTTTGCCTGGAACACAAAATATCGTTAAGAGCAGAATACCTTCCAGGAAAAAACAATGGTTGTGCGGGTTGGAATTCCAGATTCCTAGTAGATCACACCTACTGGAAACTGAACACAAACGTGTTCAGAAGTCTAGATTTCCTTTGGGGTCCCTTCGAGGTAGACCTCTTTGCGAGCAGGCTGACAACCCAACTACACAAATACTTCAGCTGGATGCCAGACCCGGGTGCTCTGGCAGTGAATGCCTTTCTTCAACGTTGGAAAGGGATTCAGGGATATGCTTTTCCCCCCTTTGCAATGATCCACCGCACCCTGCAGGAGTTGAGGACGGAACAATGTTCAATAATCCTAATAACACCCTTTTGGCCGTCCCAACCTTGGTTTCCAACGACCTTGGAATTAGCTTATGAAATACCCTTTCTACTCCCAGCTTCACCAGGCCTCCTAAGAGACATAGACGGTTTGGAACATCCCCTTCTTCAGAGCGGGACTTTGAACCTTCTTGCCTCGAAAGTGTCAGGCGAGCCAATGAAATCTCTGACCTTTCGGCGCAGACTTCTTCTCTCCTCAAGGAATCCTGGGCCCCCGGTACACACTATAGATACAACAGTATCTGGAAAAGATGGTTTCGTTGGTGCTTGGAAAGGAACCTGGATTCCGTGGAGGCTCCTATCGTACATGTAGCCAACTTTCTTGTTGAACAATTTGAGAGAGGTCTTACTTATAGATCAATTAACTGCTATAGATCAGCCATTTCTGCTGGTCACTCCCTTTTAAATGGTAGAACTATTGGTAAGAATTCAATAATATGTAGAATTATGAAAAGCATCAGGCTTAAAGACCTCCTAAACCTAAATACGAATCACTATGGGACGTAAAATTATTACTTGACCTATTTTCTAACTGGCCCCATAATAACCTGCTAGATAATAAAAAAACTCTATTAAACTAGCTTCTCTCCTATGTCTAATATCTGTCAGAGGGTATCGGATTTCAAAGCACTGGAAATAACTAATAGATAATATGGCGCCTTCGGTGTCAGATTTGAAATTATCAAAAGAACAAACACCATGTCTGAAACGATTTTTTACCCAAGATTCGATGCTTGCAAAAAGTTGTGCGTGGTAGATTGTATGAAGTATGATGCAAGGATGAACAAACATCGCACTGCTGGTGTAAACCAGCTTCTTAATTCCTTTGTTAAACCCTTCAAACCTGTCTCCTCTTCCTCTATCACTAGATGGGTTAAACTAGCTATGCAAATGGCAGGCATTGACCTCCAAAGGTTTCAAGCACATTCTTTAAGAGGCGCTATGGCTAGCCAATCTTTTTGGAAAGGAGGTAAGTTAGATGATATTCTTAAGGCGGCCGACTGGTCGAGTTCCGATACCTTTGCAAAACATTACTGCAAACCTGTGGAACACATGTCTGATGTAGTTTCACTAGACTACCAACATGCATAATGGTAGCCTCCGGTCTTGTAATGAAATTGCGATTCTCCTATCACCATGAACAGAGAATCTGGATTTCATTAAAGACACAGAGGCTAACATTAACCCAACCCTTCCCTCCCGGGAGTGGACTCTTAAGGTAGCATGTTGTTAATTTACTTTATTGCATCTGTTTGAAGTTTAGAATTTTAAAAAGAAAAAAAAAGAAGAAGGATGTATAATGAGGAAACAACTCAGTTATTATTTGCATTATGCTTTTTTATTGCACTATTTAATATCCTTAACATTCCCCCCTTTTACATTGGGCTTATTAGTGCAAATTTTTAATATTTTATCCTTTTCAGATAATTCAACGTAATTGGTTCCTCCACAAGATACAGGATCTCACCTTGAGTTCAAAGATTTCCTCCTCTCCTCTCCAAGCAAGTCTTGACATCGCACTTTCTAGTTCCTTGGAATTCTTCAGTTCCTAAAGAAGAAGTCTATCGGCATTGTGCTTTTTGTTCCTTTGGAATTCATCAGTTCCTAAAGAAGAAGCTTTATCTTTTTTCATAATACTTGAACTCTGATTTTTCATTGCATTTAAAAGAGGCAGTTCTATCTAGCCTTGTTGCCATTGTAACATATGAGCATTCTATTCTAGAGCTTTGCTTTGCGATGTATAAACTTTAAAATGGCTGCTTGAAGTTGCATTAAAGGAATAATGCATTATGTTAGCCATGTGTCTTTAATGAAATCCAGATTCTCTGGTCATAGTAATAGGAGAATCGCAATTCTGAGGTAAGAAGTCATGGCTCAAGGTTTTAAATGATAAAACAGCAATATACCACATTTTACAAGATCACAACAAAATTCCAAACTGAGCCTTAACTGGGTTAAGATTGGCATGGACATGTCCATCGTTGGCTTGGACTTTGCCAGTTCTGCGTCTGCCCTACAAGCAGGCAATGGAAATTTGCTGGGCAAGTAGATGTAGGAGCTGCACTGGCCAATTCCTGCAGCATGAGGATTCTTTGATGCATAATACAGTCACAAGGCCTTGTGTTGACTATTTCCTATCCCTTCAAGGTCAACAGAACTGCTGGCTGGAGGTGTGTTTGGAAAAGGAAGGCGACACAGGCACTGGAAGAGGTTGTCTCCACAGGAGCAGGATATTTCAGTGCAAAATCCAAATCTGCTGCTTCAGACCTTAGGCTGTATTACATAAAATGAGCACTGGCAGCGCGAAGTTAAGACACAGACTCTGCCACATTTTTGGGCTGAGTGATGTCATAAGAAGGGGAAGAGTTGGAGCATTGCTATTTTACTAGCTTAGACATTGGTAAAATGTTGCTTGTCACAGGAACTATCACAGCATGTTCTCCATTTGGCTGAAAACATACCAGCATATGCTGCCATACTTAAAGTACGCAATGGAACGTACACATAGCAACATAAAAAAACAAATACAAGAAAACATAGCATATCACAATAAAATAGTCAAAATAGAATGCAACACAACCACAGTACAACTCAACAAAATCATATCACAGTAACGTGGCAGTAAAAAATAACAAAACTCATCACCACTACAACAAAATACCACACTTCCACACTGCAAACGTAAACAAAGGTTCTTATCATAGATTACCACCTCCAGAGGTATGGCATTAGCAACAGCTAGTTGACGCTTCAGTATTATTCTTTGGTGCAGAAAGGAAAAAATACAGAAAGAAAATATCCACTATAAGATGCCTCTGAATATCTGCGAGAGGTGTCTTAGAGCTTATGAAGTCGAAGGTAACATGGCATAATCTTTCAATCGTGACATTTCTGGCGACAGCAGTGTGAATGAAATCATTAAACCTAAAACTGGCTGCTCCAAGTTAAAAGCATACCAATGGCTTTTGTGTCAGTAACTGTATGCAGGGCATTTATAGACTGATAGACACTGGGGCCTGTAAAGGTTTACCTACTGTACTCTAGAATGACAAGGTCCTGAGTCCCATGTGGTCATTTCCTTCTAACATCTAATACACATCTCTCTAAACATAACAATGGCAGTTCCTTATTTCTGTTCAAGCAGTCTTACTCATATCTGCATGGGTGTTACTAAGAAACATTGCTGACTGTGACAAAACATAGATAAAATATACACTCGTGTATTGGGGTGTGCACGCATTGGAGTACCATATGCACACTTGGCAATTGTGTAGGTGGCCTGGTATTTGAAATGCAAGGTAGGTCATTTTGACTGAGAAAATTTAAATTATCAAAGAGCTGAAAAGACAGAAGCGACTACTTAGTTTGAAGTTACAATCTAGAATATCTATGTATTTGTTGGAATTACTGTTGGCATTTCATATTTATTTATTTATGTATTGTTATTGTATTTTGTTTATTTTGTTATTTAGTTTTTGCAAGCACACCATCACAAACTGAGCGAAATAAGAGTGTATGTGATACTAGAATGACTTTAAAGTGAAACCTCTTCTCTTGGCATTTCTAAGAGTGATTTATGTTATAAGTCCTTAACCTGTACTTCAGTGAATCTCACTTCTCAGTCACTTACATTCCTTACTCATTCTAGAATGAATCAAACCTGGAGAAAGACACATTTGCTTGCTCATAAATTACAACACAAATTCCGCATCCTCGTAGAATATAATGAATCAAAATGAATTCACAAACCCTATCTCAGTGGCCAAGTAAGGTTCTGATTAGAAATCAGCCTGAACAGGTTTTCTGCATGGAGTTCCGCTCCGCCTTTGTTTTGAGTGGACAGGCTGTCTGTCCTCCACCCATTTTTTCCTGGTATTGGAGAAACCAGACCCGATTTTTCCAGCTGGTTGTGCAAATCTCTGCCAAACTGTGTTTTGAACAAGGTCTCATTTTTAATTTGAATGCATAAACCTGCAGCTGCCGAAAGAATGATAACCCAGCACAACCCCGATTAGTCTGTCCTGTGGATGCAGGCCACAGGTGCTCCGTCAACCTGTATTCAGCTGCTCAAACACAACTGCAAGCTATTGTACACCGGTTCATTCAGCAAAATGGGGAAAGGCACACTGTTGTCAGTCATTTACAATAAGAAAACTAAACCTTTCCTCTCCCCCCCTCCCCCCGGGACGATCTAAACAAAGGACATATTTCGATGCTCACTCAACAGATGAAGGCCCCAAAATCAGAGGGCATGGTGTGAACGAGGGTGACATAGGTGCATTGCCTTCTGATTCATAATTTGCCACATCCTTTGTTAGTTTCTTAGCCTGGCTTGCATTGCCCGTGGATCCACTGACAACAATTTATTGCCCTCTCGATCCCCTTGGGATCACGCTCAACAAAACTGTAAATGAAATTGAAAAAAAAAGCGAGATCTCCCATCTTCTACGTGCCTAGGACAGCCCTGCTGCCTGCTTCATTGCCATGTGAAGTTTTGTATGAAACTGATCACAAAGTGTTACTGAGGATGAAAGAATGAGACTGGAATGAAATGAAATATTACATTATTTTCCCCGAAGAAGTTTATTTTATTTTAATGGAACGAAACACGTTGGATGTAGAAATTATGTTTTGCAGGGCGTTAAGTGGGATGAAAAAACTCGAGAGTCTCTCAAAGGGGCGTGGCCGATGTAATTAAGAGCGTGGCTTAAAAACACATAAACAGAAAATCTGTGCTTAGCATGGCGTGCCGCCTGACTAGTATTTTCCTGCTTCTGCCACTGCATCCAGATATATAATACAAGTAACATTACACCTACAACAAGCCAGGACTATTGACTTTGTCAATGGTTGTTAGTTGCATAAGATAAATAAGCAACAACTTTGACTTTGTTCTATATAACATCGAAAGTTCTTCAGTTCTGAATTGATGAGACTGTGAAAGAACTATAAGGAGTCTTTTTGAAGTTACACCAAAGGCAGGGAAGGGTGGCACTGCTGCAGAGTTAAGATTGGTTTTTTCACGGAGTGTGAGGGCAAAAATGGACCCTTCTCAGCACCTGCTTTTTAGAACTGCGGGTGCTCAGCCCCGGCAGGACCCGGCCTACTTAAAGCCCTGATATTTTGTATAATGAAGAATAAAAAAAGATATTATCTACTACTGGAACGTTTGGCTTTCTTATTGCAAATGAATGCTGACAGTGTGCCTTTCTCTATTTTAAGCTTGCCTACCCAGAGCCCTCGCATGGCACTGTGTTTTGCAACAACCTGCAGCATGTGACTGGTATTTCTTTTTTTTTTAAGGTTTACGTCCTTTATTCGGCAACTCCCCAAGAGCAGCCGGATGCTGGCCGCTCAGCAGGAAAAACCTCCAACGTTTTATCATTCTAATCGAACCGTAAAGGAGGACATATGTTATGATGTTCATTCCTCTGCAATTCCTCACGTGCGTCGTTCTAAGCATGCGAGGAATTGCAGAGGAATTAACATCATAACACAAACAATCTTAACATTTTGGCATACAAGGAGAACAACGCGTGTTCCATTGAACACTTTTGCATTAGGTCGGGATTTATGGTTTAATGAACTAATGAATATATTGCAGGTATATGTATTTAACCTCCATGGTCACAGATTTGAGGCCCGGGGGATTCACTTGTCAACGTCAGTAACAATTAATTCAGTAACAATAAACATCTGTTAATTATTGTCACGATGCCCACAGGTGATGGTTTGTTTTAAAAATACTTTATATAAAGGCACTCCCCAAAAATTAGAGGCTTGTATGGCTTTTCACCCTTTTTTAAGGCAATGTCGTCTTTTTGACATACAGGAAACTTTGTATTGTGTTGTACTTCATTGCTTCATACAACTGATGAGACCCCCCCACCTCTGTCTTTTTTTATACATGGTAAGAGATGACTCAACTAGGTGTGCACAGTTGATAGAGTATGTTTGTGGTATGTCCTATGTGCGAGGCACTGGGTGCGGGACACAAGGGTGAGATGAGTGCTCGAATTATGTTGCTGCAGACCTGCCATTTTACCTATACACTTCAGTGAAACCGGAGAATGTAAAGTAGGCAGAGCCACCGTTGATGAGGTATACCATTATCCTCTGGCATCCCCATCTGCATCCCTAGGCATCAGCTTTAGAGACAGTCCATTTTGAGGGGTGGTCCTGGTTGTGGGCAAGGCTGAGCGCAAACTAGCGCGCGCCGCCATTATGGCGGTCGCACCGGTCCCTGGGGTGGGAGGAGGTGGGGGTCGCCGTGCCGTGTGATGACGCGGTGGCCCCATCTCCCCCAAACATCCAACGGGACATGAACCGGAAGCACTTTAGTGCTTCCGGTTTGCACGATCGCCATACGTGGGGGCCGGCCGGTTTAGACTGGTCGGCCCTGTGCCCCCCCTTTAAAAGGGGGCAGGGGGAGCGGAAACAGTCTCTTGTTCCTCTCGCTCCCCCCGGAACGGCACCCGGGCCATCGGCGGCCCGTAATTTCTTTTCTTTTTTGTTGTTGCAGGTTGGGATGTGTTTGGAGGTCGCGGGTGTACAGCGGAGCCTCTGGTTGGGAACCGTGCTCAGGAAGCGGCAGTTTCGGCAGTGAGAGGGGAGTCGAGCCGTTCTGCGAGCCGAGCTGCGGGCGTTTTCTCAGTGGAATAAGGTGCCACAGAACAACAGACCAAACGAGCGGAGGAAGCAGAGTGTATTGAGGAGAGAATCGGCGAAGCCGGTAAGCGCGTGTGGGGCACGGTGCAGCCTCGGCAATCTGCATATTTATAAGGGGGTAAAACAAAGCCGGCAAACGGCGTGCAGGCTGCCCGATCAGTGGTATATTTAGAGACACGTGTGTGCACCGGGGAGCGGCACGATCAGCTGTTTGCAGTGTTGCGATCTGTGGGAATTGTTCTGCCCCAGCGGTGCAGGCCTGTGTGTACAGAACTGCTGGTTGTCTGTGGGCCCGGGGTGGCTTGAATCAGTAGTTTTCTTGCTCGTCTCCACATTTCCTTGGCCTAAAGGACAGAGCCACGCAATCGTTTTATTAATTTGAGGGCAGGGGTGCATAGAGTAGCATTAGCAGATTGTCTGCACTGTTGTTGTGCTTGTGTGTAGGGCAGAGGGGGCAGCTGGGGAGTGTCTCAGGGGCGTGGATTGCTGTGCATGCAGGGTATTTTAGCGGTCCCTTTACAGTAGTGAGTCTAGGTTTTGAAATACCAGGGGCCGGCAGTAGGAGCATCCAGACACAGCGCACCTGTGTGTAGGGGGCTGCTGGTTTTACGGGTAACTCGCACGGGGGTGGGAGCGCGCGCTGCGCAACACGAGAGTGTTCCTTTTTTGTCCCACAGCCGCAGCGATATTCGGGTGGGAAGAGCTATGCAACGGAGTGCGGCAATTTTCTCAACATACCAAGCACGAGGAGGTTTATCGGAGGAGGCTGTGGATCGCTCGTTAGGGCGGCACTGGCAGGCCAGCATTCCATCGCTACCGAGAGCCACGCAGGTTTGAGTGGGCGACTCACCTGAACCCACTGGGTTAGCTAGTGGGCCGTGGCTCTGGTGGCGTGGGTGCAGAGGCTGGCCAGTGGCTGCTACAACTTCCAGGTAGGGGTCTGTGCAGTGGTTCGGGTCAGTGCGCAGGGTCTCACTGTAGTGTGGGTATACAAAAGTGCATTGAGCCGCAATGGCCCCTAAGGTGAAGCGGAATGAGAAGCGTTCGCGGACTGACGTCATGCTGGAGGCTCTGATGCAGCAGGTCCAGGTTATGGGACAGGCCTTAAATCGATTACAAGAGAAGGTGGATGGTCCTGAGGGAGAGGAGGGGAGGCCTAGGCGGGTTATTGTTCCTCCAAAAACCTTTTCTCCACCATTGCCCAAGCGAAGAAGGCACAAGACCACCGGGAGAGGGGCGGGGGGTGCCCCAGGGCCGGCCCCAAGGGAGGTGATACCTACAACGCAGGCCCCCATGCCAACCCTGCAGGGTAATGGGGAACCTAGTATACCAGGGCCCACGGTGCCGGTGGAGGGACAGCCTCAGGTCCCATCGGTTCCTCTGTTGGGTGGTCCAAGGGGGGCCACGCCGGATCAGCCGGACATGGTGTCCAATTTGGCGGCAGTACTTCTGTGGCTGGAGACAGTTGGGAATTGGTCTCCTGCAGCAGGGGCATCAGGTAACGGGAGAGACGCACTTGAGGGCTAGACAAATTATGGCTCAGTTGAGGAAAGACAAGCCAAGTGGAGTGCCAGCAATACCGGTTGGTGGTGCAACCCCTGTGGTCACAGTACCAGTATGTGGTGGTGGAGGCCCGGTAATACCAGTAAGTGCGCCAGTGCAATATGGGGTGCCGGCAATACTGGTTGGTGGTGCAACGCCTGTGGTCACAGTACCAGTAGGTGGTGGTGGAGGCCCGGTGGTACCAGTAAGCGCACCAGCAGATCCAGGAGCACCAAAGCCGGTTGATACAGCAACACCAGCAGGTATGATTAAGCCATTGCCTCCTTTAGGTTTGGGGGAGATGCGTTCAGACAGGGAACAGTTGGGGCGACATTTGTCCCAGGAAACAAAGGAAAAAATCTGGAAGGGGGCATATGTTAGCATTTTTTCCCTTTTGATAGATGAGGCAGAAAGGGATGAAGCGAGAAAAAATAAGGAGTGGACACATCATAAGGAGTGGGCGAACATAATTTTGAAGTACAGAGTGGAGGAGAATTTAGCCAATTGGATACAAGGCTTCACTATATACATGGCAATCATGCTGGAGCGTTTCCCGGAGGTTGGGTCTGAGATGGCGTGTTATCAAAATAGGATCACTGTCGCACATGCTACACAGGGGGGCAATGGGTGGAAGGAGTATGATAAGGAATTTAGAAGGGCAAAGGCGCAGGATCCATCATTAGGATGGAATCAGACCGACATGTTTATTCATCTGAGGCATTTGGTTCAGGGGCCATCTGACAGTCGGGGGCAGGCACAAGACACCGTGCGGTACCAGCCCTTTTGTTCAGGCCCCACTGGAAGCATGGGGGGCTCTGCAGGGAAGACGGGCGGCACGGGAAGGAAGGGTGTGTGTTTTGACTACAATAAACTAACCTGTAACAGAGCGCCAGGCACATGTAGGTTCAAACACTCCTTTGGTTTCTGTGGAAACGCATCCCATCCCGAGTCCAAGTGTTTCAAGAAATCCAGAGACAAAGAAGGCAAGAAACAGGAATGAGGGACCGCCCTTTGAAAAGGCTAGATCCCCCATAAACATCAGCGCCATGATCCCTTGGTTAAACATGTATAATTGCCCAGAAGCTACAAGGATGATAAGGGAGGGGTTTTTAGCAGGTTTTAGGATCCCGGCGCAGGGTTACAAGGGTGTGGCGCATTGCAGGAATCAGCTTTCAGTTAGGTCCAATGAGGGTATAGCGGCAGCAAAAATTGAGAAGGAAGTAAGGCTGGGTAGAGTGGCAGGTCCATTAGATAACGTCCCAATGGAGGACTTCGTCTGCTCCCCACTGGGGGTGGTTCCCAAGAAGGTGCAGGGCGAGTTCCGCTTAATCCACAATCTGTCAGCGCCTAGGGGGAATTCGGTGAATGAGGCAATTTCAGACGCACTGTGCAGTGTGAAATACGCATCCTTTGATCAGGCAGTGGACATGCTGAGAGTTTTGGGTCAAGGGACATTGCTGGCAAAATCTGACATTGAGTCAGCGTTCCGCTTACTGCCAGTGCACCCTCTGGATTTTCATCTCCTGGCTTTTCAATTTCAGGGGAAGTATTATGTGGACAAATGTATGCCAATGGGTTGTTCAGTCTCTTGTGCCTATTTTGAGAAATGTAGCTCCTTTTTGGAGTGGGTTTTCAGGCGGGACTCAGGTCACCAATGGGTTTTACATTACTTCGATGACATTCTCTTCTTGGGGGCCCCAGGAACGGGGGAGTGCAGGACAGCCTTGGCAAATTTCTGCACCCTCATGCATGAGTTCGGTGTGCCGTTGGCACCAGGTAAGACGGTGGGCCCTAGCACAAAGATTGAATTCCTAGGGATTGAGCTGGATTCTGTGGAAGGGGTATCTAGGTTGCCGGCAGAGAAAGTACATGATTTCAGGTTAGCATTACAGCAATGCCTTTCAAAGGAAAAGGTTACTCTGCATCAGTTACAGCAAGTAGTGGGGCAGTTGAACTTTGCACTGTGCATAATCCCGATGGCACGCCCTTTTTCCCGCACCATTGCGCAGGCTATGTCTGGGCTCAAAGAGAAGCACCATCACACCAGACTATCCAGCGAGGTCAAACAGGACATGCTCAATTGGAAGGCATTCCTTCACGATTTTAATGGTAGGGTGGTGTGGCCTAGTCCGCCCAGAGCCAGTCCTGAGTTGGGATTGATGACCGACGCGGCAGGTAGCGAAGGTTTCGGTGCCATTTTGGGGTCTGAATGGATTGCATGCCGGTGGCCGGGTTGGTGGAGAGACTCTGGGCTCACAAGTAACATAAGCTTCCTGGAGCTCTTTCCCATCCTGGTGGCACTGTCCGTCTGGCCTGAACAGTTGAGAGATCAGTCTGTAATATTCTGGTCAGATAACATGGGGGTGGTGGAAAGCATTAATAATCAAACGGCAAAGTGCACTATGATCCTGCGGCTACTAAAAGAGATTGTTTTACAGTGTATGAAATTAAATGTACTTTTTAGAGCCAAACACGTGCCGAGTATTTTAAATCATGCTGCTGATGCATTGTCTCATTTTAAAATGCAGGCATTCAGGTCCCACCTCCCAGAAGCAGCGATGCACCCAACACTTTTCCCAGAACAGCTTTGGCAACTTGGTGCCCCCACCTATCGGACCTCGTGGCAGCTAGCCTAGCACCCAGGACCAGGAGAGCTTACGAAGGGGCTTTTTGGTCATTTTGTCAGTTCTTGGGGGATAGTTGGGAGCAAAGGTGGCACGAACCAGGGTCAGTGGTGGCTTATCTTGGTTTTATGAGGGATAAGGGGCGCCCAGTAACACGGGCGAGGCGCCACATTACGGCCATCTCCTTTTTTGCTAAAGCGAAAGGAAAAGGGGACCCAACAAGGGATTTTGTAGTGCGCCAGGCTTTGAAGGGATGGCAACGCTTGCAGGGGGTGCAGCCTGACGAAAGGAGACCCATAGGATTGGAAACACTAGCTAAGTTGTTGGCAGCCTTACAGCGGGTTTGTAGCTCCCCAAGGGAAGTTACGTTGTTTCAAGCAGCATTCTCCCTCGCATTTTATGGCGCTTTCAGGGTAGGAGAACTGGTGCCACGGAACAAACGGGATTGGCAGGGGGGACTACAGGTGGAACATGAAAAAATAAACGGGGACTCCATGCTGATCTCCTTACATAGGTCCAAGACTGATCAGGGAGGAAGGGGTGAGAGCATAGTGCTTCACAGGGCCAGAGGTAATACATGCTGCCCCGTTGCCAGACTGGAGGTCTTTATGGCACAGTGGACATGGGCTGAGTCAGGGCCACTTCTGCTACATGGCGATGGGTCACCCCTCAATATCTTTCAGTTCAAAAGAGTCATGGGTTTGGCCATCCAAGACGCCGGGTTGGATTCAGCTAACTTTGGGACCCACTCCTTTAGAATTGGGGCAGCCACTGAGGCAGTGGCAATGGGTCTAAGGGAGGAGCAGGTCAAGAGGATCGGTAGGTGGTCCTCTAACTGCTATAAGCGCTATGTGCGGCTCCACATGCTCTAGCCCGTTGGTTCTGTTTCATGTGAATTGCAATTTTCTTCATCCTGTGACTCAGAGAGAAGTTTGCATCAGTACACTGTTACATAGTATCACGTGCAGTAGTGTAGGTTTTTAGCCTGTCAGTAGGGCAATACACTGACGGATGTTCTATTTTTCACGTTTGCTTGCAGTTTCTTCATCCTGTGACTCAGGGGAGAAGTCTGCATCGGTCCACCATCACAATAGGAGGATGTCACCTTGTCACTCAAGGGGACGGCGGTCAACAGTCCACGAACGAAAAGCACAGGGCCCCGGAACAGCAAGAAATCTGGGTCGTTGGCCATTCATATGTCCGTCGTTTAAAAAATTTCTTTTCAGGAGCTCACGAGGCCAGGGCGCGTAAGTTGGGAACAAGAATAGTGTTTCATGGACAGGGCGGTTTGTGCGTGGGGCAATTCAGGGAGCTGGTGAACCGCGCTTTAAAAGAAGGTAAGGGACCACCAGCAATCTGGATCCTGCACTTAGGGGGTAACGACTTGGCTCGCCTGGGACGAAGGGTTTTAGTTGAGGAGCTGCTCACTGAGGTGGGATGGTTGGCGAAGAGGTGCCCCGATGCTATGATCGTCTGGTCTCACATGATCCCAAGGTTCCAATGGAGAGGGGGCGAGTCAGTACGAGCATTGAATCACGCGGTAAAGCGGATCAACAATAAGTTTGATCAGCTGTTCAGGACCCCGAAACTGAATTCAATAGGACATGGGTACATCCGGGGTGATCAGTTCTTTTTGCAAGACGGGGTTCACCTATCATCCAAAGGGAATCAGGTATTCATGGAGGACATTTTAGCATGGTTGGAGGGCGCGAGATACAGGGCATGACCTCCTAGTGGGCTGAGGGGGAGGCCAGATAGTCGGGCTACTATGCTGGCCTGTGGCGGTAAGGTCATGATTGGTAAGCATAGTCTTCGGCCCTTAGCGGCCAGCACCATGTAACTCCAGGGGCAGTGACAGCCGGTCGGTAAGCTGTCGGGGTGCGGGGGCCGGGGGAGTCACTCTTTCCAGTAGGCCTGTGGCCACCCTCGCACGCGCATGCGCATCAGGGCGCAAGTATGCAGAATCGCAGCCCCCGTTATGGAGTTTAAGGCTCAGGGCGTAGGGGGGGCCTAGGGGAAAGTATCCGTCCGATAAGCTGTACCCCCTACGCAAGCTTACTCCGGTGGAGTATTGGTAGTTTACCGGGATCTGGGGCTGCCAGTCACTGACCTTGCCTTAGGCTCTAAAGGGGACACGCAGAAAGTAAAGTATATACATTTTTAGATTACGGTAGGAGTGGATTTGTATTAGAGCATGTTAAGGTCAGCCAGTGACATCATGTATCTATCAATGTATCTGGACTTTCTGCGTAATTGTACATAATGTAAATAATAATCAATGTTTTTTTTAAATTATGTAATAAATACGGCCGGGGGGTCACTCCCCCTAATCCAAAAGAGTGTGGTTTGAAATGCTTGCCCTGGGGGGGGGGGGAATACACAACCATCCAAGGGTGGTCTTGGGTCTCAACGGAAGAAGGGGACTTAGGCAGTACCAGGCCATATAGGCAAGGCTGAGCGCAAACTAGCGCGCGCCGCCATTATGGCGGTCGCACCGGTTCCCGGGGTGGGAGGAGGTGGGGGTCGCCGCGCCGTGTGATGACGCGGCGTCCCCACCTCCCCCGAACATCCAACGGGTGGTCGGCAGGGACATGAACTGGAAGCACTTTAGTGCTTCCGGTTTGCACGATCGCCATACGCGGGGGCCGGCCGGTTTAGACTGGTCGGCCCTGTGCCCCCCCTTTAAAAGGGGGCAGGGGGAGCGGGAACAGTCTCTTGTTCCTCTCACTCCCCCCGGAACGGCATCCGGGCCATCGGCGGCCCGTAATTTCTTTTCCCCACCCACCATCCCCTAAGGCAGACAGTTCGAATGTGTGTTACAGTAATGGTGTTTTGCGTCATTTTCCTAAATTTCGTTGCAGGTATTCTCCGGTGATATGTTCAACGTAAAATTTGTGATGATCTTGGTAAATTGGTAATAAAAGTGTAATTAGATGTTGATTTTCAGTTGCAGGTAATTTGTAATACAAAGTGCGTTGTTGTTTGGTAATGTGTAATAAAGTGTCGATATAATGTTGGTAATATGTAATAAAAGTGTCAGTAATGTTTGGTTAATTTTAACGGAATAACAGTATAGGTTTTGTGGCAGGAATATTGTCGTATTTTAGTAGTGTGTCCCTGGTCAGCGGTAAGGTCATGATTGGTAAGCATAGTCTTCGGCCCTTAGCGGCCAGCACCATGTAATTCCAGGGGCAGTGACAGCCGGTCTGTAAGCTGTCGGGGTGCGGGGGCCGGGGGAGTCACTCTTACCAGTAGGCCTGTGGCCACCCTCGCACGCGCATGCGCATCAGGGCGCAAGTATGCAGAATCGCAGCCCCCTTTATGGAGTTTAAGGCTCAAGGCGTAGGGGGGGCCCGGGGGAAAGTATCCGTCCGATAAGCTGTACCCCCTACGCAAGCTTACTCCGGTGGAGTATTGGTAGTTTACCGGGATCTGGGGCTGCCAGTCACTGACCTTGCCGTAGGCTCTAGAGGGGACACGCAGAAAGTAAAGTATATACATTTTTAGATTACGGTAGGAGTGGATTTGTATTAGAGCATGTTAAGGTCAGCCAGTGACATCATGTATCTATCAATGTATCTGGACTTTCTGCGTAATTGTACATAATGTAAATAATAATCAATTTTTTTTTAAATTATGTAATAAATACGGCCGGGGGGTCACTCCCCCTAATCCAAAAGAGTGTGGTTTGAAATGCTTGCCCTGGGTGGGGGGGAGGAAATACACAACCATCCAAGGGTGGTCTTGGGTCTCAACGGAAGAAGGGGACTTAGGCAGTACCAGGCCATATGCATCAGGGGCAGAGAGGTGGAACAGCCAGGCCTTTTTTGCTCTTCCGGGTTATGATGGAGCTCTGCATTGGTGGAGTTGAACACTTCTTGCGTCATTGACGAACTGACCTAGGCGGTGTGCATGTGTAAGCATTTCCAATTTACAAGTAAGGAGATTTTTTCCTAATTTACTCCTTTCAGCACATTACCTTGTTATGGACAACGTGTCAATGGTGCATCAACACACTGCACTATCTCAAATACAAAACAAAGCAGGTGGCTTTCATGTAACACAAGGGGGGCAATTGTAAGTTGTGTGGAGCGGTGTCACCTGTGTTGACACCACCGCACATGATTTCACGTTCCTCTGGGTGCAGGAACGCAAGAGGACAATGTGCACAGAAAAGGGCTGGTAATCAAGAATCTCATGTGGTAATAGGGCATGGAATTCTAGGTCGGCATTTTATTCCTCTTTGCAGTCCAGAGGATTGATAATGGCTGGTAACTGGCGGAGGATCCTTCAGTTACCGACTATCACGAACTGTCAGCCCTTCATGCAACTGGTGATGGGGGCCCTAGGGTTCAACACTACTTCTAGAGGCAACAAAACGGTAGAACACGCGCAATGAAAATGCATCTTTCAATATATCCTACAATTCAGTGATACTCACAGTACAGCCTCGGGGCCGCATGCGGCACTCCTTACCTTTACATGCGGCCCCCTGGTCAAGAGCAGCACTGGGCTTATGTTGATGTGATTCAGCACTAACATAAAAAATGTTAAATAAACCGTCAATCATTTAATTCTGTTTATAATTCATTAACATGCAGAACCGTTTCACGTAGTATATCAGATTATTAGTGCATTGAGAAGTATTTTTTTTTTAAGTGATAGTTTTCAAACATGAATTGAGAAACATTCATTCTTCCCTACACCCTGATAACAATGCCAATAGTGTAGGAAGAGGCAAGTCAGCTGTCATGTGCACCTTCAGGGGACTGCGGTTTCTATTATATTAATAAATCCCTAGGATCACACAGTTTGGTTAAGCGAGAAGCTGGGATTAATCCCAAGTTGTTGGTTTCACATTATGCAATTCAGACACTAGATGTATATGCCTGGCTTCCCTTACACCCACCTTACCACAAACCCCGACCACCACCTTGCTGGTATCAATGTGGCCCTCGGTCACATCACAGACCAAATTTGTGGCCCCTGGGTAAATGTTTGTGAGTACCCATGCCCTACATCATTAAGCTTCACGCCTGAGTTTTACTTTGTTGTGACTAAACAATGAAATAGTACAGTAAAGAGAACCAAGCAAACTATCACACACTACTAGAAGGGAAGGAACTCCTGCGTTATGACCTCAATCACATTGTTTTATTTGGAGCAGACCTTTCCCTGTTCTGGAAAGCTCCTTAAAATGTTTGACCATATTTCACGAGAAACCAGAGTTCAAAGCAGTTCTTCTGGAATGCACCTTAGGAAGTGACATAGAAGCTCAACAGTGCAGCATGATGCACTTGCCAAGATTTTAGCTTGGTTACAGTAAGTGACGCATTTCAAAGGCGTTATTATTTTTTTTTATTTTCATGGAATACAAATCCAGTTTAACTAGCATCAGACAAAGCGCTTACAGAGAGGGCGGGCTGAGTAACTGGAAGGAAACAGGCAATATCGACGGCGTATTTTGTATAAAAAATATATTGTTTTTGTGAGCAAACAATCCAGGATCATGGCATAGCTGAACTTTTCTGTCACGGTCCCTAGGCCTAGTATCATCACTAACCTATAGATAGGAACACTGGAATTATGCAGCAGAGGAGGACCAAATTATGTGGGAAGGTTGACTAAATTATGCTGTCAGTAAAGGTAAATTATGCAGCATAATGTGCCACATTTTGAGATAGTTTTAATTGATTATTTTGTCATTTTTACACCTGGTAACAGTGTCTGAGAAAACAGTTCACCTTAATTAGTACCAATTTAACATCCAAACACAACAATTACCAACTGAAAGATGATCCGTCAACCTTTCCAAAAAGCCTTCCGGTGTGCAGGAATCCGAGTCGCCATATTGTTTTTTAACTTTTGATCCATTTCAGCTAGAAACAATTTTTTTTGTTAAAATCTGCAGATTGTGTGGCAGATGGTGTATTATGTGGTAAATGCGGCAAATCCATAATTATGTAAAAATCGTTGCAGCCGCAGAATTGCATCATTCTAATGACCCTGCCTATAGAAAGGCATATCTGACCTAAATAATACTCATTCACTGGTAGCCTTTAGAGAAGGCAGGGGTTAATTACCTCCTGTGGTTGATTGGCAGACAAATAGGGGCCATGATACGCAAAATTGGACAATTAAAATAAAGCAAGTCCATGCCACCATGCGTGCTGCTTGTATAAAGAGGGAAGAAGTAGACGGACTTCTCTAAACTTATTCTTGATCATGTTCCATAAAGTGTTGAGAGGAGGTGGGAAATAGAACACCATAGGGCATATTTACTATTAAAGTGGCGAAGCGTGTTAAGCCAAGAAGACTAAAGACACGCTCCGTCACTTTAGAAACGCAGGGCTGCACCATATTTACATGAATATGGTGCAGCCCTACGTTTCAAACACAAGGAGATGATGGACGGAGCACTGAAACTTTTCAGACACTCACCCCCAGTCACAAATCTGGGATGAATCCATCATCGTTCTTTAGCTCACTTTGCCACCCCAGTTCAGACCCAGCCATATGCAAATCAGTCTTGACCCTGTGCCTCATGGGAACAGTCACGACTGAACTGCCAAGCCAGGTCTTCCCTGGACCGGAAACAAGCATCCTGGGACCGGTTTTGGGGTAACACCCCATAACAGCCAGGCTACCTTGAATCCAGTGGCAAAGTGAGCAAGGGACCTACGTCTGGGCAAACCCTGCCAACTTAGGGCAAAAAAAACAAACACAAAGAGATGATGGACGGAGCGCTGAAACTTTTCAGACACTCACCTACAGTCACGGATCTGGATTGAATCCATCATCATTCTTTAGCTCACTTCGCCACCCCAGTTCAGATCCAGCCATATGAGAATCAGTCTTGACTCTGTGCCTCATGGCAACAGTTGAGACCGAACTGCCAAGCCAGGTCTTCCCTGGACCAGAAACAAGCATCCTGGGACCGGTTTCGGGGTAACACCCCTCATCAGCCAGGCTAGCTTGAATCCAGTGGCAAAGTGAGCAAGGGACCCACGTGTGGGCATACCCTGCCAACTTAGGGCAAGCAAGCAAACACAAGGAGATGATGGGCGGAGCGCTGAAACATTTCAGACACTCACCCCCAGTCACAGATCTGGGTTGAATCCATCGTCGTTCTTTAGCTCACTTCACCACCCCAGTTCAGGCTCTTCATTTCCCCCTGTGCTGGCGCTAAATTAAGCAGGTTAGCGCCAACGCAGGCACCCTTGCACTATAGTGCAAGGGTGTCTGCATTGAAGGGGAACATTATTTATGTGCAGGAAGGTATCCCTTCCTGTGCATAAACAATATTTAAATGGCGTTTTGTAACTTCTATGTGTGCTGCTCAATGTAGCACACATAGAAGTCGCAAAAAGTAATTTTTTTAAAATGATTGTTTATGTACAGGAAGGGATACCTTCCTACACACATACAATCATTGGCGTTTTGCTATTTCCATGTGTGCTGCACAAAGCAGCACACATTGAAACAGCAAAAACGAGGAGAAATTATACATTTCTCCTCGTTTTGACAGGGTAAGACCAGGTTTTCCTTGGTCTTAATTTTGGCGCTGCCCTATATTTACGCCACCCTTGTAAATATGGGGCAGCATCAAAATAAATGGGTGTTGCGGTGGAATGCCCACAGCAACACCCATTGCCCTCCCCTTTTACGCTAAGTATAGCATAAAAGGGTGCCTTATTTACAAGGCAGCGTTAAGCCACATTAAGTGGCTTAACGCTGCCTTGTAAATAAGGCAAAGCCCCTATCGCCACCACAACGTCCTGAAAAGTGACGTTATGGGAGTGTGGGACTTGTATATATCCCCCATGTCTTTAAAACGTTTTGCTTCTTACCAATAAGGAAAAGAGGAGATTAATATTGATGCATTTACCTAATGTCAAAAACATTTACTATGTTAAAACAGTTTGACCTATTCCATTCATTCAGAACCTGAGGTTAAGGTGTCCCTCAAGGTTCTGTCTTCTCTCCTCCTGTATTCAATCTTTACATGCTTGCTCTGGCACCCTTAATTCAGCTTTTACCTCTTTCTCTACACCAGTGACATGCAGATCATCTTAAAGATTTCGGGTGATGGGAATGAGGTTGCAGCCTGGCTGTCTGAGTGTCTTTCACCAGTGGGGAGCTGTTGAGTTCTAAGCATCTAAAGCTTAACGGTGACCAGACGGAGATCCTCTGCCCAGACAGGCCAGCTCCTTCCTGGAATGCGTCTATTTGGCACTCTTCATTAGGTCTAAAGTTACCTCTGGCTACCAATGAGAAAAACCTGCGTAAAAAAAAGATTCCGCCTCATCAATGGCGAAGCAGTTCAAGGTTGTTATTAATACTCGCTTCTCCCATCTTCGGACGCTGTAACACATTCAGTACTTGTTTTCTTTCTTGGTCAAGATCCAAATTTTGAAGGCATTTATTTCGCCTGGATAACTGTTAACTCAATCTATCTCCAATTGCACCCCAATTTGGTCCACAAACTGCAGATAATTCAAAACTATGCTGCAAGGCTTACTTTTGCAATGAAGCTAAGAGATCACTTGTGTCCAGCTCTAGTTGTCTTACACTGGTTTTCTGTGAAAGATCATATTATTTTTAAATCTCTGTGCCTTGTGCTCAAGCCTTAGCTTCATCGAGTCTGTCTCTACTGCCAAGGTGCTTCACTTGGTACCACCATAGAAGACATCTGACATTTGGGGACCATTTCTTTCTAGAAATCTTCAGAAATCGGTACCCAAGTTTGGTAGCCGTGCCTTTTCAGCTATGGCTGCAATTAAATGGAATTCTTTACTTCATCATTTGTGACAGGCAGAGGATTTACCTCTATGCAGGAAAGCTTTTAAATGCATGGACATAGGCACTGGAAGTAGGCGGAGCGGGGGTGCTGCAGCGCCACCAAAATGACCAAGCTGGAGTTCAGAAGATGAATGAGCACTAAAGATCCCTTTAAATTTTGTTTTTGCCTTCTTGCATTTGTCCTGCGTTGAGACACAGAGAGCAAATGCCAGGCTATGTCTTTTGGCAATTTGCTACTTACTCTTGAAAAAACAGAAAATGTTTTTTTCTTTCTCTGCCTGCAAGGTGGGAGGATTTTGGAAAGTGAACTTTGTGATCATCTTGCTGGGGTACAGAGAGTGTGAAAGGTAATGCTGTAAGATGTAATTTTTTTCCTACCACTCAACAGCATTTTAATACCTGTAAATTAACTCTACAAATATTTCTCAATACATCAGCATTTAGGAAATTACAAACAAAGCACGTTTTTGTAATTCTGAAGTGTGATAGAAACAAAGATTTTAATAGGATCAAAACAAATCAAAACAATGTACTTGGTGATGCACAAATGATAAATATTCACTGAAACCCAATACTAACACATTATTGTTTGCACCCTATATAGTTATATCAGCAAAACTGGAAGTCTGTTCAAATTTACTAGTGATAGTAATGGAAAATGTGCTGACTAAAAATAACAGTGCTCTACCACACCATCCTTTAGTAGTTTACTTGTGACAATGGGCTCCAAACTGCACCACCAGCTACATACCACCCCTTTATCACTCTGCTGCTGAATGAGGTGGCACACTTGCTACAATTGTTATTTTCAGTGAAGCTAGGATTTTTCACAATGCCTGTGACTTCAGTGATGTAACAGTGATGTGAGTGCCCCCACTCTGAAAATTGTTCAAGCACCACTGGACATGGTTGTTTGGCCGTTCTCAGTAATCTCTATTTGTTCCTCGGGCAGTTGTGGTGGGTTCATGACTGCTGATAGTGTTTTAGCGCCAAGATACCCTGCTCAGAGTGAACGAGGTACTTTATAAAGAACCTAAACTGTCCTGACCTCATTAGTAATTAAGGAGGTATCATTGATTTCCTTTTTTTGCACATGTGCAAATATCATTGTGCAAAACGCTGTTTGCCCCATTACTTATTATGAAATCAGAAAACATGGTGGAAAATACAGATTTCCTTTTCTGAGCCGGTGCAGACTATATGTACCTTTACATATGTTTCAGCATTAGCAAAGGCTCACACAGTAGGGCCCCCTGTCGTCAATGTTTCAGGAGAGGGATTAACGTGCAACAGTGATGGAAATCCTAGTTGACCGATTACAAATGGTTTTTCCTTGATCCAGTGGGGATAAATGGGTTTTTAGACATTGGACTATCGTTGTCCAGTGTTACCATCTGTGGAATTCTTGTTAAAAACGCCAAGTGAATCGAGTGGAATAAACAAATACATCTTCAGCTAATGTAAGGGACTCTGCCTGAGTGTTTTTTTTTTTTTTACTGCAGTTGCGCTTGCAAACCATTGATCAGTTACTGAGACCAGAAATGGGCCAGTAACAGGTTTGCAAAGTGTAAGCTGCAGCCGATCTACAGTATTTTCATCTCTTGAATTGTGACCGCTATCATTGGTGGAAGCGTACAGTGGTCCAAGGGACCCCCTCATGGCCCTCCAGTCTCATTCCCTGAAAGCCAGGTTTTATTTTCAAAGCATCTCCTGAGGAAATCCGCTGTCCCTCGCAGTCTTTCATCCCTCCATTAACAGCCATTTGTGGAGGTAGCAAATGGTACTCTTTCACATCAGTGTGCATGTTATTGGACCTGCAAACGGATATTTTGTGCTTTGACTAGTAAATACATCAATAATATCGCAAAATGAGGGACGGGTGGCAAATCAGTTGGGGGCAGATTTACAAGCCCCCTGCGCCACCAGTACGTCACTTTTCGTGACGTACTGGTGGCGCAGGGGGCTGCTCCATATTTACAAGGAGAGGAAAAGCCACCCTGCGTGACTTTTCCTCTCCTTGTAAATACGGCCCCTTCACACGCAGCACTTTGCGGTGAAGGGGCGTTCCATGGGTTTTGCTGTGGGTGTTCCCACGCAACACCCATGGAACAAGACACATCTCCAGAATTACGAGAAATCGTAACTCTGGAGATGCGTTTAAGCTACGCCACCCTAGAGGTGGCGTAGCGAGCGCACCGAGGAGAAATGTTTTCATTTCTCCTCGTTTTTCCTCTTTCAATGCGTGCTGCATTGAAAGAGGAAAATGGTTGTAGTGATTGTTTTTGTGCAGGAAGGTTCCCCTTCCTGCACAAAAGCAATCTCCCCACGACGCATGAGCATCCTTGCACCATGGTGCAAGGGTGCCTGCGCCGGCGCTATGGCTGCAGTTTGTGCGCCAGCGCAGGGGAAGCACAAGGATGCGACATATTCTTGTAAATATGTCGCATCCCTGTGCTTTCCAAACTAACGCAGCATGGCGCAGCAAAATGACTTGCTGCGCCGTGCTGCGTTAGTTAATTGTAAATCTGCCCCTGGATGCGCAAAAAATGACTTGATTGAGATCTCACCTTAGTACATCAGACTCTATGTTATTTTAGGGCTTAAGGTCAAACAGATATCTTCTTGAAGACTAGCTGCAAATAGTTTGTCCCCCTGACTCAAATCCTAAACGCCTTGCATCAATATTCTGGTACATTCTATATGTCCCTGACCTAGACAGCAAGGGTTCTATTTGTGTTTTCCACCTTTTTCTGCTAACTGAATAGTAATTGGTGAAAGCATCCTTTCACATTTATAGTGAGGACCAACACCAAGGCCTATCTATATTTGTGCTCCATTATTTGCAAAGAACCTGGGGGCATATTAGCAAGACCCACGTTAAAATTATCGCCGTTTTAGCGGCAGGAAACTGCCGCTAAAACGGCGATAATGGGCTTGCTAATATGCGTTATGGAATTCCAATAGAAGCCCAGGTTAGATGTGCAGGACATCTAACCTGGGCTTCTATTG
This sequence comes from Calotriton arnoldi, assembly GCA_963921515.1. Classification (NCBI taxonomy): domain Eukaryota; kingdom Metazoa; phylum Chordata; class Amphibia; order Caudata; family Salamandridae; genus Calotriton; species Calotriton arnoldi. Next base: position 655,620 of record CAWUFW010008561.1, read on the forward strand.
GAATTCCATAACGCATATTAGCAAGCCCATTATCGCTAAAACGGCGATAATTTTAACGTGGGTCTTGCTAATATGCCCCGGAGACTGACATATAAAAATTTAAAATAATCTCTCAAACTGTGCAATGGAAAGCGAAAGGTTGTCCTTGGGTCACAGTGATGGACACAGAGTGGTAAATTGTGTCTTTGTGATGTCATGGGAACAAATGCGTTGGACTCTCCTATGCTCGTGTTTGTTTCCAATGATGTTTCAATCCCGAAGAAGAAAAGTGAAGTTATTTTTGTGAAATCATATTTCATTATTTTTCAAAAGTTCCTCTTCCTTGCTACATAAACCCCTTCTGCATTTTGTGCGGGGTTTTGGAGAACCAGGGTGAGGTGTAGGGAAACAGTAGCTTGTTTCTGTTCCTGTCGCTGCTTGCTCAAATTGCGTGTTACTGAGTGGAATTCAAAACTGTTCACTATTTTGACAAATAAATGAGGGTTCGTGTTCGCAGTAGAGGCGGGCGAGTCAAGGCCCTTCAAAGGTCTGGCGCTGGTCCATTTATGTGAACCAGTTCCAGGATGAGCGTCAGGCAAGCCCGGACACCCCTTGCCCTTCCCCCTACTTTGTGCAGTTCTGTAAATGAAAAAAAAAAAGTATAATCCTAAAAAAAATGAAAGACATGCAGTTTCAAGTAAGTTCAAGTCAACAACTAAGCTACGTGGACACTCATCACCATATGCAGCACCCCACTGGTACATCAGGGACGCGCAACACTTAATTACCACACAATTATAATTGGTAACTTAAATATGTGAGCCAATAGTTTGAACCATCTGTCAGAACTAGACTGAAAACAATGGGGCAGATTTACAAGCCCCTTGCGCCACTTTTGCGTCACTTTTCCCATGTTAAAAGTGACGCAAAAGTGGCGCAAGGGGCTTGTAAATCTGCCCCAATGAGTTTAATTAAACATAGTTTAGACTGGACCTGCACTACTTAGCTGGAAAAGTCACCTTCTATGACCACATTTGAACTGACCCTTTCATTTTCTATCAGTCAAATTGCCAGCCAAGTGTGAAAGAGATCAAAGAGACAGGGCCACCTACAATTCACTGTGAATTTGAGAATTTAACCGAGGAATACATTAGTCCAATACTGACGCTTTTAAATAACCAGACAAAAGACCTCTCGGCACAGAGTTCAGCCTTTCATATCCGCTTTTGTGACACAAATGGTATTCAAGTCCTTCAACTTTAATTGAATGCAAATTACGCTGGGGTGCAATGGCAAAACACTGGTTCTAAAATCGGAAAAGATCAGGTTAATTCAGCAAAGGGACTCAAAAACTGAAATTATTTCCCCCAAACAATCTCCTGTACTAAAAAAACCCACCTAAAGTCAAGGAGTATTCAAGGTCCTGAATGAAGCCGGTAGAGGCAGCTGTAGTGTCTCAGATAGGGACTACAATCTCCTACTACTTCCAGGCTTCTTTCAAGGGAAAGTGGGGAAAACAGGTCAACTATAGTGAACCTTAGTTAACACAATGCCTTTAATGTGCTCACTCCATTCATAGAGACATCTGAACCACATGAAACTAAGGAGCAAATGCAGTCACCAGCTTTTGCCTTGAGGCCTGAGATAGAAGACACAATCTGTGACTATGTTACAACTATGAATTCTACCACCTACCTTGGAGATCTTTGTCCCCCCATGTTTACCAAAGATCACACCGAGGATCTGGAACCTATAATAATGCACATCCTCAAGCAGTCGATCATGGAGAGCTAAATAGTCAAATAACCTAAACCAACCATTGGTGACAATGTTACTAAAAGAAAACATCATTGGTCCCGATAGACCCAGCTAGATATCGCTATTTAGCTGGAACAAATTTCTGCCAATATTCTAAATGCGTAGTGAACTTTCCATCTTTGTAGTCATATGAAAGTGCAGAATCTATGGGCACGTTGGATATTTGGCTTTCAACCAGACAGAGGTAAAGGGAAGCTTGATGTTAGACAATAGCTGCTATGGATGGCCAAAAACGGTTCAGAGGTCGTACATGTACTGCTCGACATGTTAGCCACATTTGATGTCATAATCATGAAATCTGACTGAAACATAAAAAAAAATGGCCAGGGTAATTGATTCTTCTTTTTTGTTTTGTTTCACTGTTGGCTGCTATTGTGCTATTCCCTGCCACATTGAAGAAGTCCAAGATAAGAATTGAGATTTTACATGGTGAACATTTCACCATGGAGGATTTAGAGGAATTATTTGTGTCTGGTGACATCTTAGATGACACCGTGAGTCATTCTGGAATGACATAGGGTATTGTGTTACACAGAGAATCATTAGTCAGGTTATTGATAGATTCATCTTCCTCTAAATTCACCATGCCAACAACTCTGGAGGCTGCTTTCCCTGGTTAAGCTATGTAATAAACAATGACAGAAGCCTGAGCATATAAATATTACAATTTTACTCTTTGACTGTTCTTACTAGATCTTTGGCCTAGTACATAAACATTCCACAATTGGGCAGCGGTGTGGATGTAAGTAGTTAATCTGTATCTAGATCTAGTGAAGATGTTGTTCTGATGGATGGGGGCATCAGTGATCATGAGAATTGTGCATTACCAAGGGTAGGCAATATTGTTCCAATGGATAGTGTGAAAAGAGGGGCTAGTCCTAAAATTAATTGAGCTAACAAAATTATGTATTCCCTAGTAGGTGGTTCTAATCAGAAAAGCTAACACAGCAACTGGGGGGCCATTAGGCATGAATGGTTGTAGTGGTGATAAAGGATAGCGGACCAATTTGATGAACGAAGGTGAAAAAATTGATGTAGAGGCCGTGATCTATGTCTCATTTTCTCTTCTATCAAATCTTAAGGCCTCATTTGGATGTCAGTGGGACAGCCACCGACAGGCAGTCGGTGGCAGTGCTACGACATACAGGCCATCGGTCCGACCGGCCCATTACAATGCAGACAGTTGGACTGCAGCGGTCTGGGGAACAGACCGCTGCCAAGGATCCTGTCGGGGTGCCGGTCGGACTCCTATCCCTACTATGAGGGCAGTGCCTGTGCAGGCACTGTTGTAGGGATTATGATTTCCCTTTCTGGCTGTCTTTTAATGGCAGTCCGACTGCCATGGAAAGGCAGCCGGAAAGGGGCTTTGGGGGCCCCAAGCAGGGCCCCTCTGGGCCACTGCTAAGTGGCCTGGGGGGCACATGTAGTGCCCCCCACACATCCATGCACCGTGTGCCAGGCACCACATGGTACCTGGCACACGGTGCATGGATGGGCACTAAATGTCTTATACTACTGCGGCTTGTGCTGCAGCCCTTTTCCTGGGCCGCAGCAGCAGTAGAATAAGGCACTTTCCAACCACCACGGTCATAATAGGGCAGGTGGAACCGCCGACTCATTGTCGGATGGTCACCTGCCTGGGGCGATGGTGGTCAGATGCTCATCCGACCTCCATCGTAATCAGACCCTTAGTGTATGTAGCAACGACAACAATTGTGATCAGTTGTGAGCTATCCCCATCTCTTAGGCCCTGCATTTATGGTGTTAAATTGCTTTTAGTGCTACTGCTAAGCCAATCACAAGTATGATGCAGAAGAGAAGGTTTAATTTCCTGGCAGAGAAATGCTCGCCAAATTTAGAGATCTTGCTCAGACGGTAGGAATCTGTATGCCTTCTTAGAGATGTTGTCCTGAAGGCTCTGAACTTTGGTGAGACAGTGCCATGTGAGTTGCACCTGCTCAGCAACATTTTTTATTTGGCAGAAACAAACGCCCATAGTGGGAGTTTGTTTCTTGAAAGCTGTTGGACCTGGCCCTTTTTGCAGGGTCACCCCCCAGATTTTTGTCTTCTGTTGCTGAACCGGTTTTTGTTGGCTTCAGGACTGTGTGAACTTTACCACAACTACCCTGTGCTGAAGTGCTTGTGCTCCCTCCTTCAAACATGTTAAAGTTGACTTACACCTAATTGGCACATTTAATTTACTTGTAAGTTCCTAGTAAGTGATACTACCAGTACCTAGGGCTTGTAAATTAAATGCTACTAGTGGGACTGTAGCACACTTTGTACAACCCACTAAAGTAGCAATTTAAAAACATGTCTCAGGATGACACTGCAGCCCTTAGCACACCTTTGATCTGCCCTTTCAAGCTAGTAAAAGAAACCTTTCGATCTTTTGCCAGACCTAAACCTTCCTTTTTAGGTCGAGCATCAGCGTGCATGTGTTGTCTGCAAGACCTTGTGTATTCACTCTACAGAGTGTAATCTCAGCTGCTGCTTGCCATTGGTTTAAAACTCTATCGCTTTTGTTTTCTGGCTCCTTATTGGCCGGTGCTCCAGATACATCACTTCTGTTTGGAAGCTAGGAGCACCGGCCAACTACAGTTTCCTTACACTGTAGGTGTTATGTATTTATTTATGGACTATTTCTTTTTTTTTTAACAAGCGCCCCATTCCGTGCTTTCACTTTAATGGTGGCCCCACTACTTTCTTTAGACGCAGCTCGTCTAAACAAAGTGCGCGGCTCCTATTAAAGTGAAAGCGCGGAATGGGGCACTTTTTTTTTTTTTTTAAAAGCATTTGTTTGTCGACTTGAGAAACAAATGCTTTTATTTGTAAAAGAACCCCATTCTGTGCTTTCACTTGCATAGCGGCCGCGCACCTTTGTTTAGATGAGCTCAGTCTAAAGAAAGTAGCGGGGCCACCATTGCAGTGAAGCGCGGACCCTGGCTCTTGTTTGTAATGAAATGGAAAGCAGGTCCGGTACGCAGCGTGTTTTGAAGCAGGAAAGCCCTTTCGTTTCTCTCGAGGCCTGGCTTTGGTTTGTGCAGTTCATTCTTATGGTTTTGCATTCCGTGTTTGTGAGCGCAGCTTTGGTAACTGGGTGGACAAATAAAAACTCGCCGAAGAAAATAAAATGCTGCCAGTCCTTGAAATGGCACAATTATCCAGTTTCATTTTTTGACGGAAAAAGGTTCTTTCTTTGGGCTATTTTTAACATCAAACAACTTAGACGTTTTTCTCTTTGGATCCCATAACTATTTTGAAGTGCTTGTCATTTTATTTTTAGATAGCATTTACATTGACGGTGGCCTCTTCAAAGTGCTTTGCAATGAGAGGGGTTTCCCCAGGGGAAGCGATGAAAATGGACATTTAGTTTTGAGACCTCTTGCTCGTCATGCAAGAAGTTGTCAGGTATTCATACCACAGGCCTGCTGGGGCAGGGGAATTTTTGTTGCTTTCTGTGAAATTTCACAGGGTTGTAGGATGGAACTCTAAGGGCCTTGTATATTTGAATGTTCAATGCTGCTCTCGCCAAGTGCATTAAAGCTGTATTTTTGGAAGCAGTCCCACAGGCCTGTTCAACTGGCAGGGTAGCAATAGTTTGAGGTTTAGAGGGCGAAGCTACCGTGCATGGCGGTATGGAGTGGGTATTGCTACTTGAATTACGCCCTTTGCATAATCGGGAGTAGGTGTATTGACAAAACCTCAGAGTAGAAGTTGTCGTCTGCTGTCACCTTTTTTTCTTAACAAGACAGTGCCCCATATCTTGCTCAGGCTGTTTTTGCTTGTCAGTGAGACATATCAGTGAGATTAGTTATATTCATTTTTTCCCCCTCTGTAAATTGCCTACTGTGGCAACAATTATCATATAAAAATACAATTTATAATCGTCCGACCACAGGCTTATAACATGTTACTGATAGCACTGCATCGGAATGATAGACAAATACAGGTAGACCAGACCAGAAGGAGTTTGTTGACATTCGGTATATGAGTTTCTACCCAACCTATAAAGACTAGCCAGAATTCAGATGCTCAATTGACACAGTAATCTGTATTATCTCTATTTGTATTAAGTATGTCACGTAATGATGAAGGGGCGGCTGATGAGTTGTTGTTATGAGCCCAATTGCCTGAAAACTTCAATGAAGACAGTGATTCGCCCTCCGATGACAGCTCTGAGGGTTGAATGTGTGGAAATATATCATTCTTGCTATTTTTCTGATGACAGAGTGTGAAATTGTTGTACTCCTTATTGGTAGTTTAGCTCGTTGTCTTGGTTCATTCCATAAGTTGCACTGATTATTGTCTGTACCGCCCTAAAGATATCACCCATGGCAAATGTAAAGAGCTCTTGTCTGTTACCTCCTTCACTTGGTACTCTCTTGGATAATGTGTGAAACTGCAGTCTTGAACTGTATGTTTCTTTGTTTTTTAGGTCTCGCATAGGCAGCGCATGCGCTGCCTCTACGAGGCATCAAGTAATCTCTATGTGTTGGCAAGCGGCCGGTAGTTTCTCCTGCCGCTTGCCATTTGCTGAATGTTGGCATAGCTCCTGTTAGCTGGCTTTCTAGTGGCTGTTGATGTCAAACTGACTTCCGTGTAGTCCGAAAGCAGCGGCTACTAATTACAGTTTTCGTCCGCTTTGTTCGCACTCTTTCTTTGTCTCGGCATCTCTGCCTGACGTAAACATGGCAGCGGCATTAATTGTATTGTTTAACTGTGCGGTAGTCATTTTCTCCTCTTCAAGGCGCATGCGCAAGGCTCAGAGAGTGCTTATAGAGTGTTTTAATAGGACTCTGCATGGCAATATGTTTTCGTGTATTTTGGTTTGTCTAGTTAAAATAATTTATTTAATATAGCCAAGGATGTGATATATTACTGAAAATATTAGCATTTCTTTAGTCAAACCCCTTGTAGCCTTTTATCGTTTAATTTGTGTATAATCCACGAACAATGTTCACATTAACCCTTTTGAAACAGTTTATTTGCTGTTTAAAAGATGGCGGAAAAATAGGACTCCATAAGTGGGTAGTTGAAAAGTTTGTCCTTTTTCTGTTTCAACACATTGACGTTTGCAATGGGCGTATATCCTCTATGTCCTGTGCTCGTGGACCGTGCCATCCAATTTGTTCCCTTTCATTTTCCCTTTTGGCAGGAGTCGCGATACTATTCACTGTTTACCGCCTCAGACATGGCTCTGGTGCGGCTGCCACCTGAGGGACGGGTTAGCCTGCTTAGTTTCTTGCTGGGTCTGTCTGTTCTATTACTGTCGCTGCTTCCTGAACTGAAGCCGCTGTTAGGTGGGACACCAGGACGGTTAGCGCTAGATGTATACATCGCAGGACTGAATGGGCTGCTGTTGTTGCTATATCGTGCACTGCTTTACCAGGTACTCCGTTTCTACGTATAGACTACAACTATCCCGCTCCCCCTCCCCATATACCCAACTCTTAACACTTGAGAAGGCACTACAGTGCCTCCTGCCTTCATGCTCTCCATGACTCAGTTTTTTATTTGCTATGATAAGAATACAGACTGGCAGTCAGCTGGCTTTAGAGTAGAATTGCTTTCCTACCCAAGCCATTGGCCAAGTTGCTGGGTGCAGATCCTTAGTGTCGAGCTGTGCTAGTGGGCAAATAGAGTAGGTTGAGGCATTTGAACAAAATGTATAGTGTGACACTCCTTTACGGTAGGCTATTTAGCACACACAATGACTTCAAATGATGTTTAAATGCAAGAAGACTGTGTTTAATTCCCTCTTTTATGAGACCGAGGATGCACAATTGTTTTTCTGTTAGGTTTACATATCTTGAGTGCAAAGATTCGCTGCTTTTATCTGGTTTTCAGAAATTTATTTCCGTAGCCAGATCACTTTTATAACTTTTTGAATTGTGTATGCCTACTTTTGCTGTTATCTTTTTGTCGTTATATTCTACAGTACCCTGTGGCTAACAATTTACAGTTTCTATTAAACTCCCGGCTGTTCGATTAAAACGGCAGCTGTTCATGCAATTTTACCTTTATTTTGTTTTAAGATTGCCCACGTTGTCTTTATTGTTATTCGTTGTCATGAGCTACTCAATAAATGTTTGACTGACTGGAAATGTAGTGAGCAGTCTGCATAAGGTTGTAGAGAGTCACCTTGTCATAGAGATTCCTCTCTATACCCTCCAAGATGGATGTCTAACCATCTTAAAATGGTAAATAAAAAAAAATGGACACCATGTCATGGTGCATTTGCACGTATATATACTGAAACATGAACCCCTATGTGTCTGTCACCATGCAGGTGGTATCCACTTTGCTGAAGTTCACAGGTGTCACTTTCTATGTGTGTGCGCTTTTTTTTACTATGCACTTTTATTAAATAAAAGGTAGTCCCTGCTATACATTCCATCTTGCATTTTAAGATCCTTTTTCGTATTTTTATTCATCCATTTACACCCCTTTGCGTTAACATAGCCATAGCTTTACTGCACAGTTGTTATAAAAGCTTATAGTATGGTATAGTGTGCACTTTTTTCTTTAAATTATTACTCCACTTAAAAAACATAAATAAAAAACATTGCCATTTACAATGCCAATAGCTCCAACTCCAACAAATGCGAGACCTATTGCATTGTAAATGCTTGTCTTATTTTATTGAAATTAACCAAATAAAGTTTTTTAAAAAAAGTGTGGACCAAATTTGTGTAATTTCATTTGTGGAAATTATGTGAAGTGGTCAAAAGTTCGGGTTAGGACACATAACAGGAGATTGGCATTTTGCACTATTTTTTGCATGAAATACATCTTATGTCTATTTTGGAGGTGAGTACGCAATTTGCTCTAAAACAATAAAAAGCACAAAAAAATTGTGTAGAATTTCAACAAGTGCTCACGTTCTGTTTGCTCGCGTTGTTCCCAGGCTTCTGCACTCGGATTTGAACTTGAACAAAATCTGTTATGCTGCATGGGGTAATCTTTGGCGTTCTGCATAATAACTGTAATGCAAAGTGCCAGAAAATCTCTGAGGGTATCCCAGCATAAAATTTCTCTGGGGTTTAATATTTATGCCTCTTTTGTGCCGTTCATGTGCTCTCAATCTATAGTGAATTGAATAGGGCACAGGGATAAACTCTAAAACTCGGGACTAGACCATTTGGTTACATTGTACTTTGTAAATCCTATTGTGTGCAAGTGCCATACTTCCCTCTCTGCCTCGTCAGTAGTTTCTCTGTCGCTAAATTAGGCTTCTGCAGCAAGTAGCTCGTGAGCTACTGGTAGCTTCTCAGTTACCCTTAAGTAGGCCCAGTCGACTAAATTAGAAACTTTTATTTGGTTGAAATAATGTATGCTTATCAACATTGAAAAGTGTGTGTATTTTACAAAACTCGTAAGTTGATGTTTGAAACAAAATGGTTATATTTCCAAAATATATTTAAAGTTTGTATTTGAGTAGTAAATTATGCAGCACTAGGGATACTTATTACTCCTATTATTTCCTTGGTGCTGGGTGTATTGCAGCTTTGCCTGTTATGTATTACCCACATTAGAGGCATTCTACTTTGAGAAAAAAACCTTGTTTACATTACTGCTGGAAACCCTGTCTTAAGCTATTAGGTTATCACTACTGGTAATCTTGCTTATGATGGCCACATACGTAATCTTGTCTGATGTGATCACTTTGACAACACTAGCTCGGGATCATTTTCATTGAACATAACTAGATCCAATCACAGAAAAGGTTGGGGACCCCTACTCTAGAGTCACTGTGGTGGACCTCTTCTTCACTGTGCGTGCTCCTAAGTAAAACACCACCACAGGAGTGTAATGCTTCTAAAGCAAACATCAGGGTATTAATGCTGGGTCAGTAGAAAGGCATGGGTGTCCCTTGCTGGGTCAGAAGGCAGTCGCGTCTGTGGACACTGCAAATAGGGGGAGAACTGCCTGTTGTTAATGTGCTGTCGCCTAGTGTCCTGGCACCTTTAGAACAAGCATTTGCAATGCAATAGGTCTTGCATTTGCAAGAGTTTGAGCTATTGGCATTGTAAATAACAATGCATTTTTTTATCTGTTGGTCTTTAAAACATAAATTAAAGGCACTTTCAGTTACAATGCCAATAGCTTAAACTCTCGCAAATGTGAGACCTACTGCATTGCAAATGCTTGTTAATACTTATAAGTCACCCCTGAGGGAGGCCCTAAATGTTCGTAGGGCAGTAACCTTTGTATTTAAAAAATAGGACAGGTTTACTTAAATGTTACATGTCCTGGCAGTGAAAAACTCTTAAAATCATTGTTCATTGTCATATGGCCTATCTCTTCCATTGGCTAACACTGGCTTACCTTATTGCATTAAAGAAGTGTTCATTTTAGATTGGGAGCAGGTAGAGGTATACTGTTTACACTCAAATTAATTATAATTATAATTTAAAATCCTGTTTAATGGTAAAGTCAGATTTTAAGTTAGAATTCTGAAAATGCCACTTGTAGAAAGTCGGAATTTTTTGTCTCAAACATTTCGTTCCTTCTTCCAGTGTCCTGGGTCACATGACTGTGCATGGCTCTGCTGTTGGGGTTTGTGTATTGCTTCCAGACAGTAACTCAAAGAGGGCTTAGGTGTTAACAGGATGTGCCATCCTGGCCGGATGACTGGGGAGGGACTATACCCAGCCCCACTTACACTTCAAAGGGCTATGCATCTTGCACACACAAAGGAACCAGACATCAGGTCTGCCCTCCCTTTGGTCACCCCCAGACATGTTGGAGCCTTGACTGGGGAAGTGGAAGAACTTTCTAGAACCAGATGTTGGGATATGGCAGGGATTCCCCCCCACACAAAGGCTGGCATCAGGTTTAAATATTAGACCTCCAGAACAACTCATCAGAACATACCCGGACCTGTGAAAGTTACAGAAGGTCTACTCTGCTGCCAGAGGACTGCCCTGCTGCTTGAAGGACTGTCTGCTGTCCAAGATGGAAGAGTGGACCTGCTTGCCTTCATCCATGGCTAACTAGAGTGACTCCAATACTCATGTGGCTGACCTCCTGTGCTAGCTACAGGGGCACAACAAGATTCAGAGGCCTCCCTCCAACTGCCCAGCTGACTTGCTGCCACTGGACCTGCTGAGCACTACTGGCCTCTGCTGGAGTGGTCCCTGATCCACAAGAGCTGCCTCCCTAGGTCCTGGCCCCTTGGCTGGCCTCAGAATGTATTTCTCAAAAGAAAAGGTAAAAATCCTGATGTTTGGTCTCCTTGAGACTGTGAACAGGCCCTTTTGCACCACGACTGCTGTTTTTGACGATCGCCAATGCAAAGCTCCAGTGAAACCTGCTCTTCGCGCTGGCGTCAGTCCGCGGCGACTGGCAACACAAGGCCTTCTCCTTGCGCTACAGCACACAATGACTGCCAATGTGATGGTACAGCAACAACTGTCCACGATACGTGAGTGGCTCTTCACGCCATGACAATGACCAACCGTGATGCCCGGCCTGGTCTCTCTACAGGGATGATTGTTCATGCCACTCAGCCTCCTTCTCGCGGTCTCATCCACCAGGAATGGAACTCTTCGTGGCAGACTTTGAAGGTAACTTTTCAGTGGACCTCACCTGGTCCCCATGTCCAACTTGTGCCCCATTGCAGTCGACCTGAACTTGTTACTTTCCCCCAGTTTAGCGCGACTAGATGCGGCAAGTGGTGCTTTGTGCTTTTAGGTTTTATTTTCCCTAGAAACTTTAAAACTGCATATCTCTGGTTCTACTGTTTGGATTTTTGTTGTCCTGATATCATTTAATTTATGAAACTTTACTCTGTTTTTCTAAATTGGCTCTGGATTTTTCTAATGTTGTGCTTTTGCTTTATTACTGTTTGTATGCTGTAGAAATACTTTACACATAGCCTCTAAGTTAAGCCTGACTGCTTTTGTGCTAAGCTACCAGAGGGTTAAGCACAGGTCAATTTAGTGACTTTTGTGGTTCACTCTGACAAGGATTGTGGTTGTTGCCTAAGTGGGCCTTCCATCCCTCTCAACCAATAACCCAATTTTTTACTAAAAGAACACAACAATGACACTAATGCGGTAGGTAGTTTTCTCTTTGCACGCCCACTCATTTTATTTTTTCCTTCCCTGGGCCACCATGTCTTACATGATGGTATTGGCCAGGGAAATGTAATGATGGTCACCCTGCCTCTAATAGGAATGGACAACCTTCACTTTTAACCCGTGGCCCAGCGAGTGACAGGCTGCTTGATTAGAGGTTTATGCAGGCAGAGCAAGCTGAGGCTTTGCTGGTGCAGACCAGCACTTCCCCCACATCTAAATGAGAAGGGGCAACCACTAGTTTGACAGAGAAAGATAGTCACCAATTTACACCAGGTATTCCGCTCTAAAAAAATTCTAAATGATGCACTTGGTCCGCAGTGGCTCAAAATAATGTAATTTCTAAGATGCTCCAAAAGAATAGTGCTCCCCCTCCTGAGATAATGAAGAATGTGGTTCCCAGCTGCAACAATCCTCACCTGTTTTGCCCATATTTGCAATCAGTGCTGAGAGCTGTTACTACTTTTCCTACGTCCCTCTCCTAACCTCTGAGTCATACAATCATGTCTCATAAATTGATGCTTGTGTGGGTGGGCAGTGCATGATCCATACATCAAAACTCCTCTATGCTGGCTTGTGGTATTCAAAACTTGCTCATGTTTTTGTCTAGGTTGAGCAGTTTCTTGTTTGTGGTGTCTTTGAGCTCTGATTTCCCCAACACGTGACAGACTAAGAAGTCCCTTTCTTTGACCTCACTCATTTTCAACATCATTTGTGGACAGCCAGTTTTGTCTATATTTTATGCATTACAAGGTTAAAAATAGAGAAATCTTCATTACCTTAGATCCTTTACTTACTGTTGCAGAAATACCTCTACACAGGTCCTTTTTCAAAGCCAACAAAGTTTTCAAGAAACATTTTCCTTGTATTCAATGGCTTTATTGTTTTCCTGCTTTTTGCTCAGCAGCAAGTTTATATATGACAATGCTTTTTATACCTACCCACAGCACTTTTTATTTTCCTGTGCTTTTAGAACCTTTTGCTCTTATGCACTTTATTGGTGCTTCCTACAGTAGCATAGCCAGTGTGTTATGGCCCGAGTGTAAACAGGGAAATGGAAAATAACGCAGTAATCAGGGTTCCGTGGACTTCTCGGGCCACTGGAACTAGGTGCCCCTACATCTGCTACACTAATGGGTGCAACACCCTTGACTTCCAAGGCGGCACTTGCCTTTAAGGGTATCTTTTAACTTGGTGCCTGGGTGAGACTCACACCTTCCGAAAGTCAATGTAGATCAGGCACCCCCAGGGGATAGATTCTTTGGTCTTCCTTTTTAACCCAGCACATCAGTTACTTACTTTTCAATGGATGATGCAAGGGAAACACTGTACCGAGTAAATGGCATCTGCTCACTACGTAATGCTCTTTCTGATTAGATCAGTTGAGCAGCCACTTGGATACTAATCCATGTTTTCTGTCAGGAGCTTTACATAGATTTGGCTAAACAATTTGGTCAGTGTCTGTGCAAACCTAGGGTAACAAAATAATGAGTCATAGGTTTCGGAGTGAGTTTTTACCATGCTTTGAGGAAGAATGTTTGTAATATTTGAGTGACCATTTACCTGAGAGTTACATCAGTCATTAATAGTCCATATTGATTTTCTCAAGTGGCAGGAATTTGCTGAGGCATTTCAGATCTAATAGTTCAATTCCTCCAGAAAAGTATTTCCAGAAAAAACTTCTCTGTAAGGGTAATGTCCCATAATACGGCTGTTAAACCTGTTTTCTAACAAAAATCGTTCACCTTCTGATAGAAAGCTGAAAGTTGGTACAGACATTTGTCTTTGTAATAGTAATCCTATAAGAGCAAGAAACCCAAGTGGATCTTGCCTATGACATCATATAGTTTAATTGAAATCCAAAATGGCTGACTAATATCAAGAAATCCTTTTAAATCTTCCAATTTGCATCAAATTTGGCACAAAAGTTCATGTGTACACGTCAGAGCATGTCATGTGCATGCCCATGTTGGATGAACCAAAATGGCTGCCGAAATCATGTAGAAAACTTAAATCAAATCTGTTAAAATTCGATGTAAATATTCATACTTATTGGCATGTATCTACATTTATTAATATGTATTATATACTAATATGTACCTTTCTTTTTTTTTCATCTTCAAAACGTCTTCTGTAATGCCTGAAATTAGTAGCATATTGAAACAATGCCTTACTGCAACACCCACAACCAGTGGTCAAGCTATCCAGCATGATAATGTTGTTGCAACAAATCGGTCCATCTGTGTTTTGTGTCGGGAAAGCACTTCAGAAAGACGTATTAGCCAAGCAAATGCTACAATGAAACATTATGGGTCTGGATATAGAGTTTTAGACCATAACCTGAAGAAATCTAAAGAATTGGAATGTGTTCCTATGGATTTTGAGCTAGAAAGGCTTAAATATGGTTCTGGTTTTGAGCAGGCATTAAGGACTAACAAAGCAGTGTGGCATAAATCATGTTTCAACAAGTGCGACAATCTAAAGCTGCAACGGGCTCAGAAAAGAGAACACAGTAATGCAGATCTATATGGTAGCCCATTTAAAAGACGTTTGGCAGTTCCAAATAAAATTCCTGGAAGAAATGCATGTTTCTTTTGCAACGAATCAGATACATCTGTAATGCATCAAGTGAAAACAAATGATGTGGATGCTAATGTTCGTCAGTGTGTCAAGATAGGTCAAGATACAGCATTTATTGCAAAATTAGCTATGGGTGATAGGCACACACAGGATGCTGAATGCCACCATAAATGTTTAGTTGGAGGACGCAGTGTACGAAAGAATAATAACGAATCCCCTAGTGAAACCTCAGTAGGAGGAATATCTCTAGCCAAGCTTGCATCTTATCTGAAAGATTCACTAGTGGGAGATGTTAAAATGATTTACAAACTCTGTGACTTAGTAAACCTTTACACAAGCAGAGTAAAGCAGCAGGATTACATTGTAGGTAAGGCTAACTCGACAAGACTAAAAGAGAGAATTCTCAGAAATACGAGAGGTTTGAAGGCATACAATGGAGGAAAAGATGTCCTGTTAGCTTTCCAAGATGACGTAGGATCTGCATTAGTATTTGCCTGTGATAAGTCAGATTCTGACGCTGTAAATATTGCTAATGCAGCAAACGTTGTTAGAAGGGACATGATGCAGAAATCTGAAATCTTCAGTGGAACGTTTAGGGATGATTGTAGAAACCGATCAATTACGGAATTGCTTGTTGCCCTTCTTAAAATGATACTTGATGGATTCGACATAAGAGATCAATATTCCTGTGAAACAGCCTCTACCAATATAGACTTGTCTATTTCTGAATTGCTAATGTTTAACAGTGTAAAGAATTCAAGAACAAACTCTTCTTCAGTTCCTAGATATAACATAAACAAAGAAACTCATCTGTCTATATACATTGCTCTTTCTATCTATAGTCAAATGAGAAATCGAGAACTTATAGCTAAGCTCCATAAACTAGGTATTTGTATTTCATATAATAGAATTTTGCAAATATCTGCCAACGTAGGAAATAGCATTTGCGCACTGTATGAGAGTGGACAAGTTGTGTGTCCACCAAAACTGAAGTTGCAAGTACTCACCAGTGGAAATATTGATAACATAGATCACAACCCAAGTTCCATGAAAGCTAAAGACTTCTTCCATGGAACAACAGTAACTCTGACAAAACACCCAGAAAGAGAACTAGAAGGAATTGATTGTGGTATTGTAGTGATTAATCCTAATATGGCAAAGTCAAAACAGATTTCAAATCTTCCATTACTGTATACAAATATCAAACCAGCTTCAAGGAACAATACAGATTATCACGTTCCATTACTATCTGTAGTAGTTGATCGTCAAAGTGATTTAATTGATGCTGCTAACACCTATGAATATAAATGGCTTTAAAAACTGCTGCACAATGTCGAGAGTGGAAATATTTTTTCTGATGAAAGCATATCTTGGGCAGCATATAATGCATAATTGCTACCATCAATAGACTACTGTCAACTACTGCATTGTTGAGTTTCGTAAAGGAAAGTTTGATGTCAATAAAGGCAACCGTGCCTTCTCATCAATTGCTCGAAATCAAAATCATGTGCAGGAAAATGCTATCATCAAGGGAGATGGAAACGATGTAGGTCTAGCTGAAAATGAAGGAGCTCTCAGAAGATGGATGATATCTGGGCCAGAGATCTCAAGAGTTGTAAATGAATTTGAACAAACATTCAAGATTGCCAAAGAAACAACCATTGTCACCATGAACAAATACCTAGTGTACAAAAATCTTTTGCAAAGGATGTAAAATCTCTATTGTACACAATTGAGGAAGTTGGTAATCCGTTTATGGAGGAGAGCAATGATCTATTCAATCTGGACAGCAATGAAGTTATGCCTGCTACAGTTATCACATCGGTGAAAAAAAGCACATGAAAAGTGTAGATCTCAATATAACTTCTATTTTCATGAGGTGTTTCAAACGTGTTCGAGGCCCATAACAGATACAATACCGAGGAACAAACTTCAATTACTCAGCACCAGCCTGCGAAAAACATTTGAGTCCAGAGACAAACTAGCCTTTAAAAAAGTAATTGCAATCTGTTTGCTAGATTACATGTCAGGTGTCAGGCAAGAAAGGGTAATTTGGAAGAATTTGCAAGCATGAGAATCAGTCTTTTCTGCCACCTATATCTGTGAATGGAAAACTCAGACAAGGACAGAGGTCGCAGCTATTGGACTGCGTTGCCGGAAGTACCACCATACACAAAACTGCTCCAGAGGTGGATGTAAATATATTAGATGGTGCAGCTATAGTAAATATGCTACCTCCCAAGTCTTGTAAAACATTTCATGACTACGCTTTGACAGTTTTTATACCCTACATAGAAACTCAAGCAAGAACGTGAAATGATTGGATCTTGTGTGGGATATATATATATTACTGAAAGCATCAAACAGAGGACCATATTATCAAGAGCGGCGATAACATTATCGCCGCTTTAGAGGCAGGAAACTGCTGCTAAAGCGGCGATAAGGGGCTTGATAATATGCCCTATAGAATTCCAATAGAAGCCCAGGTTCTGGTGTGAAGGACATCAAACCTGGGCTTCTATTGGAATTCTATAGGAGCTTATTATTAAGCCCCTTATCGCCGCTTTAGCGGCAGTTTCCTGCCGCTAAAGCGGCGATAATGTTATCGCCGTTCTTGATAATATGGCCCAAAGTGTTATGGAAAAAAGAGGTGAGAGTCTTCGCAAGTGAGTTGAATCTAACACTCCTGTACTCAAAGATTGGCATAGTTTCCTTAGACAAGATGAAAACAAGACAGAGTTGTTTGGTTTACTGATTAGGTGTGTGCAACTTATTTACATTGAACATTGAATCGTGACTTGTCAGGATAAAGTTGCAAGTTCCACACTAATTATGAATTTTGAAATTAAATTGCCTTACAATCATGAGGAAGTAGACACACGAGTTTTTCTTCATTCTTTCCATGCAGCAACTGAAGGTCATTCCAAAATAATGATTTGTACAGTAGATACTAATGTAGATGCTTTTGCGATTGCTAATTTTATAAACATTGGATGTCAAGAATTGTCGTTAGCATTGGTACAGGAAAAAAGTTCTGCTACATATCAGCTCACAGTATTGCAGCAAGCTTAGGTGCTGATATATGTGTATCTCTGCCCTTTTTCCATACTGTTACAAGTTGCAACCCCACATCAACTTTTCATGGGAAAGGGAAGAAAGCAGATTATGACACCTGGATGGCACTGTCTCCTGCTACTCCCGCTTTATATTTGTGTCAGATCAACCAAGTTCTGTTGATCCTGTTCACTTTAGAAATGTTGAGAGATTTATTGCACTAATGTATAGTCGCACTTTTCCATTGCATGAAATAAATGGTGCTTGCCAATTAATGTTTGCAAGTGGCAACAGAACTATTGAAAACATCCCACCTACACAAGACGCTCTTCTTCAACATGTTAAATGATCGACATACCAATGGGGTCATGTTTGGGATCAGACTTTAGTGCCCATGCAAGAATTGCAAAATTGAAATGATTGAGGCTTAAAGCAGATTGATGGTGTAATGGTACCACATTGGACGACCATTCTAGAGGCATCTAAGGCATGCAAAGAACTTATTTGTTGTGTGTGCAAAAAATTATGCCAAAATCAATGCAAATGCTCAAAGGCGAGCCTCCTGTGCACCGACCTTTGCTTTTGCAGTGGAAACTGTTATCAAGATTAAGACAGTATACAAACTCGAACCATAATTGTTTCATATTATAGAAATGTTATCAGGGTTTAATATAGTCCTGCATTGTTTAAATACAATGTAAACATTATCCACATATCCACATGTTCATAGTCTATGTTATAAGGATACAAATGTTGCAAATTATAAGTTTATTTTCGCTAGTGTGTGTTACTTATTCCTGGCTCCTTATTGGCGGCCATTTTGGTTTTATATTTATGACGTCACAGTCTAGATCCAAGATGGGCATGCACATGACATTCACTGACATGTACACATGAACCTTTGTGCCAAATTTGACACAAATCGGAAGATTTAAAATCATGTTTTTATATTTCTCCTCCATCTTGGATTTTGATTAGACTATATGACGTCATACGTAAGATCCACTTGGGGTCTTGCTCTTATATTATAACTATTATAAAAACGAATGTATGTACCAACTTTCAGCTTTCTTTGACAAAGTGAATGATTTTTCAGTCTAACAGCTATATACAGTGAGGAACTTTCTAGGCAAAACAAAGTTGCGGAAACCTTGATCTCTCTCCCTTCCTGCATGTAGCATCTTAAGTTTTAGCCACAGTGAGACGGTCATCAGACCCATCCTTGCACCCAGTTTGCCTGCTGTGTCTGCCCAGACTTCTGCCAGACAAAAGAAGCAGATTGCGGGGTATCGCCATTGCTGAAAAAATAAAACTGTTTCTCCTTGCGGTTACTGTTGTTTTGTGGGGGCTTGAATTTGGGTTCATACATTTTTTTTCCTTCCACAGGCACTATTGTTTTCCTGGTCCTATTTCACCAATAAGATTAAGGTGGCATTGGCACATCACACAGCCTTCCACCTCTGTACACTCCTTCCATGACCTCTCTGACCTTACATAACATCTCTATCCAGGGCTTTTAGCTTGAGTATATAGGTAAAGGGTAGACAGGTGGAGGCAACTTCTTTTGATGATTTCCCTTGTGAGACCTGCTGGGACAAAACCCCTGCCTTCCTCTCATTTCCTTCCCTGAATCCCACCCCTGCTCACACCAAACTGGACTCCATACAATATTACTGATTGACTCAACAGCGCCACAGTAGGGTTGGCTCTTTGTCAACACAGGGTGGACTCTATATAGCACTCTTTGATGGTCTAACAGTATCTCCAATGGGCTTCTCTCTACTGAGAGACTAGATATGCCCTAGTGGACCTCACTGATGCACATCAGCAATGTTTTCTGCATAAAACACCGTCCACCCCCAAAGATAGTATGTACCAGCATGCGCGAGTGCATTTTACTCTCCGCAACACACTATGCTCATTTCTCTGCAACATTTCCTTTCACCAACCATCAATCTTCATGGCGTCCACCCAACAAGCCTCTTAGAGGTGAATGCGCAAAACACACTCTTTGAACCTTGCTCTCCGGAAGGCCCCCAGGAAACCTAATGCAAATCTGAACGCTTCAAAACCTAACCAATGGTAAGAATCACTTTATAAATAGAACAACTGGATCACTTTTTGGTCTGTTTTCTTGCTGATATGGGCGGGGCATATCTTCCTCACTACCGAACACCCAACACCTTGATCTTACTTACACACAATGAGAGCACAAGGATCTGCTCTCTTGATGTCAATGTTCAGAGGCAGTCAGGTACACAAGAGTACCACTAGACACTGCGGTAAATCATATTCTTATCGCACCTTGTTGATCAGTGCAAATGGCCAGAGCCATTTCTGATTCAGTGGTCCTCATAAGTAAGGACCTGAATGAGGAAAGTGGCGAGAATGCCTGATTTACTTACCATTAATGTCCATTAATCCTAACTCGCTTGTTTAAGGTCACATTCATTGCATTCTTCCCTTACCCTTACAGACTGGACATTGGTCCAAAAAGAGGTTGGGTATACTCGAGAAGTGTGGCCGACCTTTTTTGTAGCACTAATAATGGGTGGGTGGGACATCCATTAAAATATCTCCTGCCTCGATGCTTGGATTCACTTTATAAGAAAAGGCAGGAACAAGTAAGTACAGGACTAATTGTAATGAAGATTAACAGTACAAGTCAACAGGGCATTACATTAAAAGAGTAATTCTTTGCAGAAAGAAAGAAAAGTGTAATGGACCCTTTGATATTATGTGAGGGTTTTCCAGTCATTTTACACCACTTTGATCTACTTACAGTTGCTCATACTTTTCCTAAATATATAAACAATTTCAATGCAAATTGAAATAATGAATCACACATTGAACGAGAATATTTAAAAAAAAACTCATTTTAGGAAGGATGCTTATATGATTTTGTACTACTCTTTCAATCAGTGATACCTCCAGTTTTATGTGCCCAAAGGGGCAGGAAGAGGCATACGGAGTGAGACTGGCTACACTGGTAGGACGTTAGGGGTTATGGTTATTTTTGCTGGCAAGAGTAAAGATTATTCCAAGCAAAATGTAAGTTTAAGTTCCTCCTTAAAAAGTGTGCATACAATATATTCTGGAAGTCTTTTCTGTCTTGGAAATCCCCTTTTTTTCCAGTGACCCATCGACAAAAGTTCGAAGCAGTGCACTGAAAATGTCCTGCTACTGCCGCGTTTTCAACACATAAATGTACAATACAAAATAGAGCTGAAACCTGATAAATACTTGTAAATAAAAAAAAATCTCCTTCTTCTGGGGTAATCTCTTGTGAAAACTGATTGTGGCATTCACTTCATGGACATCATTAATCCTAAACTTGAACATCATAATTATTAGAGGACACAAAAAACACAAACGGGGAAACATTGTAAAATGTTATGTTTACCAAGAATTGATTAAACCAGTAGACTCGTGTATAATACATGCACATATGAGCCCAAACACAATATCCATGCTCCCATAAACATTCATGTGCACATGCAGACAGAACAATATACCCACTCACATCCCTATGCACACAGACAAACAGACCTACAGACACTCACACACACAGACCTACACGCAGTAAAGAGCATCAATGACCACATGCACTAACATGTCTCAATGGTCTTAGATGGGAATAAATCTCAATCACCAGAGACAGCAATGAGCAGCAATAGCCCCACAAAGAAATGAGTCTCAAAGGCCCCAACCACTAATGAACCACAAAGGCTGCAGGCAGTAATAAGCCTAAATGGACACAGGCAGTAATGATCATCAATGGTCACAGATTTAAATGGCCTCAGGCAGTAATGCACATCAAGTGACCCTGGAAATAATGGCTCTCAGTGGCCAAAGGCTTTAAATATCATCAATGGTCAAAGGAGTAATGAACATCAATGGACTCAGGAAGAAGGACCATCAATGGACCCAGTCAGTAAAGTTCTCCATATAGGTGAGGGGAGTGCAGTTGTTACTGGGGCAGGGACTTGTCGACCATTACGTTATGCCCATTCGAGGACAGTCTCACTACATTTGTAAGCATCTTAGCAGTGATGGAGTACTTTGAGGCTGGTGTGGCCCACTGCTGAACTCTGCTGCTACTGGGGGATATCACAGGTGTGCCCTGACTGCGAGATTGATCCTTGAGCTTGACTGCCTCATTGGGGTTCATGCTCCGATACATTGCGATTGGGATGTGAAGTGTGCAGTCTGGTCTTTGAGGAGGTCTGGTTTTCAAGACTGCCACCCAGCGTCGCCCCCAGAAAAATAAAATGATAATAACACCATGTTCTTATCATTTAATTTTTTCCGTACTGGCTCTGTAGGTGCGGGGCGAGCACACACAGCGGGGGAGGAGTGGTGAGCACTTTCTAAGTGCGCATGACTTTTTGGCCGGCCGTCTTGGCCCGACTAAACAGACATGCGCACTTAGCATGTTCTCCACCTGCTGTATTGCACAGCCAGGTCGAGAACATGCACAGGTTCCCACTGCCTGTCGAAGCACCAAACCACGGCCCTCAGACCAATCACGACGCTGCTTTCATGCTGGTGACAGCAGCGTCGTGATTGGCTTAGGGGATTCTGCTTCCTGCTTCGATCAAGGACGAAGCGGCAGCCCGCAGGAAAGTGCAATTTTCTTTTTTTCTTATCCCCTCCCCCTCCCCCCTCCTCATTCGCCCCACCACTACTGGCCAGTAGCAACCGCTACTGCTGAAAACAATAACATATGCACGGCAGAAAAGGAGTAAAAAGAGTGCACATCTTGCTATGCAGCCTCATAAATCTGCTTTCTGCAAATATTTGAAAAATTGCCTCAAATGATTCATTTTACCTTACAATTTTCCATACTGGCAGAAAAGCGACAGGTTTTACAGGCAGTTCTACAGGGATGTGTGAGTGAGTGAATGAGAGAACTTGTTTAGCATGTTAAACAAATATAATAATATCAGTGTGCTTAAACTCCTGGAATATTTCAATAGTTTAGAGTCTGGCACACTATGGAGACCTATGTTTCTGTGCAGCAGAAATTTGTGTAGGCCTAAGGGAAATTATTCACAATTCTCACTGGGGCAGGATAGCTTTCTTTGCCAACCTTCCACGGGATTTTCCAGTGTCCTGGTTTTGCTCGTGGAGTGCTGCCAGTTTTTGTATTTTGTGCTCACTCCAATTTCACTTGATATTATCATAAATGTTCCTTCTACACCTCTGTATTGTCCATTTCGTCCCACAAAAAGGAGCATTATGCTGAATTTACTAATAAGTGGGCGTGGTTCCATCAGGGTTTGCACAGATGTTCAGATAACAGGCTGGCAGTTCACTTATGGTGAGACACCAAAGACTATTACATTAGTAGCACTCAATGCAGTCTTTAGACTTTAGAGTTTGCTTTCTACCTTAAGAGGTCATCCAGCAATAAAGATCTCTTTCTGGAAGGACAAAGCACAGAAGGTTGTGGAGATCAAGGTGCTCAGGAAGTTCTACCAGAAGGATGGATAGACCATTGGCCGATAGCTAGGGAGGGAGCAAGGGAGGGAGCTCGTCCGACTCACAGTTGGATTTTTGATGGAGGTCGGTCAAAAGATGGCGTTGAATAATTTCTAGGACTAGAGTAATAGATTTAAGAGATAAAGGCTTGATAAACTTCAGTTTTCCAATTGCTATGACTTCTTAACGAATCACAATGAACTGATTTGCTGCTCATGAACTGATAAAATTATTTGAGAAATGCTTGGCAAATGTGAACTTCCACACTAACATGAAAAACTCTTGATTTGTTCAGTCTTTAATTACCTTCACCAGCAGCCTTGATAAATAAGTGATAAATAGGTGAATGTAATAAAACTACATAAAACTACATGCAGTAAAAAACAACAGAAACATTTTAATAGTCAACCAAAGTGAGTAAAGGCTTCCTAGGTTTGGGAAACCATCTCTCCTTCCTCTATTTGTGTAATGAACAAGGCCACCCAAGGGAAAATTGAAGAACTTCGTTGCCAATGTTATGGCTCATTGCGTGCCATTGTATATAGTTGGCATCAGAATGGAGGCCTTGCAAAGTTGTTAGCAATACATGGTTAGAGTTTATGATTACTCAGGATGTAATTTCCAGCCCAGATGTCATGTTCTGGCCCCATTCCAAAAACTGTCCTGGATGTGAACCAGACAAGTAGAGAAATAATGACATTTGACGTTTAATTACGCCATGAGTGTAGTTCAGTCTAAATCACAGACTCGAGCTCTTTATGGTGTCAGAATCCGGGGTCAATTTATTGATACTTAATGGCCATTCCCATCCAAGATTTGCATTAAATTCCTCATAACTTTGCGTTGTCCAGTACTCAAAGAATTTGGAGTTGCCAAATAGTTCTCCATTCCTGAAAGTATGTCTTCCAACATTACCTCTATATTAGGTGAAACCATTAATTGTCATCAGCCTCTAGCATGAAGTTGGAATTGGTGTCATTTGCTGATTATACACGGATCATCTTGGATCACAAAGGATCTGCTGCATTGATATTGTTCGATCTGTCTGCGGTGCTTGACACCGTGACCCACTCCGTGTTCGTGACCTGGCTATCCAAGTTGGGCATTGAAGGAAATGCTCTTAGGTTTCTGAAGTAATTTTTCATAGGGAGACTGCAGACCGTAGTTTGTAAACCCCTAAGATCTAACCCTTTTTCGCCGTCCTGTGGGTTTCACAAGAGTCATCCCTCAGCCCAACGCTTTTTAATTTTATATGACTCCGTTGGCAGAGTTAATACACTCATATGGTTTTTCAGTTTTTTCCTATGTGGATGTAACACAAGTTCTAATCAATATATCTAATGATCCCTTGGGTGTTGCAGAAACATTTCAGCGATGCATGCCTGAGGTTGGCTCTAGGATGAGGTCAAATTACTTACAATTATATGGACAGAAGACCGAGGTCTTGACATTTGGCAGTGATACAAATATTTGGCTAGACCATTGGTGGCAGCCAGAAATAGGAACACCGACTATGCCAGTGGAATCGGCAAGGAATCTGGGTGTAGTTTTTGATAGAAATCTTTCCTTTGCAGAGCAAAGTGGCAGCACTGTGCTTTTACATCACCAGGCTGTTGCAAAAGCTATTCCCTTTTATTGCTCGCTTAGCTTCTAGAGCGCTTAACCAACCACTGTTTGCATCAATCTTAGATTACTGCAACTCCATGAATTTAGGCGTAAATCAAGCACTGTGCAATAAATTACAGATTGCACAAAATATGGTCACAAGACTGATTCTGGAGATTCCCAGACATCAATCAGCTTTAGAAGCTCTGATGGACCATCACTGGTTGCCCATCCATAAACGATTCATATTTAAGGCACTGCACTTGGCTCTATATCAGATCGATCCAGCATACATAAAAGCCAGATTTAGGTGGTTTGAACATAGGAGATCACTGAGATCTGGGGGAAAGAAGGATGTTGTGGTTCTTAGAATAAAAAGGAGCAGATGGGAAGGGAGGTATTTCTCCTTCTTACCTGGAACTCACGGCCCAGCCATTGATAACCATTCTGGCTGGGAAACAGCCACTACAACGCGGCCGTTTCCACGCATACACTTAACCACGCATGCTTTACAACGCATGCGCGGTTACCACGTATAGCCTTTACCACACATTCCTTTACTACGAGATACGTAGTAAAGGCATGTGAGTTAAAGGTAAAATTAAAAAAGGGGGTGTTGGAAATGGCCCTTTTTGCAGGGTCACCCCTAAACATTTTGCCTGCCTCCTGTATTTTTGCTGGCCTGTTTCTGTTGGTTTTATGACTCTGGGCACTTTACCACTGCTGTTCAGTGCTAAAGTGCATATGCTCTCCCTTTGTAAATATGTCTATGTGAATTGGTATATCCCTGATTGGCTTATTTGGTTTACCTGTTAGCCCCTAGTAGTGTGGCCTGTGTGTGCCCAGGGCTGGTAAACCAAATGCTGCTGGTGGGCATGCAGCGCTGGTTTGCGCCACCCACAGAAGCAGCTTGTAAAGTGTGTCTCAGACCTGCCACTGCAGTGTCTGTGTGCAGTCCAGAACTGCCATCTTGGCTGTGAAGTGCACCCACTTCCCAGCCCCTGAACCTTCCCTTGGCATCCTGTAAGTCGCCCCTATGGTAGGGTGCATTGTATGTGTAAGGTAGGACATGCCTTGGTGTGTGTAGCATGTCCTGGTAGTGAATTACACCCCATTTCGTTTTTCACTACGGTAAGGCTACCTGTTCCTCATAGGCTAGAAAAACCATAACGGTTCAATAAGCTTTATAGCTCGTTACAGATTTTACATCATATCACACACTACTACAATTCACTCAAACCATGTAGCACAGATAAAATAGAACATGCATTGAACATTCGAAGTTTACTGTGAGATGAGTCGCAATTACTACAGTTTAAGATGGCCGCCAGGGACATCAGGATAAACATAGTCCTACGTTGTTATCAACTATTTAGCCAAGGTGTGTTTAAACTTCCGCACATGCGCATTAATGCACTTATCACGCTACTGTTGAGATGACCGTGGGCGTTCTGATGACTGTATCGTAAGTTTTCATTATGCAACCTATGAAGGATGTTTTACCGATTTCGTTTTTCCACGCAAGCATGCTTCACTGAACGACATACTAACAGGGGCATGAATGAGTGTCACGCGGCCGATAAGTGTAACTCACGTTGGTTTACCAATGCATACTATTTCAGTACGACTTCATGATCCAAAGTATGAGTTCAGTAACAGTCTAATGAGGCCACTTAATGACAGCTATTTGTTTTCGTTTTCCGTTTGTTTTTTCACGTTTTACTTTTTCGTATTATTATTTCATTAGTGCACCTTTATGCGGTTTTCAGACGCAACATCACGTTCTAATATGCATGGGTTTTAAATGTCTGTACCACTCGAATAACACAAGCATGTTATAGCCGCGTAGAGGCACGAGGGTTTCTTTTCAAACACCCAGTATAACTAGAAGACATCACCTGACGGCAGTTTAGAGGGCTCACCCACTTTTCAGTACTCGTAATCGGTCGGATTTAGACAGATACCTGTTAATAATTATTTTAAGTTTATTCCTAGTCTCCTCATAGTATTATATCTATTACAGGATTGTTCCCTGATGAAGGGTTAACACCCGAAATGCATTGGATGCACATAATGATTCAGTCATCGTAACACAAGATCAGCAAAATAAATGAGAATGTGAAGAATAAAGAAGAGTTATAATTACTCTATATAAAAAAAACACAAGTGTCGAAACTTTCATTCATCAATCTTTCCCATTGAATTTTCTATGCATTTTTGAATTGAGGAGCCTGTTCACAGGACATCAGTAGTGCCCAGGGGGACACATCTATTGAAAAGATGTGCGGACACCAAACATAGTACACAACGTTTTGAATGGAAGATGTTACCCCAGGAGCACACGAAGCACAAATAAGTGATTAACTGACAGCATTTAACCAAAGGTTGTAGCGCGTACATATTCTTCAGTGAATAATTCCACGTTCCGTTCAACAGTACGCAGCACACCATCCCAACATCAATATGGCATATGAGGAAATTTCAAATATCACAGATCTACGAGCAGAAACATTTGCTTTCAAAGATGATGAAGTCAACCGTATCTATGCACTAATACATGAGGAGACAACACAATCCACTACTAATCGGGATAAACAGCAAAACATTAAACAACTACTCTACCTATCCAAACGTGAAATAAATCAGAGGTTGCACGCCAGCACATTAATCAAATACCACCGAGCACAGCGTATACCCGGGGGTTGAGAATACCCCTTAAACCATCATTATGTAAAAACGCACAGAAGTTCAAAGACCGGTGGTATGCCATCTTAAACAAATGTTCTTTGGACTTGATATTACTGATAATTGAGGAACTCTCCAATATACTGGATGAATTGTCAAAGGAAATAGTTATTGTTACCAACGAATTAACAAACTCAATGTCAACTGACGAATGGACCAAGGTATTGGATGATATCAACGAACAGCTTACCAAACATTCACAAGAAATAAACGAAAGGAAGATTCGAAAATTTCGTCGAGACACCATCGACTATAAACTTGGGGAGGTTTATAGCTGGGCGGAAGTTTACGCTCGACGCAGACAGAATAAACCATATACACAACACATGGATACTTCATCAACAGACAGTGATACCAGTCACAGACCACCATCACAAAGGTCTCAAATACCATCGGGCACAGAGGAAGCACAAACATCATGACAGCCTTTTTTAGGAGAAGGCCAAATGGACAAAGGAGATCCAGGAGGAGCAAAAGAAAGAGAAGCTCCAAGTACCAGGAGCATCACAGGAGCGAAGCGGGACAAAGGGAAGAAACCGACAATGAATTAAGCTTGGTGATAAATATATCAGATCAACACCTTAATGAATTCGAGTTAAGAACATTACAAAAAGGCACTTCCTTTGTTCACACTACTCGTACCAACAAGTTGGAATTAGAAATAAGTCTTTTTAAGCTTACGCGAAAATTACGCCTCAGACACTTCTTTGAGAATGTTCTCCCTCAACAACAAATAGAAGAAGATCAACTGCGAGGATTAACTCCTCCAAGCACGTATATGGCACCGGTGAGCCACAAGACTTTGGACACATTTGAGAACCTGGTGAAACAAGATCTGTTGAAGTTGAATTACTCCAGAACACAAAAAAGAAGTAACTTGACACAGAAGGAATTTAGCACTATTAAAAACATAGCTATGAACCCAAATATAGTTTGTCAAAAAGCCGATAAGGGAGGAGCCTTAGTCATCTTAAATACTACACACTATGAAGAGGAAGTTAATAAGCATGTCTCAGACGAATTTACTTACATCAAATTGGAAACTAATCCGACAGATACCTTTGCTACCTTGTTGAAAACGCTTATCAACACAGCTCATGAAAATGGAGTCATCAACGCCAGAACAAAAAGGTTTCTAATACAAGACCATCCCAAAAGTCCAACCATCCACATGGTCCCTAAAATACACAAGGATTTAAATCATCCTCCGTTTAGACCAATAGTTTCCACTCGAGGCAGCATACACGAACCAATAGGGCAATTTTTGGATCGATACCTGCAACCAAGTGTCACACAAATGAAAACTTTTGTTAAAGACACTACAGATTTTCTGAACAAATTACAACATGTCAAATTTGAGCCAAACGTAAACATCCTAATGTGCACGATAGATGTAAAATCACTATACACTTCTATACCACACAACTTAGGTATAGAAGCAGTTGAACACACATTACTAAATTCCAACATAGATCCAGACATGCAGACATTCCTGATGGAATTACTTCAATTTACTCTGTTCCAAAGATATTTTAAATGGAAAGAACAGTGGTTTCTACAAATGACGGGAACTTCCATGGGCAATTGCGCCGCACCAGCGTACGCTAATCTGTTCATGGGAGAATTTGAACAAGACAACATCCTAACCAAACATCCATGGAATGAACATTGTGAGCTTTTCTTACGCTACATTGATGACATTTTCATTATATGGAAAGGATCGGAAACTGTACTCATCGATGCTTTGAACAAATTGAATGATATAAATGAAAGAATTCAATTTACATTTGAAATACGAAAAGAAAAGATTACGTTTCTAAATGTGGAGGTCACCAAAACTACAAACAAATTTGAAACTGATATATACAGAAAGCCAACGGACTGCAACAACACCTTACATTATGACAGTTACCATCAAGAGTCATTGAAACGTCATTTGCCTTACTCTCAGATGCTTAGAGTAAAACGAATAGTATCTGATCAACCAACCGCCACCAAACGAGCAGATGAAATGATAACACGCTTTGTACAGAGAGGTTACCCCAAACCCTTGTTGGATGAAGCTACACAAAGAAGTCAATTGAAAACAAGAACAGAGCTCTTGCAAAAAATACCGACTAAAGACAGTAATCGCATGGTGATCGTGTCCAAATTCTCTACCATGAGTAAAGTTTACAAACGAATCATTAAACAACACTGGCCGATACTAACGCAAGAACAAGACTTCAACAAACTATTTACAGAACTGCCAATCTTTGCTTACAACAGGAGCAGGAACATGGGTGAAATGTTAAAAAATGAAAAACCACAAGACACCAAAGTATATAAAGGTACCATTGCATGCCACAATTGTAATAACTGTCATAACATAATACCGGGAGCTACCATCACACACCCCAGAAAAGGAAACCATATCAAACTGCGGGTTAATGCTACATGTGACACTATGAACGTAATTTACCTACTCAAATGTCCATGCGGACAAGTATATGTTGGAAAAACCGAACGAAAAATAAAAATCAGAATCAATGAGCACAAATCTAACATCAGGACTAAAAACATAAAATCAGTTGTGGCCAATCATTTTCACGAACATCACCATAACGTCAGTCAACTAAAATTTCTTATCGTGGAAACAGTCTTGAAACGAGAAGGCCGAGACAACAGCAAACACCTTCTTCAAAGAGAGAATCACTGGATAAAAACATTGGACAGTTTAAAACCCCACGGAATGAATGATCGCATGGAATTTTCTTGTTATCTATGAAACCAACCCATAGAACAACATCAAGTCTGGAATCACAGTAGTCAACTTCAGTCCACTTTGAACACTGAATACAACTCCTTGATGAATGAATAGAATTCTTCAATGGATTTTCATGTTGAATTCATCTAATGACTTTAATCCATATGATAAACCCTTGTTTGGACACTCATTATCTGATATGAACACACAACATAGCTTTTTGACAATTGCAGAGAGTTCCTCAATCTTTTTGAACGTCTATTTGAACGTTTCATTTTATATATTATTTTTTATCTTTTGCTCAATGACTAATCTCGTATGTTGTTTTTGTTTCAAGTTTATTTAAGGATTTGTTATCACACGACACTATGAGCATCACACATAACGGTACATATTTATACCGACCACACAATGTCTTTTATGAGCACATACTACATTTTAAGATGGCCACCAGTTTTATTAGACTACATATCGCTTCATCTGAAAAACCATAACGGTTCAATAAGCTTTATAGCTCGTTACAGATTTTACATCATATCACACACTACTACAATTCACTCAAACCATGTAGCACAGATAAAATAGAACATGCATTGAACATTCGAAGTTTACTGTGAGATGAGTCGCAATTACTACAGTTTAAGATGGCCGCCAGGGACATCAGGATAAACATAGACCTACGTTGTTATCAACTATTTAGCCAAGGTGTGTTTAAACTTCCGCACGTGCGCATTAATGCACTTATCACACTACGGTCGAGATGACCGTGGGCGTTCTGATGACTGTATCGTAAGTTTTCATTATGCAACCTATGAAGGATGTTTTACCGATTTCGTTTTTCCACGCAAGCATGCTTCACTGAACGACATACTAACAGGGGCATGAATGAGTGTCACGCGGCCGATAAGTGTAACTCACGTTGGTTTACCAATGCATACTATTTCAGTACGACTTCATGATCCAAAGTATGAGTTCAGTAACAGTCTAATGAGGCCACTTAATGACAGCTATTTGTTTTCGTTTTCCGTTTGTTTTTTCACGTTTTAATTTTTCGTATTATTATTTCATTAGTGCACCTTTATGCGGCTTTCAGACGCAACATCACGTTCTAATATGGATGGGTTTTAAATGTCTGTACCACTCGAATAACACAAGCATGTTATAGCCGCGTAGAGGCACGAGGGTTTCTTTTCAAACACCCAGTATAACTAGAAGACATCACCTGACGGCAGTTTAGAGGGCTCACCCACTTTTCAGTACTCGTAATCGGTCGGATTTAGACAGATACCTGTTAATAATTATTTTAAGTTTATTCCTAGTCTCCTCATAGTATTATATCTATTACAGGATTGTTCCCTGATGAAGGGTTAACACCCGAAATGCATTGGATGCACATAATGATTCAGTCATCGTAACACAAGATCAGCAAAATAAATGAGAATGTGAAGAATAAAGAAGAGTTATAATTACTCTATATAAAAAAAACACAAGTGTCGAAACTTTCATTCATCAATCTTTCCCATTGAATTTTCTATGCATTTTTGAATTGAGGAGCCTGTTCACAGGACATCAGTAGTGCCCAGGGGGACACATCTATTGAAAAGATGTGCGGACACCAAACAAACTGCAGTCCAGAACTGCCATCTTGGCTGTGAAGTGCACCCACTTCCCAGCCCCTGAACCTTCCCTTGGCATCCTGTAAGTCGCCCCTATGGTAGGGTGCATTGTATGTGTAAGGTAGGACATGCCTTGGTGTGTGTAGCATGTCCTGGTAGTGAATTACACCCCATTTCGTTTTTCACAACGGTAAGGCTACCTGTTCCTCATAGGCTAGAATGGGCAGTTTGACTATTACATTCTATAGTCCTAACTGACCCCAGGAACATGGTAGAAAAACGAATTTAGTATGCCTGAGCTCAGAATATTAAAATACATCTTTTAGTGAAGTTTATTTTTATATTCTGTGTTTGAAAATACCACTTTTAGAAAGTAGGTATTTTCTTGCCTAAGCCTTCCAGTGTGCTCTGCTGTTATGTGTATTGGCTGTCTGGTTTTGGAGGGGCAGGGCAGGCTGAGTCAGACCTGGGTTGAATAGAGAGATCTGCATTAAGAGTATGGGGAGGGGTGGCTCCTTGACCTGAATAGGGCTGTGCCTGGCAAGGTGAATGCTGGCTCCACCTCCTACTGTGTGTCTGCTAGCAGACCCCCTCTTTCTGAAAGGAAGGATGCAGCCTGGTAAACAAAGTGCTCCAGGCCTGAGCAGAACTGGTTGTGGCTAGGTTTAGTGACTTGTAGCTTCTGAGAACAAAGACTTTTGGGGTATAAATATCTGTGCTCAAACCCCTACAATTTGTATTGCTTTTGGATCTGGAGAGGAAACTCTGTCCGTGCCACTGGAGGAATCTGCAGGAAGTGACTGTCCTTGTGCTTGTGTGTTGTTTCTTGCACTGGCCTGCAGCAGTGACCACTGGACCTTGAAGAAGAGGAAAAGGAACTTTTGAGAGAACTTTTATTTTTGTTACAAGCAATTACCCAAGGGCTAGGAAAAGAGCTAGCCTCCTGCTGGAGTCTCAGGCACATCAGACTCCCCCACCAACCTCCTGCTTCCTCCCTGCGAGGATTGCTATCTGCTGATGAGGCTCCTGTGAGTTCCAGGGCCTCTAGTTTGCTTCAGAGAAAATAGTGCTGGAAATCGACGCTAACGCACCTTTGCGAGCCGGTGCAGCCGAGAGCGCTGGAAAAATCATCGCGCTGCTGCCGCTGAGTGCTCGCAACACGAAACCATCGCTAACGCCTCTTTGCGAGCCGCTGCAGCCGAGACGCGCTGGAAAAATCATCGCGCTGCTGTCGCCGAGCGCGCGCAACCCCTAAAGAAATCATCGCTTCAAGACATCGCATTGCGGACGCCGTGCGTCCGCCATTTTCATCGCATCGGATTTCGTCGCTCCCTCGCGGAGCGCCATTTCTTCGCATCGCAACACAATCGCACAACGCAACAGGCTCGTCGCATCGACTTCTCCCTCGCGGCAAGAAAGTCATCGCATCGGCGGCCTAGCGTGCAGAAGTTGGTCGCATCGTCTCCGCACGCATCAGCAGATCGGCGCATCATCCTCCCTTGCGGCAAGGATTTAACGCATCGCCGGCCTCGCGTGAGGAAAATCATCGCTACCACTTCTTTGCGACATTTTGTTGGTTTTGCTACTGAATTCAGGTACTTTGTGAGAGAAAGGGTCGCAGAGACCACTGCTTTGGATTTGAACCTTATTGTTGCAACCTCTGAACGAGAAAGGGTCGCAGAGACCCCTGCTTTGGATTTGAACCTTATTGTTGCAACCTCTGCACGAGAAAGGGTCGCAGAGACCCCTGCTTTGAATTTGAACCTTATTCTTGCAACCTTTGAACTATTTTTGACAGCCCTTCAACAGCTATCCTATTTTTGACAGTATTGTGGCTTTTACAGTTATTGGTCTTGTGATAAATCTGCCTTTATATAAAGATACGTATTTTTTATAACTACTTGTGTGGTGTCCCTTTGTAGGGTTCTCCCCCCCCCCCCCAAAAAAAAACGAGTGGGTTTCAAAAAGGGGGCTTGGGTGGTCCCTCCCCCCCCCCAAAAAAAGTAAACTCTTACCTGGAAAACGCT
Organism: Calotriton arnoldi; assembly: GCA_963921515.1. Lineage (NCBI taxonomy): Eukaryota > Metazoa > Chordata > Amphibia > Caudata > Salamandridae > Calotriton > Calotriton arnoldi. The sequence continues at coordinate 689,359 of CAWUFW010008561.1, forward strand.
CTTCTGTGCTTCTTGTCCTTCGTGCAATGAGCCTCCCTAACGACGTTATTACGTACGTGCGTCTACGTAATGCATTTTCGAAAGAATAGAAAAAGGACCACTTAACACAGTGTTAGAAAAAGGAGAATTCCGTCCAAAGAAAGCTAAGAAAAACTGTGAGTATATTTTTTTTATTATACTAATTTTTTATGTTAGGGTTTAAAAAATATATATTTATAGTTTTTAACTAAATATTCAGCCCTGCAGTCGGTAAGGGTGTGGTTGGATTGGGGGCTGGGGGGCGGAGGGTCGCACAGGGGTACAGGGAAGGGGTATTATACAAAAGGAGGGCGCAAGGGAACATGTAAGGAATTGGGGCAGGGATCGGAGAAAACATTTACCATGAAAATGCCATTATCATGCATAGTTATACAACGAAAATCGTTGTAATGGTATGCGTGGTAAAGGCATTTTCGTGGTAAAGGATATGCGTGGTAATGGCATTTGCGTTGTAACGCATGCGTGGAAAAGGCATGCGTTGCAACGGAATGCGTTGTAACGTCATACAACCATTCTGGCTTCAGGAAGCTTCTTAAAGCCTGACTCTTCTCGGCTAAGTGCTGAAAGGGCTGCCTCATGCTCTCCGAACAGGCTTTTCCTAATGCCAACATGCCCTTGGGTAAAAGTGAGATCTAGAAATGTTTATATCATATCATATTATAGAGATTATGAGATTTAGACTGTAAAACAGCATGAGGTCATGAAAGGGCGGCATGATCATCCATCTGCAAAGAATTTCTGCTCATGTTTGAGTTCCGTAAGAGGCCTTAGATAAAAGCTGGTATGATTGTGCTCAAGTTTTAAAGCGGTGATTTGTGCCATAGGACCTTCCATCAGGAATGGCTCTGATGTGCTCGCTGGACTAACTGACTGAAGAAGAGGTTTGGGGACCCAATTATGGATGCTCAGTTTTTTCCAGTCCACTGTTCTGCCAATAGCAGTGAAGACTAGGAGTGCCCAGAAAGGTAGAAACATATCAGAGTTCCAACATGCAGAGTGAAAACACACAAATGAGACAGCATGGGGAGCGTGGTGTGGTTTGAAGCCCTTTGCCAACAAGACAGCAAGAGTGTTAGACTCAGTGGTTTCTGGCTCGCTGGGACACATCGAAGCCAGACAGAATCCACTGCCCTAGATAGGATGAGGATGATACAGTTGTGCAATAACCTGTGCTCATCCTTGGGTAGCTTGGCACAGAGCAGTCAGGCTTATCCTCAGGGTCAAAGTGTAAAGTATTGACACGACACCACCCTTGCAACACACTGAGTACACCACAAAAGACTCCACACCGCATGTATAAAACACTGGTCTTTGTATTACACACAAATTGAAATCAAAATGACATGCACATTGGATATATACTTTACAGTTATATGCAATTGTTGAACTCTCCCATTAGCAGCAGAACAGCATGAACCTATATGTAGTAGTCATAGGTATTCACTTTCTCCCTTATCCCCTCAGCCTTGTAAGCAACATAAACCCATGTGCGTACTTTCCCGAGGTGTTCACGATCCAAGCGATCCCTCTCACATCAAAAGTGACAGAAACATATATGCAGTCTGTTCAGAGGTATTTCACTTTCCCGTTATCACATTAGCATAAAACACAACATTCCGCATATCGCATACCTCGTACAGTTGTAATGGTCAAGAAATCACAAGTTTTTACTACGCCTCATGACCCAGCCCCTCAGGCACTCAAACTACACCAGCCAACGATACACGTTGCACCCGCTGGCAACACTTTGATAAGATAGTCGGGACCACCTAAAGCTGAAGGAAACAGTTACTTGGTTTCGTCCCTCCATATTAGGCCTTCAGGCACCCAGTGGCACATGAGTGCGGGATCGCTATACCCCCATAAAGAAAAAACTGTGACACCGGAAGCTGGCGTGCTTCCAAATTGGAGAAATGTTTTCCCTCAAGCGGAGGTGCGAGCTACAATTGCCCCAGGCAGCCACCCTTGGGTACACACAAGTTACAAAGAGACCCCTCGGTCCCGTCATGATATTCTCAACAACAGGGTACCTTGTGACGTGGGTTGGAGGAGACAGTCTAGGCTTCCCGCTCAGGTCCAGTGGACTTGGCAAACGTTCCCCAGCACCCCTTGCACACCACACGCTACGGAGTGCGAGCTAGCACAGGTTTCCACCTGCAAGCACGAGTCCCTCGGACTCGGCAAACTTCCTCAGCACTCCTCGAACTCCACACATTCCGGCATCCCAGTTGGACCACTGATCTTTACGAGCACACTCCTCTGCACACTATGGGCCCGATTCACAGAACTAACTTAAGACAAAATCCTAAACTTACTACCATTTTGGTATTCACAGAAGGCACTTACTCATTTTGGTATTCACAGAAGGCACTTACTTACTCATTTTGAGTAACTTACACATTTTGAGTAACTTACTCATTTTGGTATTCACAGAAGGCACTTACTCATTGATGAGTAAGTGCCTTCTGTGAATACCAAAATGAGTAAGTGCCTTCTGTGAATACTAAAATGAGTAAGTGCCTTCTGTGAATACCAAAATGGTAGTAAGTTTAGGATTTTGTCTTAAGTTAGTTCTGTGAATCGGGCCCTATGATTATGGCGTACGTCAGGATGGTCCTTGTCCCAACTGACTATCACTTCCACCTATTTCTGACGCACCCTGTGCGGCCCTTATGATCTCGTGAAAACGGGGAGATCCTTTCTGTCCCTGGAATCTCGTGGAGAGGACTTCAACTAACCGGCCCTTGGAGAGTGCTTAGGGAACCGGGCTACAAAAGTTGGCAATTAGCTGCAGGCCAGCAACATCCAGGCAAAATCCACAAAGTGCTGGTCCCCTTCCTGGAGCATGACAAGCCCATTCAAAACTTGCCTAATTTGGCAAATGTGGGCCACTTTTTTAGCTACCTGGTTCAATTATGAGGGCCAGTTTTATTTTGGTGCCTGGGCATATTTCTTGTCCCAGTTTATCTTTGACGCTAGGGCACACACCGGCCTGTGATAGATGTCTTATGGTCAAACATGTGGTGGTAAATTCTGTGTAACCACAAAGCCCAGAGTGTATCTGGGGTGAGGGAACCAGAGGCACGGGGTACTGGGAGTCAGCAGCCTCCAACATAAATGTTTAAACACAAAAGAGCTGCTCCCAGCGGGGTGATCTACGTGCAAATGTTTCTAGGTTAGTGAGTGTAGGTGTCTCACAAAAAGTGAAGGACTGGTCTCACACACCACCAGGTGTCATGCTTCATCATAGACCAGTCCTCGCCCTCTAAAAACTTGGTTTGATGGAAGGCGGGCATACACCTGACGACAGGGATGCACTTCTAAACTAAGTGGGGGCCCTTGTAGAAAAAAGTGAGTTAAAAAGCCATTACAGATGTCAAGTTAATTTAATATTGCCGGCATCCGTATGGTATTAAAATATAGGGTTATCGGTAGCTTGGGGATGTTATTGTCTCCCCCACCGATATCAATAGGGTCGACATGTTTCTGCCAGGTGGCCCAGTAGGGTCCGCGGCATTCATCAGGACCTAAGTGAAAGAACTGAGGGCTCCACTCTTACCAAACTGTGGGGAGAGGGTATCCACTGTGTGGGGTGACAGGATCACACTCCACTACGAAATGGCCTTTGTATCTAGTGCCTGTAAGAAAAACAACAGTTTGTGTGGCAAAACAAAGCACACAGCATAGAATTGAATTCACACTCAGCCTCATGCACAGATAACTAATTGTGAGTGGCTACGAGTGAAAAACTTAGTGTCAGTCATCTGTGACTAAAACAAACATGGAGGGGTGTACCTCCACATTGCTTACCCTAAAGATGGGACAGAGTGCCCCATAGGAGGGTGAGGGCAGGAGACCCCTTTTGGTCCAGCGCTGAAAATGAAAAATGAGGAGAAAAACAACAGAATGCCTGATATTAACAAAGTGTTGGCAGTTACTAAGTGGTACAAATATGAAGTTCCATGATTGCCAGGTTCGAAATACCTGAAAAGGAAAAAAGCAAAATCTTCATTCACACATTCATACTCTTACTGATACGTGATGCGATCTCCGCTGCTGCGCCTATGTGTGTGCTCCTCCTCTCCTCGATGTGGAAGGACTGAAGTGGCCTCTGGCTATATATAGTGTGTCGGCGCTCCTTAATTAGGGCCATTGGTGGAGATAAGTGCCTTAATTAACTACCGGATTGAAGGATCCGGTGTCTCACAAGTCGCACTGAAAGAGATCAGGAATACTGCCTGACCCTCCAAATAAGGACTTCCGGCTAATACGCGTGCATTAGTAACGTAGCAGCCTGAGCAAAGCCCATGTCAACCAGTGACTGGGCGTGGGGGCTTCAGAAGTGTCTGGTATATGGTGCATGCACCTTGCAGCAGATGTTGCGCGCATGCGTCGGTGAATGAGATGTATGCACTGTCGCGCAATGGACAGTCTCTCATGCTTGGAATGTGGCGTACAGGTATCCGGCACATGGTGTGGCACCACTCAAAAAGGCCCAAAAGCGATTGCATTTACAGCTAATGCAAAACGCTGGAACAAGTAGTGGGTCAAAAAGCACCCTAATCACAAAAAAGTGCATTCACGGGGAGTTTAGTATTAGTAAGAAATATAGTTGCTACATACATCTAACTGGTCAGAGATGTAGTATGTAATTTGATAAAAGGAAAAAACGGAAAAAACGAAGGTACATGTTATTTGGCTAGTTGTAGCCAAGGAATCTCATCATTGAGACCTTCTTTCCATGTTCGGAGGCGATAAACCCATCTCTGCTCCCTGATATGCAGAGGTCTGGTCAGATCTGCTCTTTGTTTTTTCATTACTTCAAGGATCACCCATTTGAGATCTGTTTCTTTATGTTTATGTTCCATGAAGTGTCTGGTCAGTTTTGTATTGGTCTTTTTACACCGTATTGTACTACGATGTTCATTGATGCGGGTCTTAATTTTACGTGTGGTCATACCCACATATTTCAAGTTACATGGGCATGTCAAAAGGTACACCACATTTTCCGTGTTGCAGTTCGAGAAGTCGTTCAGCTTCCAGGGGCGTGTTGTGCAAATGTCTACCTCCTTAGTTGTCAGAGTTAATGGACATGCTACGCAGTTGCCGCAGGCGTAGTGACCTATGGGTCTTTGTGTGTTCCAGAGGGTCACTTGGTTATCCGTCGTTATTGGTGGGTCTTTAGCATGTACCAACTCATCCCGTAGGTTTCTGCTTCTTTTAAAAGCAAAAAGTGGGGGTTCCCAGCGTTTCCCTGCACCATGTAGGATGTGCCAATTTTTTCTTATAATTTTCTGGACAGTGTTGGAAACTGGTGTGTATGTTGTTACACACACAATCCGGTTAGTTTTCTCTTTTACGTTGTCTTCGAGCAGGGCGTCGTGGTTGTTGTTTCTTGCTCTCTTTTTCGCTTTCCTAATAATTTTTCTGGGATAATGGCGTTCGAGTAATTTCATCTCCAGTGTCTCTGCTTGTTCATGAAAGTTTGCAGCCTCTGAACAATTTCTGCGCACCCGGAGAAATTGGCCTACTGGCAGGTTGTGCCGTAAGGCCTTCGGGTGAAAGCTATCATATAGCAATAAGCTATTTTTGTCAGTTGGTTTGTTGTGTACCCTGGTGCTGATGCCATCCGCGTTCATTGTAATGTCTAGGTCTAGAAAGATGGCATGGTCTTTGCTGATAGAGTGGGTGAATCTCAGATGTTGGTCTTTGGTATTGACCCACTGCACGAAGGTTCTGGCTGTTTCCTCATCCCCTCGCCAGACGATAAAGACATCGTCAATGTAGCGTTTCCATGTCCTTAGATTTTCCGAAAATGGGTTGCTTGGATGGAAGATATGGTCCTCCTCAAATTGATGCACATATAAGCATGCCAAACTTGGGGCGAAGGTACTGCCCATAGAAGTTCCAGTAATCTGGTGGTACAGTACTTCCTCGAATTCAAAAAAGTTCTCAGTTAAAGCTACCTCGGCGCATTCCATGATGAAGTGCTGTGGTGTAAGGAAATTCCATTCTGTATTCAGTAGAATGTGTTCAACAACTTCTAGTGTACGCCTTTGGGGAATGCTCGTGTATAATGCCTCTATGTCGATAGTGATGAGTAGATCTTCCGCGTTATTCGTTTCCAAATCTCTCAAGAGGCAGAGTACATCCTTTGTATCTCGTAGGTAGGATCTTGATTTTTGTACGATAGGTTTGAGAAACCAATCACAAAACTGTGATAACGGCTCGAGGATTGATCCGATCCCGGATACAATTGGTCGGCCTGGTGGAGGTATCTTCTCCTTATGAATCTTCGGAAGGGTGTAAAACCTCGGTGTTCTAGGTGATTAATTCACCAAGAAGTTGGCCTCATGTTTTGTGATCCAGTCGTTGTACAACGCTTCATCCACCATACCTTTGATCTTAGTAGACAGGCGGCGGGTCGGGTCGTCTGAGTACTTCTCATAGCTGGTGGCATCAGAGAGAAGACGGATACATTCCTCCTGGTACATTGATTTGTTCATCAGGACAATCGCTTCCCCTTTATCGGCTGGTTTTATTGTGAGCTCAGTGTTGTTTTTTAGTTTCTCCAGTGCTGTTCGTTCCCGGTTCGTCAGATTTTGAAAGCCCTTCTCTTTCTTAAAGTTGATTTCTTCTATCTCTTTGAGTACCGCCTGCTCAAACGCAAATATGTGACAGGGGATGGTCTGGGTTGGTGGCACAAATGTGGACTTTTTCCTAAGACCAGTGTCGGTCTTTTCACCCTGTTCATTATTCGATTCACCGAAGTGGTTGTAGAGTTTTATCTTCCTGAAGAATTGTGCCAGTTCAGTGTTTAGTAAAAATGGGTCGTTCGTTGGTGTAGGAACAAATCCTAAACCCTTTGAGAGTACAGTTTCTTCATCGTCAGAGAGGGTGTAGTCGCTTAAGTTGACAATGTTTGTCATTCTCTGCTGGTCGACGGGCCGTTCCCTCTCTCTCTTTCTCTGCTCCTTGTTCCCATTGCGACCGGAGTCTGATCTTCCCACTGCACTCTTGGGTTCTGCCTTTTTTGTCTTCCTTTTCCCCGGCCCCGGCCTCGGTATAAAAAAGGCTGCGGACCTTGTGGAAACCCGAATCCTGGCGGGTAGAAAGGCTGCTGCCAAAATCCCATTTGGGGCATTGGATGATGCATCATTGGGTGATGGTACTGTTGCTGTCGTCCCCCTTGGTGACTGTCCGAGCTTTCGTCACTGCTACTCCCGCTGGTGCTCTGCTCTTCTCCTGAGCTGAAGGTCCAGTTTTGTGGTGTTGCCCTAAATCGTTGCTGTTTCCTAGTACGTTGTGGTTGAGGCGGTCTCTCATAATACTCGTCAGTTGTATACGGGTATACAGTCTCCCGGCTGAATTTCTGAACGTCTTTCTTTAGTTTGGTTAGCTTAGATTGGGTGAGGTATTCTTGGTATTCGGAATGGTCTTTGTTGATTTCCTCCAGTTTCTTTTTGAAGACTGTTATCTGTACCATGGTTTTTAGTCTGCTCTCGCTCTGTTGGATCTCAACCAAGAGTGCATCTGCCAGTTCTCTGGCTGTGTTAATAATGAGGACTAGCCAGTCCTTGGTACACTTCCAGGCAATCCTTGACCAGTTAACACGGAATTCCTTATTATTAAGGAAAAGTCTGGGCTCGTTAGTTACTATAAGGCCTCTAGGAGCGCTGTTCTTCTGCAGATACTCTGTCATGAAAGCTCCATGTAAAGCTGTCCGGATTTGTTCCTTCTTCTTGGATGAAAGAGCTTCCCATTCATCGGTGTTCTGGACTGTCTGCGCTACCACTGTTTCTGCCAAAAGGGATGGTGTTCTGAGTATTTCTGCGTAATTCTCCTCACTAAATGCTGGTTCGGTGTCCATATTTGCAATGTGACACAGCACACACCCTACGCTGGTAGGTATGTGTATTTTATTTACCGAATATATGTATCTTGGTTTTCAAGAGACGTCTGGCAATTAGTCCAGATTATTTCAGTAAAATATCCACTCCTCGGGTGGAGGTGTATACCCCAAAATGTTCCCACAGCTATCAGCTGTACAAAATGTGTAACCACAAAGTCCAGAGTGTATCTGGGGTGAGGGAACCAGAGGCACGGGGTACTGGGAGTCAGCAGCCTCCAACATAAATGTTTAAACACAAAAGAGCTGCTCCCAGCGGGGTGATCTACGTGCAAATGTTTCTAGGTTAGTGAGTGTAGGTGTCTCACAAAAAGTGAAGGACTGGTCTCACACACCACCAGGCGTCATGCTTCATCATAGACCAGTCCTCGCCCTCTAAAAACTTGGTTTGATGGAGGGCGGGCATACACCTGACGACAGGGATGCACTTCTAAACTAAGTGGGGGCCCTTATAGAAAAAAGTGAGTTAAAAAGCCATTACAGATGTCAAGTTAATTTAATATTGCCGGCATCCGTATGGTATTAAAATATAGGGTTATCGGTAGCTTGGGGATGTTATTGTCCCCCCACCGATATCAATAGGGTCAACATGTTTCTGCCAGGTGGCCCAGTAGGGTCCGCGGCATTCATCAGGACCTAAGTGAAAGAACTGAGGGCTCCACTCTTACCAAACTGTGGTGAGAGGGTATCCACTGTGTGGGGTGACAGGATCACACTCCACTACGAAATGGCCTTTGTATCTAGTGCCTGTAAGAAAAACAACAGTTTGTGTGGCGAAACAAAGCACACAGCATAGAATTGAATTCACACTCAGCCTCATGCACAGATAACTAATTGTGAGTGGCTACGAGTGAAAAACTTAGTGTCAGTCATCTGTGACTAAAACAAACATGGAGGGGTGTACCTCCACATTGCTTACCCTAAAGATGGGACAGAGTGCCCCATAGGAGGGTGAGGGCAGGAGACCCCTTTTGGTCCAGCACTGAAAATGACACTAGATACAAAGGCCATTTCGTAGTGGAGTGTGATCCTGTCACCCCAGACAGTGGATACCCTCTCACCACAGTTTGGTAAGAGTGGAGCCCTCAGTTCTTTCACTTAGGTCCTGATGAATGCCGCGGACCCTCCTGGGCCACCTGGCAGAAACATGTCGACCCTATTGATATCGGTGGGGGAACAATAACATCCCCAAGCTACTGATAACCCTATATTTTAATACCATACGGATGCCGGCAATATTAAATTAACTTGACATCTGTAATGGCTTTTTAACTCACTTTTTTCTATAAGGGTCCCCACTTAGTTTAGAAGTGCATCCCTGTCATCAGGTGAATGCCCGCCCTCCATCAAACCAAGTTTTTAGAGGGCGAGGACTGGTCTATGATGAAGCATGACACCTGGTGGTGTGTGAGACCAGTCCTTCACTTTTTGTGAGACACCTACACTCACTAACCTAGAAACATTTGCACGTAGATCACCCCGCTGGGAGCAGCTCTTTTGTGGTAAATTCTGTGCCTGACAAGGAACACATGGGTCATGAGGGGAAGTGCCCTAAGTAAACTAGCCATGGAGTTATAAACTAGTGCTGTCCTTGACCCTAGGGTTATCCTTAAACAGTATTAAAAGCACTCACTGCTGAGAAGAAATGTTTTACTTTTGCTTTTCAAAATACTTGTGGCTCCAGTCCCTGAAATTTTACACTTTCTTTACTTATATCAGTCAATCTTGCTGGATTTGTCTTTTTTCACCATCTTGGTTGCCCTTCCTAGAGCTGTCAGCCAATAAATAGTCACCAAAATTGTAAAATAAAGTCTCTGGAAATTAGTACTGTATGCTTAATTTAATGCATGAGCAGCTCCTTGATGATCATCTGAAGCCAGGCAGCTGGCTCCAACTGAAAGCCTGGAACCCCATTGTTAGAAATTGGGTTACTGATTGACTGAGGTATGAGCCCTGGTCAAGCAGCAACCACAATCCTAGTCACGGCAATGCACTAGAAAACCCCAAATTAACCTGTGCTCAACCCCCTAATAACTTGCCACAGAACAGCCATGCTTAACTTAGAGGCAATGTGTAAAGTATTTGTCCAACACTTCAAACAGTAAAACAGTGAAAATCCAACACAAAAAGATCCTACACCAGGTTAGAAAATAGAGCTTAATTTAATAAATAAAACAAGACCAAAACGGCAAAAATCCAATCAGTAGAAAGGGAGTGATTAATTTTTAAAGAATAATGTGAAAAATAGCACCTAAAAGCATAAAGCACCAACCGTGCCTATCTGGTTGCGCTGGACCGGGTCAAAGTCGAAAGTGCAGGCTGACCACGATGAAGGATGGGTCAGATACAGCCGCAGATTAGTCCAGTTTTGTGCCAAGAGTCCTGTTCGCATTGGAGGGGGCCACGAAGAGCAAGGAGAGCATCGTGGTGGCAGTCGGCGTGGTGCGAAGAGCAGGCCAGATGCCGTGGACGGGCGGGCTTGAGCTTTGCGTTGGCAGTCCCCCACGGGTTCCCGATACTGCTGTGCGAAGAGATGGTTGGCAGCAGCTTGCGGTGGCTTTCAGTGCAAGCAGCGCAATACCTGTGAGAAAGGGCCCATTCGCGAAGATCCCAAAAGCTTTATGTAACGAGCCCGTGAGCCACACCAAGGGTCCAGGACCTGAGGTCCAGTAGTTTACTGAAGAGTTGGTGACTGAGGTCGAATACTCATACACAGTTGTGCCTTTGAAGTAGGGAGAAGATTCAAGAGGCATGCCTTTGAAGAGAACAGATGGCCTGCCTTCCTTGGCTCCAGACTAACTACAGTGAGTATGCAAACCTTTGTGTGGAGACAGGATACAGCTTATTCAAGTATAAGTGGGGCTGTGCCCAGCTCCTCCCTCCCATCCTGCCAGTGATGGCCCATTCAGTCACACCTAAGCTCCCATTGCGTGGCTGTCTAGGAGGAATACACAAAGCCCAACTGTCACCCACACCCAGTCATGTGACCCAGAGACAGTCTGCAGGCAGCAAATGGCTAAGGCAAGAAAATGCCAACTTTCTAAAAGTGGAATTTTAATTTAAAATTCCACTTCACCATAAGTTAGGATATTAAATTAGAATTTCAGAGACACCAAACATGAACTAGTTATCTCTTACCTTCTGGATATTACCCTTATAAAATGTAATAAGGTAACTCCAATATTACCCTATGGGAGAGATAGGTCTTGCAGCAGTGAAAAACAAATGTACAAATTTTTTACTACAATGAAATGCAAAACTTACAAGTACGTACCCAACTTTTTGAAATGCACTGCACCCTGCACTTGGGGCTATCCAGGGCATACCTTCGGGGTGACGTATATGTATTAAAAATGACGTTTTGGGCCTGTCAAAAGGTTTATTTTGCCAGGTTGAAATGATAGTTTAAACTGCACACACAGGCTCTGCAATGGCAGGCCTGAGACATGTTTAAAGTGACACTTAAGTGGGTGGTACAACCAGTGCTACAGGCCCACTAGTCGCATTTAATTTACAGGCCCTGGGCACATGGAGTGGCACTTTACTAGAGACTTACAAGTAAATTAAATATGCCAGTTGGGTATAAACCAGCGTTACTAACTACTATAAGTATCCCACCCAAGGTATTAAGGGCTCAGCGCTATACTCTTGTGGCGTTACCCGCACAGTGCGGGGAAGGAAGCAATTCCTTCTTGTTTAGTAACCCTCACACACCCTAGCGGTGTCATGCTTCATCATCGGGTTCACCCTGACTCCTAAAGATCAGGGTGGGCTCAACCATATTCCAGGGAGCACTTTGGAGAGGTAGGCCAGGGGGTCTAAAGATAAAAGTCCTCCTATGTCTCCAGGTAACCCTTTATTGTGGAGGCATAGGGGATATTAAAAATATATAAACAGGGGGTCTTAAGGAGATAATGGTCCTATGACCCTAGTGTCTTGCCTCTGTCACGCGGTGGTTGGCAGAGTTTTGCTGGAACTCAGCACTCCAAGCAGAGCGCAGAGTGGGAAAAACTCCACAAACTCTGCTGGTGGAGCGGAATTTTTCGACCACCCTTAAACTGCAGCTAGATGTCAGTGAGTATTCATATTTCTCGACACGGCATGACCTCCATGTGCATCTGGACGGCATTCTTTGTCATCATGCCACCTGGTTAAAGGTGGCCAGTCCCAAATATTTGGAGCTGTCCGACCATAACCCACTTCAGCTCCAGGTCAAGTGGAGTGAACCTCTCCCCCCGGTACAAACTTGGTGGCTACAACCAAGTGCTTTGGAGGACCTAGAATGCTGGAACTCTACTAGTGTAGGCCTATCTAGCTATTTAATTGACAAATGGGGCTCTGCTATCACTAGATTGATGGAATGGGAGGCAATAAAAGTGAGGTTGAGGGGACACTGCATACATGCAGTGATGGGCGACCATGCTGCCTTGCACCGTGAATTGACTAAGATGGAGACGGAGACGTCACTAGGAACCTTCGAAACTGCTGTGCAGGATGATCCTATTGGGAGCACGGAGAGGCTGACTTGACTCATTGAATCGTTGAGGTGTCTTGATTATAGGGCCTATAAGGCAAAGATACATTCTGGAGGTGATAAGCCAGGTCGCCTGTTGTCATGGCTACTGCGGAGTGCGGTGGACACCGCTTGCATTACTGCGATACGGGTAGCAATGTGGCTCGTCACAAGTCAAATCCAGATACATGTGGCATTTACCATCCATTACCATTCTATCTATGATCCCCCCACCCGGGTGTATCATCAGGCATAGATCAGGGACTTACTTGGCGTGGTTATGCATCAGTCATTGACCGAATGGGGAGAGAGAAATTTGGGGCCAGATGTACGACCGTTTTTGCGGTTGCAAAAGAGGAAATCGGCCCATTTGCGACCGCAAAATAGGTCTGCCCTTTGTACAAACCCTATTTTGCGAGTCGGTAACCTATTACCGACTCGCAAAATGGGGTTTGCGACTCACTATTAGGAAGGAGCGTGCCAAAGGCGTCCCTTCCTAATAGCGAGTCGCACTTCATTATACAAATGTTTTGCGACCGCAATTGTGGTCGCAAAACAGTCGCAGTTTACCACCCATTTTAAAAAGGTGATAAGCCACTCAGGAAGGGGTCCACAGAGGACCGCTTCCCCTTTGTGACTGGCAGCCCACGGCAGCCCACGGACCACTGCCTACTCTTAAAAAATGAAACAGAAACGTTTTATTTTTGTTTTTTAAATGCATCCTGCTTTCCTTTAAGGAAAACGTAATGCATTTTAAAAAAAATGCTTTATTTAAAAAGCAGTCACAGACATGTTGGTTTTCTGACCCTAGCAGGCCACCATCCCTGTGAGTGCTGGCCATTCCCAATGGGGTCGCAAATTGCGACCTGCTTCATGAATATTAATGAGACAGGTCGTTTGCGACCCCATTGGGAATCGCAAACAGTGTCTGAGACACTTTTGTAAATTTCATTTTGCGAGTCGCAAAATGACGCAATTTGGGAGTCGCAGAATGGAAGGGTCGTACTTCTGGCCCTTAACCCATTAATGGAGCAGGAAATCAGGGGAGACATTTGGGGAGCCACCACAAGCAAAACCCTGGGACTAGAGGGGTTTCCTATCAAATTCTATAAAGGAAGCACTACTAGCCCCTAAACTGTTGGAACCATATACAGTAGCCCTCACTGCAGGGCGTTTGCCTCAGACACTCCGTGAGGTGTTACTAGTCTCACTTCCGAAACTAGTGAGGGAGCCATTGGAGCTGGCATCCTATCGGCCCCTGTTGATGTTGGCAACGAATTACAAGATAGTAAGTAAAATCATTGCAGTGCAGCTACTTGAGCATCTCCCACACCTGGCCCATCCGGATCAAAACGGGTCCATCGGGGGTCGACCCACAACGCTTAATATCTGCCAACTCTACCGGGTGTTGGCGATGGCACCAGCGCAGTGTCCCTATGTGGAATGCCTTGTGCTAGACCTGGAAAAGGCTTTTGATACCGTCAACTGGGAGTACATGTTTGCAGTTCTGACCAAAAAGGGCATTGATGGCTGGCTGCAAGGGTTCATGCGACTCCTTTACTTGGAGACCACAGCAATGCATCTCAGCAGAGGCATCCATCAGGAGTGTCCCCTTTCCCTGCTGCTCTTTGCCATGGAGACTGAGCCACTAGTGCAGAGGCTCCGGCAGATGGGTCAGACCTGGCGTATACCCTTAGGGGGATCCACACAAGTGGTCTCGCTGTACACGGATAATGTTTTAATCTCTGTAAGAGATGCTCAAAAGTGCATCAACAAGACAGTGAGTGTGTTGACAGAGTTCCGAGCTGCCTCAGGGCTAGGAGTGAATTGGTCCAAAACTTGTCTATTCCCAGTTCACCCGGATTGCCCGCCGCAGTGTTTCAGGCTCGATGCACATTCTCTTTACTGTAACCGTGCACCTTTAGCTATCTGGGAATCAACATCTGTCATACTACACATGACCTCATCTATGGTAATCTCACAAGGGCAGTGGCCTCCCTCTGACCGCAGATTACATTTTGGTGTACGCTCCCACTCTCAGTGCAGGGCAGGGTTTCCTTCTCAAAAATGGTGATACTCCCCCGTCTTTTATATTTTTTTCACAATCTCCTAGTGAACATCCCTCGCAACACTTTTGGTACATTACATACAATACAGGGGGGGTTTCCTGTGGAATAAGGGCAATGTCACATTGTGTTGACCAAGATGCAACTCTCGGTAGATAAGGGGGGCCTAGGAGTTCCTAACTTCGAATATTATTACTTGGCAGCACAGCTGCAATGGCCTACTCGTTGGTTGGCAGATCACTACTTAGACAAGTAGGGACAGGCCCCAGAGCCCCACGCACAGGGGATGATACAAGAGGTTTTCCTCCTGCAGGGGATGATACCCCAGCAGGCCGGTGGGTTATTGCAAGTGCCCTATGGTAGCTTCCAGAAGGGTTTATGCCTCATGCCAGTTATGCTTCAATACGCACTGGGGATCTGACTGGGTTCTATCAGATCCTTCAAAAGGCTGATCGGGGGTGCAAGAGTAGCACTATGTGAAGAGGCTGAGGTGGGCACCTTGGGAGATTTGTTTCAGGAAGGGATGCTGGTCTCCTTTGACTAGCTGAGAGATGACAGAGTCCTCCTGGCAGGGCACTTTCTGGCCTAAAGCCGACTGGTTGTGGAACTTGGAAGACTATGGCACACTACCGATACAGAACCTGCTCAACACCCACTCATACAGACAATGCACACTATGGGGGATGGCCGCCACTTGACAACATGGCTGATTTGGGCCCCTTTCACACCTGATACAGGACCCCTTAATAGCACTTCACAAGGTTTGGGTGGTGGACCTGAGCTGGGAATTGCCACAAAAAGAATGGGGCAGTGCCCTTATATATCCCCGTAGGGTCACCCACAATGCCCGGTTTCAATACATCCAGCACAGCATACTACACAGGGACTACCTCACTCCAGCGAGGCTCCACAGGATCTTTCCAGGATCTGTGTTAACTTGCCCGCGCTGCATGGAGCTCAAGGCCGACATGGCACACATATTCTGGACTTTCTCACAGGCTTCTGCCCTCTGGTTAGCAGTCAGTAATAAGCTTGGTGAACAAAAGGCCGCAGTGACCTCTATAACGTGGCCAGTGACATAGGCGCAGGCATGCAGGGTGCGCAACAAACCACTTCATTAACTTAGCGATGTTGATGGTTTGCAGACTGATTGCCATGTACTGGAAAGCTTGGGTACTACCGGGGGAGGGACAGTGGTGAGTGGCGACACTTAAGTGGGGCTGAGCTGAGGCTCGGGCACTGCGGCATGAGGAAGCGAGTGGGCTACGAAAGAGACAAATAGTAGCAGACTGGAATTGTACCATGGATGCTTTGCAGACCCCTCAAGAAGGCCTGGACATCCAGGACTGAGGTATTGGGTCGATCATATGCTGCCCTCAGTTTTTGAAGAAGACTAGCCTCTACCTTTGTCTTGAAGCTTAGGAGTGTTGGGGGAGCTTTGAACTGAGTGATTTCGTGGATGAGGCACTTGTATACTCTGCATTATATGGTCGATCATTCCAGGGAGGGGGTTGCAAAGGGCCTCCATATTACAGGACTGCTGGGGAGGATCCAGTACCTGTTGTACGACTACTGCTGATATGGCTTGTTGTTTGATTACGTTCTCTGTTTATAAGTTGTACAGGCCCTGTCTCTACTGATATGAACAACATCGTATGACATACCAATACGGGCAACAGTGGGATTACTGCTTGCATTGCTGTACTATTCCGGCTGGCCTGTGTTGGCCCACATATCAGAAAATCATTATGGTGCAATAGGCTTTAAATGCCCTTGTTGGTGACAAGCCCATTTGTGAGCAGGTTCCACTATCTTCTTTAGGTACCAGGAGATATGGCAATATGTGGGTCTTGTTTTTGGGTTACTTATTTAATTTCCTGCAGAGTGTTCCAGTTGTCCATTTCAAGGGTCCTGAATGTTTGATTGCTTGCAGTTATTCTGGCTGGGGCATAGTTATCATTATTGCAGCATGTGCAGTGGCAGCGTGTAAAGGGCCCAATGCAGACAGCTTATGGGTTTATGGCTTTTTCTTACCCTCCTAATGGACTAAAGGTGGAGCCATTTTCCTTGCTTGCAGAGCCTATGGCACCCTGTCTATACCACTCGGTTCTGGACTGGATAAGGATTTTTAGAGAGTCAGGAAATGCAAGTACATTAATTCAGAAGATAATCTAATTTTGATATATCTTGGATTCTCTCTCCATGAAGATGATGTGATTTCAGGAAAACAAATATTTGCTTCTTTTCAATGACACTCTCCTGCTTCCTACTTCAGATACCACATCTGGCATTAGCGATGTGCTTGTTTGCAGAGTAGAAGTCTTTGTTTTTTACCACCTCTTAATTTGGTCTTAGTGTCTGATATGCATCCCCCTAAAATCATGGTGGTATCCATCATAACATATTAAGAGTAGATAAGTTCTCCAATGTCTCCAACAGAAGAAGATTTGGGCATGGGGTCAACCATGTGGAGTAGGACTTGACAGCAGGGTGTGATGGGAGAACACACACATCAAGCAGCAAAAATGGGAAATCATTACCATTAGCTACCAAGCTATCACCATTTGCGTGGCGTGGCGCAAAACCGGATTTTCCTATGGCCTCACTTAAACAGGGCATGCTGCTTTATGTTTGACTTAAATGTTTGCTCTCTCTGAGCAAGGGGCAGAAAGGAGACAGTATTGATAATGAAGGCATTCAAAGTTTACTCTTCTAAGCAGCTACAAGCCCCAGCTGGTTGTATGACACAACTACGCTTTCCTTTCTCATGCGTTCCTTAACAATGCAGGTGGAACAACAAATGCGTCTGAATCACGCATTCCATTTACATTGCAAGTTGTTACAATGACTTGCCCTTAGGGCGGCGCTGGACTTTGGATTAGTATAATTTACTATTCCAACTCCAGTCCCTGCAACAGTAGGGAAAGCGTTGGACTTTAAAGTCCAACGCCTCTTTACTAAACACATGTCATTGTAACAACTTGCGTTGTAAATGGAATGCGTGGTTCAGATGCATTCGTTGTTCTGCCCATGTTGCACAGGCAACGCGTTGTTCAGCGGTCGTGGTTTATGCTGTTTCCCGCCCCAGATTCACAGAAAGCAGTAATCAAGCAGTAAATAGTTGAGAGCAAACATACAGGGGTAAACAAATAATGGGCCTGATTTACACAGCACCTTGTAGTACGTTTTGCAGTACCAAAAACATACTATAAAATGCTATTCACAAACTACGTACAGAGTTACGCCTATGCCTGTCCTATATTGTATGTGTGGAAATCTTCGCCCTGATTGCGGAGCCTCTGTCAAAAGTGTGGAGTCTCTGCCAGCCGTAAAATACGGTTGTAAGTTACATGTTGTAACTATACAGTTGTAAATTTCAACTGAGGGTTGGAGACAAGTAAGTTACATTTTTGTAGTAAATTTACACTGGGTGTTTGTGAATATTGAAAAGTAGTAAACTAGCTCAAAAGTGCACACTTAGTAAAAATTGTAAGTTACCTTGGTGAATTCTGCAACCTGAGCTGAGCATTTTTGTGCGTGTTGCAGTACGCTTTTATTACACCTCAACGAGGTAAAGGCACATTTAGCATGACTTGTAAAAACATGCAGGCAGCTTTTTTCCCAAAATGAACAAGATGGAGGTATATACTAACTCACCTTCAATATCATGCTGGTGAATGTGTCACTGCAGGAGCATGATCTCAGCTTATCTGATGTTATCACTTCCCTTGAATGTAGAGTAAATGGTGTATGCTGGCTCTCTCTATAAACAGAAATAGGCATATGCAGCAGACGCATGGAGCACCCGGTTTGCATTCCCAGGTCAGGGCATATGTTAAGCTCCCTAGCAAGTTAGGAAGTTAAAGCCCAGATTTACTAACAGTTCACACAATGCAGCACCTGAATGGTGCATCTCGTTTTAAAATTTCTTCAGAAGTTACCCAATGTGGCCTAATGACATAATCTCTGTAATTCCGCATAGATTTTGTTATACAAAATTGCCTAAATTACGCCAATTAATCTGACTTAATAACATTTTTTGTCAAGACTAGTTATAAATCCAGTTTTGAATTGTATAGCATTAAAAATATAGGCTGAGGAACCCTATCGAACAATGAAACCACATCTTATTCAGAAAAGCTACATAAAGGACAAACCTTTTTTATTTGTTTTTTTACAGTTGGTATTTAGAGTGTGGAGTTAACCCTTGTGGGATTCAGATTGCTGTACATTGCATTATGATTTACAGTAGCGCACAAAACATAATGACAGAGGCTGTTTATAATTAAAGTTCAGAGGGCAATTTAAATTACATCACTTCATTTCTCTAACATTTTGATTCCATTTACTCAATATCATCTTTATTTATACATTTTAAGCATATAATATATTGTATTATATATATATTTACAGTTACATAAGGTCTTACTCCAACATAGACATTAAAATTCCTCTTATTAATAGGATCATCAACTTTCATTAACAGGATAACATTTTGGATGTATTTTCATTTAGAGTAAAGTTTTCCAGTAAAAGAAGTGCATCACTAACTTCATAATAGGGACACTGTGATCTTGAAATATAGTCAGCAGCTTTAGATGGAATAAGAAACAAGCAACAGGACTCAACCATCTAGCTGTTTGCTTTTTAGGAGGTTGGGAGTACTTTTCTTTGAAAAATTGGGAAGGAGGATGCACTTTTGGTGTAGGCTTAAATTGGCATTCCAGGTTCTGAGTGTGTGTCCTGAGAAGGATCTGGATAAAGTAGTTCCTTTTTTCATGTATAGTGTAAAGTAGGAGTTTAATTCTGCTGCTTGGAAATTGTTGATTCTACTAGGACTTTGTGTATCTTATAAGAAAATCTAGAGGTATTAAGATGGATGACTTCTTTAGCAAAACAAACTGTTTGAATGAGCAAATGGCTTTGTAAATGAGCTAGGTAAGTACTGGTAGCGCAGGAGAGATTTGCTCAGATTTGTTGTGTTGGCTAGAAACTGGGATTCTGCAAGCAAAACAGCTTTTAATTGGGTGTAAGGTGATTTTTTTTGTTACGGCAGTAAGGAGGGAGCATTTGCAGTGTAAACAGGAGATGCCTAAAGCTTTGACTAAGGTGTCGGGAAAAAGGATCTATTTGCTTTTTCTTGATTTCTTCTATGTAAAATTTTGATGCTTTCGCTCGAATGTCATTTTTGAAATATAGGTTTCAATTGAGTGGAAAGCACAGGGATTTTGCACAGGTAGCCATTTTGGATTTTAAATATTTTGCCATGTATGCACAGAGGTTTTAGTTTGACTAGTGATAAGGAAACATTCTATCTTTGTGGCATTTAATTTGAGTGTTTGCTCCATCAAATACTGGATATTAGCAAACTGCGATTTTGGATCTTTGGCTGTGGTTTATCTGCATAATTGTGGAAGGGGTTCAACATATAGGTTGAAAAGTATAAGTGAAAAGTGAAAAGTATAAGTGATAAGAAGCTCTCTGAGGAACACCACATGGCACATGAATGGTGCCAGAGAAAGATTTTCCAAATTATACACATAGGGACTTTTTCAAGAGGTAGAATTTGAACCATTTAAGAACATTTTCACCTAATTCCACCTCATTTTCAAGTGTTTTATCGTGGTCTACTGTACTGAAAGTTGATTAAAATGAATAGGCAAGCTGTAATGTTTTTGATGTTTCTAAGTGTATTTTCAATGATCTGTAGAAAGGCAGTTTCTGTGCTATGGCCAGGTCTAAAACCAGATTGGTAAGTTCCAAGTAAGCCATCATCGTGAATGTGGTCCTTTAGTAGTGAGACAACACATTTTTCAGTAAAGCTTGCCAATGCAGGTGGGGATTTCTAAGAACACTTTGATATGTTCTGTTTTTAAAACAATCAGGATTAGACCATTTTGGGGAAGAAATTTGTAAGAAGGAGCAAATGTGGGAACAAGGTTTGGAATAGCTCTTTGGTAAAAAATATGGGACCTGGTCATCAGTGAACCCTGAGGTAATCATATCAGCTATGATAGTAACAAGTGTGTCTTAGTGAGAAATTGCTCCAACTGGTTAATGCTTGCTTATATTCTTGTAGTTTGTGAATTAATCTCTGATTTTATTGATCCCGTCAAAGGAAAAAGTATCTAAATTTGGGGCACTTAAATTGAACAGGCACCTGTGGTGCTGATATTTGGAATTTCTGGTTGGTAATCTCAAAAAGGTTTTTGGATCTGTTCTTAGACCATTTATTTGTTAGTTATGGCAAAGGACTTTGGCTGCAAGCACAGTGTCTCTCTATACTCTTCTTTTCCCTTTTATGTGATTTAGAGAACTGGCTAGAGTGAAATCTTTGATTGCTCTTTTTGCTATTCCCAGTTTCTTTCTATCTCCATTGCGATTGTTGCAGAATCATTGTGAGGATTTACCTTTGTTAGCAGTGTTCTGGAGGTGGGCAGTGTCATTTGTGATTACCTAAGAGATAAGTTGTAAGCCTGGAAGTGGGCTTATGTGTCATATGATGAGAGTAAAGAACTCTTCCAACTATATTTATGCTTTTTTTGGCCTTTATAGCACGTCTCAAAATGTTAAAGGGGAATAGGGATTGGTCAGAGCAACAATAGTGAGCTCTCTAGTGAATCAATCCTCATTTTCTTGTATAGGCAAATTGGATTCAATTACTTTATCTGTCTAAGTTAGGTATGTATGGAACATATACAACTGGCTACTATATACTCAGTGGCCCATTCACAAATACAGTTGCCAATTTTTACATGAACAGACTACATCTGCTCAGCATTATAATTTATCGATTTCTTACACAAAATCTCCGTAGCTAACTCTGAATTAATTTTGTATTAATGTTCCATGTAACTAGTTCTGCAAATAGGAACAGGGTTTACACAAACACAGTTGAGCCTTTTTTCATAGCTCAACATAAGAGATCAATATATTGGCTAGTTTTTGCATGTGCTAGAATGTTCATGAATGTTTTTTACTTCCGTTTTCATGAAAGAAATTTTTTTCATAGCATATTTTTATGTCTTATATAAATGGTGAATAATGGCGCATTTGTCCATACTTTCAGCATAACTTATGCTTTGGTCATTCTTGAGTAAGACAGATGTGCCGTTATCCGTAGGAAATGCTTTGAAAAATGTTTGTAAATATCCCAAAAATTTGACTACATTGGTGTTCACCAAATCTACACTACCTGTAAGCAGGCATTTCTATGCATTCACTAGAAACATATGAGAGCATTTATGCCTATTTTTCATAATTTACACAAATGCAGTTGACACTTTTGCATGTAAATATTTACTTGACCCATGAATAAATGTTACGATCAGTGTGTAATAATTTAGATTTTTTTTATTGAAACATAATACCAGTGAAACGTTATGTCAATCAATCTCAAGGGGAGCTATGTAGATGAAAATTGTCTTCTCAATTAAGAAATGGAAAGTCACACCAAATCTTACTCTTACACTTGGAATCAGTGAAAACTTTTATGTCAGAAATAGAAACAAACATATTTTGGATTTTTTTCTTGCATTTACACTTTAATAAAAGAGCAAACTCCCTACTTTTCAACGAAATACTCTTATATATTGTTGTTCTTGCAGAAGGGATTTTGCATATTTCACGTGGTGCCCAGCGTTTCATACTATATTTTCATCAGCAGAGGGCTGTATTTAGATAGAGGTAAAGTGCATTTTTAATAAATTGCGATACATTTGGTACATTAAACAGGTTACCAGGATGGATTTAATGTGAAACCAGTCTAAATTGGGCAGATTAGCAGCGAGATAAGATCCATGCAAAATTGCCCCACATCATGGGCCCGATTCACAAACTGCATTTTGCTGCACTTAAAGAAGTATTACAGTAGTACTACTTACAACAAAATGCAATTTAAAAACCCATGACCGGAGACCTCCGCTTCTGCCTCTCCTATCTCTTCTGTGCAGAGACCTCTGCCACTGTAGCAGAGATCTTCGCACATGTAGGTATACGTTTTGGTGGTAAATGTGGGAGAGACTAGGAGGAGAGGCTGGAAAATAAGGAAAACTTACTACTAAATGGGAGAAATTTAGGGAAATGTAAGGAAGGGTTCGGAGGTACATGCTAATAAAAAAGTCTTAAAGGTGCTAAAACAGTTGTATATGTATTCCAGCCCAGCCTTGGAATGCGTCAAGGGCAAAACATGGCCAACAACTGGCACTGCAAAACACTCCCATAGAAAACAACAGAGATAGGGAATTAAAATAACACCCCATAGGAACTAATGGTAAATTCATTATATCAGTTCAATTTTGCTAAATATTAAATAAAAATGTTTGTGAAGGTATTTTTTAATTATTGTTTAAAAATGGATATTTATAAATGCAATTCGTATTTTTATTTAATTTTATAGTGTAATAAACATCTAATTTGAGAAGTTAATGTGCTGTAAAATCCATTTTTTATATCCAGGTTAATTCAAAATATTTAAAATTAATTACATTTATATTGTACATGAAATATATATATTTTAAATATTAAACTCTGTTAAATTTCTCTACACTTTTCCATAGGAGAGCTCAATTTCCATGGCAGAGGTATCCACTCCAGTAACGGACATGACTGCAGAGTAGGAAGACCTTAGTGAATCGGGACCCATGCATCTGTGAAACTTTGTATTTAGGTACAGGTGACTAGAGATGAGCATTGAACATCAAGTTTTTAAAAAATGTCAACATTTCTTTTTACATTTCTCTATAGATATTCAAATTCAACAGTTTCATTCAACTAATTCAATAGCTTTTATTAGCCAGGAGGAATAGTATCTCTGAGAATAACAGCTCCATTTTCTAACTTGATATTGGCAAAGGGTGAAATGCGGACATATTTACAATAAATAAGCTTGTTGGTGTAAAAAAGTATATGGTCACAATCTTACTATTAGCAGTATGGATGCCTAATGCCCTTTATGTTAAATTAAAAAGGAAAGACACTGAACTTGAGTGGGCACCTCAATTGTTAGAAAGAGCGACCTGTCCGCATCTGGCTTTGCTCTTGCATCCTTTTTAAGTTTCTTAAAGTGCTGGAGCATTGACATTTTCTTGCGCCTTCCTGTTCCTTGTAGATAAAGAATCGTAGATACATGCTCCTCACTGAGAAATTAAAAGAATAATTAAATGGTTACATTTTAGTATATATATGTGTTAAAGTTTTCAGGTGCTTTTTACCCACGATGTAGTGGCACAAATGACCCTGGATACAAAATGTAAATAGGTCAAATAACAGACCTGTCAGTCTGTTTATTGCAAACATATTTACATTTATTGTGTGCTGTTAACAGTCTCAGAGTAAGCAAGTAAGCAAGCAGAGGACAGCAGTATCTAAGGGAAAACAGGGATCAGTATCTAAGGGAAAACAGGGATCAATCATTAAAATGCCAGTGTACACGCAAACGACAAGTAGCCTTTGATGCTGATGATCCCCTAGAGTTGAATCCTTGTCCCACCTCTAACACGTCAACAACTTACTATTTGCTGCAGAGGGGTGGAGGAAAGGTAGGGAGAGGAAACTACAGAAGGTAACCAGGGCACTTAAATCCCAGTTTACTTTCTATTCCTCTGCTGCTTTTATAACCCATAAGACCACATGCAGAAAGGATAGTGTCAGGGGTACCAATGGGCAAGCCAGGGATCTCACTGGCTACCCCCAATAGAAATCCCTGGTCAATTTTAAGAAAGCATGCTTTGGACGTATAGATGCCCTGAGTCCCCAGCAGACTTCGGCTGTAGTGCATGCAATTAATACACAGTCAGTCAAATGTCCAATTGTCTAAGGTCTCCTGAGCCATATAGTTAAGGTCAGCTTGCATCAACCTTGAATTCTGGGTGAGGCATGAATGTCTTGCGTAAAGAATGCATGAAGGTCTTTCATAAAGAATGTTGCAGCTAATGCTCTTCCTCATTCTCTGTTTCCATGATTCAGAGCACTGTGCCCAGTGGTAGACCCAGTGATCATTCCTCTTAAGTCATAATTATGGGACTTGACGACTGGTCTCAAAAGTCTGGCCAATATTGAAACTATTGCTGCTAAGGTAACGAAGTCCTACATTAGATTTCTGGGGTTCGCTTGAGGTCTCTCTGTCTCCAAGCACTGATTTATGTGAGAGACGTGCCCCTGGAAAGTAGACAATGAGGGTCCTTAGTGAATCCCTGCTTGGAGATCACCCCAAAACTGCAATCCCAAAACAGGGATCCAACCACTAGCACCATGGATACTTTGGGGAGAAGAAAGGGAATACTGACCCAGGGCAAGAGCAAGTTCTACCCCCGCAAAAAAAGAACATCCATCAAAAGTGTGAAAATGCTAGGTGGTAGGAATTTTGTGCTCCCTACAGATTCCAGAAGGAAAATGCAAGATTTTTTTCCAAAGTTCAAGTTTTGTAGGGCATTTTGGGTATTGAAATATCATGGAACCATGCAAGTCACACCACCCTGGACTCTCTTGGGTGTCTAGTTTTCAGAAATGTCTAGGTTTAATAGGTTTCCCTCTGTGGCGGCTGAGCCCAGGCCTAAATATCGCAGCTACCCACAACACAAAAAAGGGTACATTTTCACTGTGAAACTATGATGTTTCCACATTGTGTTTTGGGGCTTATCGTGTTGGTGCCGACAGGCATAGCCAAACAAGCCAGTTAACGATTTTATTGGGAGAAGTGTAGGAATGCTGAGTGACTCTCCATCACAATAATGAGAGGAAAATGTGCAATTCTAGCCAAAGGTTGAGGTTTGTGGGACATTCGGGGAAAGAAAACATTGTGGCATCCACACTTTACACCATCCAGGACTCTCATAGGTGTCTATTTTGTAGGTTTCCCTGGGTCACAACTGAGCCCAGGCCCAAATAATGCACTTAACTACATTGCCCAAATGGGTCAACTTGCATGCCAAAAATGTTCATGTCTGCATACTGAGTATTGGAACCTTTGGGGATACAGGCGATAGGCCTAGCCACATAAGTGGGATACTGTTTTTTATCAGGAGAAGTGTGGGAATACAGAATAGTGCAACATTTGTTGTTATCTATTTATTTCTCTCCAATGTTGGATTCTAAATGTAAGCCAGTGTGCAAGAAAGTACACATAACATAATGCCCTCTGACTACATGATAGTGTTGGTAACTCCAAATTCAGAGTTGGACAAATAACTACTATTACTAAACTCAGTATCGTTGGCACATTACAAAAATGCATAGAGAGGCGGAGCTATACAAATGAATGCTGGCTACCTAGAAAAGCTCTGAAATATTTCACCCGATACAACTTGTATACTGCTTCAATTCCAGTACCCAGTAGGGTTGAGCATGTGTGGGGTTTGTGGAGTGGAGGAGCATATTCCTTGAAGCAGACAGGGATGTAGCACTGGGGGAGAAGTGCTTCTACAGTTGTCGGGTGCATGTCTGTGACACGGGCCTACTCTGTAGACTCTATTGCTGTTCCCTGTGCCCGCACAGAGGACCCGCCTCCATGGGTGTGTTCCCATCTAGCTCGCACAAGGTGCTGGTGCTACCTTCTCGGCAAGACTCCTCCTGCAGTTAACACAGGGACTGGAGTAACCCAAGTGCAAGCCGATATGGCACATTAACACCAGGTGTTCTCTAGTTTGGAAGTGCCTTACAGGAAAATGCAGACAGGCCCCAGTCCATGCTCCTACTGTAATCGGACCCGGTGGGGGCACTTCAGAGTGTGGACCTGATATCTTGGATTTGGGAGCATTCAGGAAGAATTAAATAGGCCCCTGCCACATGATTACAAGGGACAGATGTTTGTCCTCTAGTTTACAGCCAGGAGATCTGTCCATTTCTGGAATACACTGCTGCCCCCTGCTGGACTGCTCATAAACTATACATGGCTGCAGTTTTCTTTAGTTTTGATGGTTCTGATTGGTACCTTTTTGGATCAGGCCTGAACAACGTGACCCTACCTTATGTTCCTCCATTGATAAGTGAACTGCCTGTCCCTGATAGGTTGGGCTAGCAGATGCATGCCAGAGCTGTTTAGGGTTCTGCCCCTCACAGAGTGATCAATGTCCAGTTTTGAAGTTCTCAGAAGCTGTTACTCTCAGTAAGTAATAAAGCCAGGAACATGTCTGAAACAGTGAAATTAGACTCTACTATGACAGAACTTAAAACCATATGATCTTCCATTATGATAGAAGAGCAATCAACAACCAACACCAACAGTGGATTGAGCTCGCTACAGGGACACATTGTTGAAATGCAGTCACAAATGGATAGCACAGAGAAGCATGTAGAAGTCAATCAATTAATCAAATTCCTTCATTTTGCAATCTTTCAATTGCATATAAAGTGCAGAAGTATAAACCATTTCATCATACACAAATCTATCATAAAGATACTTTCCATCTAAAAACAATAAAACTGAGATCATTAAAAACAGAATCAGTATAAAGTTTTAAAAACCTGTCATCAACTTTCACTGTTCTTGAAGAGGACAAGTGTGGGCTGGGTTCTCCTCTGCCTTAAGGCAGACCCCAAAAACGACACTATACAATAGCACACAAACTGATCCCCAAGCATTTGGATAAAATAAAGTGCTACCTGACACTGTCTAAAATGATGTCTCTATTCAAGAGGCAAAATGAATTTTACCCTTGGCTCATCATAGATTTTAGAGAAAAAAACAGGTGTAAATCTAATTGTGAGGATGAACCATCACATGGGCATGGAGGTAAGTTGTGTAAAGAGTACCTGCTACCCGAGTACTCCAGCATCATAGGAATGTAATTTAGCCGTAACCTTACTAATGTGAAGCAGTGTTGTAAGTTGGGAACCTGTGCCAAATAGGAATGTGTATCCAAGGGGATGGAGGGGGACAATTGGTAAAGATTCACTGAAGGTTTCAGATGATGGGCCTCCCTTCTTTCCTGCATAGCTTTCAGGCAGAAGGCCTCCTTCAGCTTCACTTTAGTTATCAACCTACAACTGGTTGGATTTTCGTAAAGTTCTGAACAGCCCAGTGCCCCTAAGGTGTTTGTTACATAATGCAGCCATTTAATTTGATCAACATGATCCAGCTTTAGAAAATCACTCAGGATGTTTTGGTTTAATTTTACAGTCTCTCTCCTCCAGATCGAGTGCCACAATATAATTGGAGCTAAAAGAATCACGTCACAGACAAATGGGGCTCCCAATTCAGTATGTGGCAATTGTGGTTGGAACATGTCCGCGGGAGGGAGAGTAATCTTTTTTTAAATCCATCCTCATTACACTGCAGAGTATCAACATTGGCCATTCCCCAAATCCCTGCCCCATACGTGGCTACTGATACTGCTTTGGCCTTGTACACCTTCAGAATTTCTGGGATTGGGTTAGACCTCAGTTTTTTAATAAAGCTGAAAATGGCCATTATGCTTTTTTCAAAAGAAGGCCTCTGTTTGCTACCATGTTATTCCATGTTAGGTTTTCGTCAAAACAGATCCCCAAATACGGAAAGGTATGAACCACCTCCAGCCTGCGTGCTTCTATATGAAATGATGGATGTTTCTTTAGCTGTTGGCCTGCCACTAATATTTGTGTTTTTGTCTCATTAACTCTGAGGTCCATTTACTTCATGAAGCTAGTATCAGCATCAATTAGGGTCTGCAGTGCTCTATCCATTCTTGCAAATAAGACCGCATCATCCATGTATGGGAGGACGGAAAGTGGAGCGGCATTTATGTGTGGAATATCCATTGTAGACCCCAACAGTGCGGCCTCCACCCCATTAGTGTGAAGCGAGAAGTGGAAAGGGGCAAGGATGCAACCCTGTCTAACCCCCCTCTTGATTTTGAATGGTCTCCTAAAGTCCCCTTCCCCACCGTACCGAACACTAGCTGATGCCTGGGAATACATCTGGTGGATGAAAATTATTATGGGTTCGCCTATGCCCATTGCTTCCATAACGTTCCATAATTTGGAATGCGAGACAGTCGAAAGCTGCTGAAAGGTCCATAAAGGCCAGATAGATATGCCTTATCTTTGCTGCCGTGTATTTAGCCATTTCCAAGCTTAAGTTTAAACACTGGTCAGTGGTCCCTCTGCCTCGTTTAAAACCGTATTGCACTGGGATTAGTACTTTGTGGTCCTCTGCCCAATCCTCTAGCCTGTTTAGCAATAGATGGCCCATTAATTTAGCTGTTCCATCGAAGAGTGAGATGGGAGTATAATTACAAGGTAGGCTTTTGTCCCTCCTTTTTGTATATGGGATTTAAATGTGCTTTTCTTCCAGGATTCTGGAGGACCCACTTTAGCTATGATGTTAAAAGTGTTTGTCAGGAGAGGGGCCCATATCTCTTGATGTGCCAAAAGCACGTCTATCGGCACCCCCTACGGCCCCGGGGCTTCGCCTGGGGCAGTCTGTGCTAATTCACTTTTTACCTCTTCAATGTCAAAAACCAGCAATACGTTGGTATTGGGCGGGGTATATTAACCGGTCCGGGAACTGACTCTTTATCTTGTTAAAATATTTTACAAAAATGGTCCACCCAAGCTTCCTCTCCGACATGAAGGTCTAACATTGAAACTAGGTCTTCAGCAAGGAAGGGTGCATTTATCTCTTTCGAGAAAGCCTGGCTATTATATGCTGTTGCTGCTGCTCTAAGTGCATCCCAGGCATCCTCTCCTAGTGTTTGGATTCTGATATGGCGTGCCTCTCTATATTGCTTGCATTAGGGTTTGTACTACTTTTGGGTCTCTTGGAGTAACCAACAGGGCAGCATGTAAGTTGTTTTGGGCATGGGTGCAGGCGGCATCGAACCAGCCAGAAGTTGGTGCCTGGTTACGATGTGTGGGGCATGTCAATTTTATTTGTATGCAGTCAAGTATGCCCACAAAAGCCTTTATTAACTGCTTTGGCTCCGAATTGTCATCTAAACAGAGGAGAATTTCAGTGTTCATCTCAGCCAGTATCTGCGGGAAGAAATCCTCTTTATTAATTTTCTCACACTTAAGAGTATAGCCGTTTGTTCTATTAATCACCGGCTTTGGCACCTTGGTTAAGTGCTTGTTTGATCCCTCCCATTTAAAGGAGCCTGTCAGGTATGCGTGATCGCTAAAATTGGCGAAATCACAGTTTATTTGTGAGAATCGATCACTGAATCCCTCTGAGACCACTATATAATCTATGGTGGATCCATTAACCTGGTCTCCAAAGGTCTTTTCCATTTGCCCTGTCTCTTGATCACTTTTATTTAATATAGGTAAACTTCTAATTATGAGTAATCTATTCATCATATTCCCATGCTGATTATGAGAGAAGTGGGGAAGGGCTTCTACTTCCCCGTCGACTATGCCACATAGTGCCGTTGAAGATTTGTCACAGGCGTGGATATTAAAATCCCCCGCCCACCTTATATAGAGCCGACGAGGAAGGATGTGCATTACATAACGAATCAAGTTCCTTTTCCAAGAAGGCTGGGACCGCCGCCATATTCCCTATAAAATTGTTATTATAGTGATTAATTATAACCCAATCCCAGTCTTGACAGCCCTTTTTAGAGTAATATGTGGAAAAAATTTAAGGACATTAAGATTGAAGGTGTTTGGAACCAGAGTTAATATGCCACCACTTGCTCTATTGTTTGATCTGAGCGATATCTATCTAAAAGGGTGGGTTCCATGGCCCAGGTTTCCTGTAAACAAACTAAATCATGTTTGTCCACAGTACTTCGCCAATCAGCGTTCCCCAATTTCTGCCTTAAACCTGCTATATTCCAAGACATGAACATTATCCTCAATGTATCAGGAGTTTTTGTCCCAGTCTTCGTGCTGGGAGAAGGGTCATTTGAGATTGGTTTAGTCCCATTGGACGATGTGCCACATAGTCAATCACATTCTTCTAGACCTTCCAATGGGTCAAAGCGATTGTGTGAGTTCATAAAATTTGAGTAAAGGCGATGGGCCCCATTGTGGCAGTAGTTATTACTTTCAAGGGAGGCTTAATGCCTCTGCCCTATCACCATGGCCTGTAAGGCGGTGGGTCTGTAGAAAAAACATAGAGGGAGGGCAGTGATCTGGGATCTGGTGTTAGTTGTGAAAGGTAGGGTTCTCAATAGTTCTTCTACTATTGTGAGGTCATAAAAATTCACTACAATACAATCCCCTCCTATGGTTTTTAGAGCGTGCCCCACCCAGTCAACTCTTCTAGCCATTATAATGGGTTTGCTAAGATTATGTGAGGGCTTCGAGTTTTCCTTGAACCAGTAGAGGGCTTTAGCCATGAGTTGACCGGTAGATTCCTTTTGGGTCTCTTGCAGTACGGGGACATTGGCCAAGATAATAACATATGAGCACGCCTCAGGGGGGAGGTCTAGCCTGCTCCTAGTCTCACCATCAAGTAGCGGTTTGACTGGCCTACCCTTCCTTGAGGCCTGCACGGTCATACCTGTGCTTCCAGCTGTAGTCAGCTTTCCACAAGTCCCTCTACCCTTATTTCTCACTGTAGATGCCCTCAGAGAGGGTGATGGAATAATCTGTGTGTGGGGCCTCAATTCATCATCTTGGGGAATTATATCTGTGGTTTGGGTTGTTACGGTCCCGCCTTCCCTCTCCCCTTTTTGCTGCTGGGTGCACTTTGGGACTGTGTCCTGAATAGGTTCTAATGGGGCCCTATTTTCGTCCATTGGTGCCACTCTGACCCTTTCTGATGTGGGGTTGATCTGCTGTGCTACATCTGGTTTATTGTGCTTTAACAGATCATTTAAACCTTCTTTTTGTTTTAGTCAATCAGCCTAAAATCCGATGCAGAATATGGGTAAGTGTGTGCTCCAACCTACAACATAGGTCATCAGTAGTATTAAAAGATGTATCAGTGGAACAAGTGTTGATAATTGTTTCTTCCCTTATGGCTGGTTTAGTGATGTTAGGCTTCTTTCCCCTCAGTGATTTTTTATTGCGGGCACCTCCTCGTTTTCTTTTAGGCGGTGGCTCCGAGGGGGGTGTATGAACTGGCTCTTGATGGGGAGTCTGTTGTATGTCCAAGTAGTACAGGATCTTGACCCACAATGTATGTATGATCTGTTACATGGAGGCCGAGTTTTTGCTAGAGCGAATTCTAACCACTTCTAGCAAAAGATGTCGTTCAGTTAGCCGCCTTTGTTAAAAAGGAATCCAAGGTGTTAATAGTCTCACCTCCTTGTTCTTTCTGTTTAATCTTTTTTTACATCATTACCGCGTCCCGCGCTGCGGGGGTCGAAGCAGAGCTTTGAGCGCATAGGAGGTGCCATCGGGCAGCAGTGATGAACCCAGGGCAAGCAACAGTTTTCATGTTCACCTAGCCAGGTGACCAACTCCTGTCACCTGCCAAGCAGTCCGGTGGCCAACCACCGTCTCCACTCCCCCGGGGGCCAGGCCCTTCCAGAGAAAACAAAGCAATCCGCTGAAAGCAGGTCTCCCGGCATGTAGAAGTCTTTGAGACTAAAATGGAAGCAACACCTGATTGGAGCCTGGAACTGAGGAACACTCAAAAGAAGCTCACGGCCTTAGAAGATAATTTCCACAGGGTCAATGTCCGATTTTTCAGGGTGTTGAATGATGATGAGGAACAACAGGACAAAATCTCTTCCCTTAACTCATTTCTCCTAAAATTGCTATTGCTAGAATTTATACCACCCTTAGAAATTTTACGCGCACATAAGACCGTAAGGCCTCCACTTTAGCTGCTTCCTGAATATTGCTATAAGTGGACTTTTCATATGAAATGCATATTGTACAGAAAGAAATCCTGGTTCTACTGCACCTTCTCAAAAAGTAGAATCTTTAGGACAGGTTTTTGGATCCCGCTATGTTAGTCACACAAAACAGCAGAACCAATGAATTTCACGATCTGAATGAACTGGAGCAGTGGCTGGAGAGTCTGGGGCAGACCCTTAGTGTGAAGGACATGGGCCCAGCCATTTTAGAAATGAACAACTCAGAATCACATGAACAAGATTTACCGGGCAGACGCAGGAACCAAGACTGGGATCGTAAGAGCCATAATCCGCCAGCAACCTATAGAAAGAGACAATTCCCATTCCACCCTCAAAGTTTAATTAGGATGCCTTTTAGGATTTCCCACGAGGCTTATTACTACTTCATTTAAGCTTCAACACCGCTAATCGTTGACATGCTATGCTTCTGGATTACTGGGATTGTCCATATGGGATTGGTGAAGGGTGGATGCCTATTTAGTGATAGATGCTACTCACCCATCTTAAAATTCTTTCTGTTCCTATCTACTTTCCAGTGATGCATCACACTTATTGTAGTGACTTTCTGTCAACTTAGCACAGCTCATTTGGACACAGCCTAATCTCAAAGGCGAAGGGAGTAAGTTACTATAGGGTACTGCCATTCGGTTTTGGTTTGCCTCCTAACAGCCCATCGACTACATGTTGCTCTTCTGTGTATCATGATGCAATATCGCAATAAAGACCTTGCCGTCTGCTCCTTTACTGTCAATGGGCTCACCAAAACGTTATCCTACCGGGGCTCCAAAACAACAGATATTGCTGTGTTTCAGGAGACGCAACTCTCTCTCTTTCTGAGTCAGCGAAGCTGAAATGGGACTGGGTAGGGAGAAGTGATAGCCTTGCCTAGTCTGGTGAACTCCACAGCACATGCATCCTCCACAGCCAGGAAAAATTATGTGGCTATATTAGTGCATAAACAACTTATGATACGAGTGCTAAGAACATAGCTTGATGATGAGGGACGATATGATTTCACCCACATGAAACTATACAAATCACACTTTCATAGTTGGCTTTGTTTATGCCCCTATTAGTGCAAAGAGGCCCTGGTTAACCAAGCTGGGCAGATAATTGACTGCGTTTGGTTCTAATAAGTTGATCGTTGGTGGAGCTTGGAAACTGGTCCTTGATCCCATTATTGATAAGACTGGCTGCCCTGAAACACGCAAAAACAATGATAGGGGGTTTTCCGTAACATTATAACGGATCATTCACTGTTCGATTCCTAGTGTCTGCTTTATCCGACAGAGAAGAAAACTACACTCTCTTTCATTACCGCATGGATCAGAATCCAGGACAGATTTTTTTCTTTGCTAAACAGCACCAGTTTCCCAATGGTGCAATTCTGCGCAGTTTCAGTGGGTGGTACATCAGATCATGCACCTGTCTCTTTAACATTCGATCTTCAATTGATAGACACCAAAACGTGCACCTGGTGAAGCGCATCTTGAAACTCCGCTATCCTGCAGAAAAACAGTGGCTAATAGCTATGTTTCATGAATATATAGAGCTCAATGGCCCCACCATGACCCCGCCACAGCTTTTCTAGGCAGCCAGGAAATCATATATCAGAGGCATGCTCATGAGAGGCCCCAACATAGCTCAAAAGCGGGGCAAAAGCAACAACACGACTTGGAAACAGCGATCCAGGACCTCCAAACCAGGTATTATTTGCTTCCCACTAAATATTTTTTCAGAACCCTAACCAAGTAAAAATTAGAACGCAACACCATTTTCGTACTGCTGCTGAAAAAGTATTAAAGGAGGAGCATATAAACATGGCAAAAAACTGACAGGCTCTTAGCGCGGCAGCTGAAATAAAGAGAGGCTCAGTCAGCTATACCGCCATTAAAAACTTAAATGACGAGGTCCTATCACATCCCCTGGCTATCGTGAATGGATTCCAATCATTTTATTCCACCCTGTATACGTATGAAATACCACCAAACACAGAAAGATCTCTTTTTGTCATTCATCAAGATTCCAACCGTTCCCCCACAATACTGTGTCGACTTTGATCAAGATATCCCGGACGAAGGAATTACAGAAGCAATAAAGTCAATGTTGACAGTCAAGGCACCAGGAAAAGACGGCTTCCTGAACGAATTTTATTAAAACACCCAGGATCTCACTGTGTCACTCCTCTCTAGAGTATTTTGTGAGGCGCAGGAAACATGTTTCTTGCTTCCAGAATTCATCAAAACCTACATATCTCTTGTTCCCAAACCAGGAAATATGTGCTTTCCTGTGCTAGCTACAGGTCGATTTCTTTGATAAATTATGACATGAAAATTCTAGCTAAGGTTTTAGCTACAAGACTGGGCAAACTGATGCACTTGATAATACTTGAGAAATCGTTTGGGTTCGTCCCCCACCGCTATTCCCCCAACCATACGCGGACTCTCACCACTTACTCTGGCAAACAAGCCACGATCTGGATGCAAAAGTTCTGCTGTCCCTTGAAGCTGAAAGGTGTTTGACTGAGTGGAATGGACTTTGCTGTTTCGAACCATGGAACGCTTTGGCATAGGAAAGTAGTTTATAACCATGTTTAAATGACTGTATTGACAATCAACAGTGCAGATTAATTTAAATGGCTTTCTATCAGATACGGTCCAGATTGGTAGGGGAACCAGACAAGATTGTCCCCTATCACCTCTGCTCTTCCTTCTGACTCTGGAGACTTTGGCTACCACCATCCAGCTTTCTTAGGGGATTTCAGACATTAATACACCTGCAGGACAGGTCAATGTAATGTCATATGCTGATGATATCCTTCTGACCATAAGTGATGCTATGCTTTCCATAATGGCAACGAGGCAGATCATTAACAAGTTCTCATACTTTTCATGTTACAAGATAAATTGGACTAAAAAGTGAGGCAATGCAAATGACACCCTCAACAACTAAGAGTGCCCTGGGTACACTACTGGCAGCATGGTTACCTTGTAAACTAAGATATCTGGGAATATTGGACAACTGGAACCTTGCATCCATGGTTAAATGCAAAGCGGAGGTAACAAATTAAAACTGACTTCACCGAATGGACGATCTGGAGCTCTCACTATGGGGTAGAGAGCAGACTGTGAGGATGGTGATAACACCACACTTCAATTATTGATTTAGAATGTTACATTTTCAGATGCCACTGTCACTACTACAGAAAATCAATGTCAAATTTTGGAAATTTGTCAGGGGGCGGACTCCACTTCAACTTACCGCAGTGAAATTGTACGCAGACACCACCTTTCAGTGTTTTCTGATGGCCTTACTTGACCACATACCACAGAGCCATTCATATTTTTCAGTAACAAACCACAGGAGGATACCAATAAACCCAGTTGAGAGATGGGTAGAAAGTATATAGAGTGCGACAATGTCTCAACAGGTATTATTTAGTTAACAGTTTTACTTATAAAGGCATGCACATAAAAAGTTGTAAGGGAGGGGGAGCAGGGAGACAAGAAACTATAGACCAATGAATGCAAAATTTGTTGTGTATTTGGTCAAAGGACAGAAGAACAGCACTTCTGTTACATTAAATGTCATGTAACCAGTACAAAACTGTGCACAATAGTGCTCGTGGGAAAAAAGGTGAACGGCGCAAGTGACAAGTGAAGGGTTATATACAGTGGGAAAAGGCCAAGAAAAGAACAACAATATATGCAGTAAACTCTTATGGCTCCCATAAATTAATACAATAACGAATACAATAAATTTTGTGGGAGCCATGAGGAGGGCGCCATGAATTGCACTGCAGTGTCAACTGCGTTTCGACCTGTTGAAATTTCAGGTCATCATCAGGACCAGGCTACTAAATTTGTAAGAGTGCTGTATAGGAAAAAGGGGGAGAGTAAACAGACCCCAATCATAAGTGGACCGGGACAAGCAGTAGTAGATAACAAAATGTTTTAATGGTAAAAGTGGACAGAAAAAGAGACAACAGATTCAGCAGAATAAAAGATAATCATGGCCCAAACTGGGACCAGGGATGAGCCCAAAGGAACACGTGATCGTGAGGACGTCAATATGGAGAGAGTTAAGCGAGATGCATTAAAATGGAAAGGCACGCTGCACTAAAATTGGAGAGTAGTACAAGGTGAGGTGAGAGACTCACCGGACTAAGCTCTGATGGTGATGCCTAAGACAAAGGGTGAGAAGAAAAACTTCACCAGGGAGGTGATGTAGGTATTAAAAAAAGTGACATGAATTGAAGGGCCCCGATATAGACAAGACGATAAGTACAGAAAATTGTAAACCAACCTTGCTTGAAAGCGCTGAATATGCAAGGATATCCGGAGGTAGAGACAAGCGAGGTGTCTTAAGCACTAGGTTAGTGCTAGGGGCTGTGAAGGGACGAGAATGCAATTTTTAAGGTAAATTACAGGCAAGCAGAGCTCTGCCAATTCACTCGGCAAGGGACAAGGAGAATAACTTACATGAATAAGCGACCCATGTTGGGTTAGTGGTGGTCTGGATGAATATGTAGACCATCAAAGAAGGAAGACCACACAGGATCGGTGCTGTGAACTATGGAGGGGCACAAAAGAAAAGAAAAATCAGGGCGTTATTCTAGGGGGGAAAGCCCTGTACAGCCAAAGCCGGTGGCGAGGGCCAAGGAAGTGAACTTACTTAAAAGCACAAAGTGCGCTGGGTGATGTGGTAGCGGGGCACTAATTCAGAAATTTAAAGCCGAGTCGGGTCAATGCGGCGTGTGGATGTGATGACATCACCGCGTGGGAAAGAAAGGACAGACTATACAGAGGCTGCCATTGAATGGAAGAATAAATATAGGTAAAAGAGTGAAACGACTGAAAAGCAGCAGTCCAGCTTTAGGGATAAGAATTCACGGAACTTGACAACAATTGTGATACTGTAATAGGCAATCAAAAACGATTTGAAACATTAGTATAAATGTGAAGCTGATATGTAACAGTTAAAAGGAATGTGAGCGGAGGGAGAGACGATATTTACAATAAAACGTGTATACGATTGTCCGACTCATTTCTTAAAAATACACATGCATAAATACAGGATACACTTCAAGTACTTGAGACACATTTGGGAATACACTAATGGGAGTGTTAAAAAGGAAGCAGAGAAATTTTACACAGTAACAGTTATATAGAGACAGAGATTAAATGGCAGTATAAAGCCATAACGTGTATGAGTTGGCATAGTAAAAATCTCAGCAGGAAGCACAATAGTCAGGGAGCAAAATCAGCATATACAAAGGCATTATCAGCTGTATAATTGTTGATTGTGAGGGACCCAGAGCCTGCTAAGCCAATAGCATGGACAAAGTAGCAGGGGAAGGTTAAGGTGAGAAACCAGCTGAAGCAGAAATTAGAGCTGTGTGAGAACACATAGGAAGGAATATGGTGTCTGACTAATAACTGTATTATTCCATTCGTCCAGGGTGTTAAGTCCTTGTTCCACTGAATTACAACGGGCTATCCATCTGCAGTCACACCTGTTTAGTAGTTGTAGCAGGTTTCCACCTCTTAGCGGTAGTGTAGGTTGGCCATTAACTTAGCAAGTAAGGAAAATGCTACTTACCCAGTATGCATCTGTTCTTGGCATGTAGAGCTGTAGATTCACATGCTTTGTATAGCCTGCCATCTAGTGTTGGGTCCGGATGTTTTCACTTTGTTTTTGTTCGAAGACGTCTTTTCCAGTCACAAGGTAGGTGACTCCTCCTTTCGATAATAGTGCGCATGGGCATCGGCTCCATTGTTAGATTGTTTTCCGCAGAGGGTGATAATGGAGTTAGTAAGAGTAGTAAGAGATG
The DNA here is from genome assembly GCA_963921515.1 of Calotriton arnoldi. Classification (NCBI taxonomy): domain Eukaryota; kingdom Metazoa; phylum Chordata; class Amphibia; order Caudata; family Salamandridae; genus Calotriton; species Calotriton arnoldi. Next base: position 727,448 of record CAWUFW010008561.1, read on the forward strand.
TCCATGTATATATGTATCTAAGTAAGATATTACTGCAACAGGTATAGGTACCCGGGGAGGCGGGTGGGCGCATGTGAATCTACAGCTCTACATGCCAAGAACAGATACATACTGGGTAAGTAGCATTTTCTGTTCGAGGCATGTGAGCTGTAGATCACATGCTTTGCATAGGCTATACAGCAGTTATCTCCCAAAGCGGTGGCTAACCTGTAGCTGTTGCAGTCGTCTGAAATAGTGTGCGTAAAACTGCTTGGCCCACACTAGCTTGCTGTCTTGCTAACACATCTACACAATAGTGTTTTGTGAATGTGTGAGGTGTAGACCATGTTGCAGCTTTGCAGAGGTCATCTATGGGTATATTCCCTAAGAATGCCATAGAAGCCCCTAGTTTGCGTGTGGAGTGCGCTCTAGGGGAAATTGTTAGTGTTCGTTTTGCCTTTGCCTAGCATGTCTGAATGCACTGGACTATCCACCTTGCAATGCCTGATTTTGATATAGGATTGCCTTTAAGTGGTGGCGCAAAAGCGACAAACAGTTGTTTTGTCTTTCTACATAGTAAAGTAGTGCTCTTTTCACATCTAAAGTGTGCAAAGCATGTTCTGCCACAGAATCTGGTTGAGGGAAGAACACAGGCAACTCAACAGATTGGTTGATATGAAAGGCAGAAATGACCTTTGGTATGAATTTAGGGTTGGTCCGAAGAACCACTTTGTTTTGGTGTATTTGTAAAAATGGTTCTTCAATGGTTAGTGCCTGAAGATCGCCTACTCTCCTCAGTGATGTGATAGCTATGAGGAAAGCTACCTTCCAAGTGAGAAATTGCAGTTCACATCTATGCAATGGCTCAAAGGGTGGACCCATCAGTCTGGTAAGGACAATGTTGAGATTCCACAGTGGAGCAGGTGGAAGTCTTGGAAGAATGATTCTTTTAAGTCCCTCCATAAATGCTTTAATGGCAGGCACTCTAAAGAGAGACAGATGTTGTCTGTTCTGTAGGTATGCAGCTATTGCAGCAAGATGTAAGCGTATGGAAGAGTACGCTAAATTGGAACGCTGCAGATGTAATAAATTGCAAATGATGTTTTGAACTGACGCGTGAAGCAGATCAATTTGATTGTTATTGCAGTATATCACAAATCTCTTCCACTTTGCTGCATAGCATGCTCTTGTGGTAGGACATCTAGCCTCTTTGATGATGTTCATGCAGTCTGGCAGGAGATTAAGGAAGCCAAACTCTAAGATATCAGGTGCCAGATCGCAAGATTGAGATGACTGGGATCTGGATGTCTTATCTCTCCCTGGCTCTGAGTGAGAAGATTGGGAGTGAGATGTAGTTTTTGGTGAGGAACTACTGAGCGCTCCAACAGTGTTGTGAACCAGGGTTACGGAGGCCATGTGGTAGCAACTAGGATTAGTGTCAGGGATGCCTATCTGAGCTTCCGAACCACTAATGGAATGAGTGGGAGAGGCGGAAAAGCGTAGGCAAATATCCCTGACCAATTCATCCATAGTGCATTGCCTTTGGACAATGGGTGTGGATGCCTGAATGCGAAGCTTGGGCATTTTGCGTTTAGGTTTGTGGCGAACAGATCTATGTCCGGAAAGCCCCAAATTTGGAAGAATGGGAGGAGAACTTGAGGGTGGAGTTCCCATTCGTGAATTTGTTGTCTTTGACGACTGAGCAGATCTGCAATCTGATTGTTTACTCCTGGGAGGTGTTCTGCAAGGAGATACATTTTGCGACGTATAGCCCATCTTCAGATGGTCTGTGCTAGTTGTGACAGCTGGAGAGAGTGTGTCCCCCCCTGTTTTTATATGTAGTACATTGCTGTCATGTTGTCTGTACGGATCAGGACAGCTTTGCCTACTAGATGTACTTGAAACGCTTTGAGCGCTAGAAAAATCGCTAGCAGCTCTAGATGATTTATGTGAAGCTGCTTTTGCTGCAGGCTCCACATACCCTGAATTGTATCCGTCTGGTGATGAGCTCCCCAACCAGTGAGCAATGCGTCTGCTGTTAGCACTATCTGCGGAACCGGGTCGATGAAGGGCCACCCTTTTGAAAGGTTTTGTGTACTCCACCACTGCAGGGAGTGATGGGTGCGGCCGTCCACCAACACTAGATTTGATAGGAGACCCTGAGCCTGGTTCCACTGACATGCTAAGCACTCCTGAAGGGGACTCATCTGGAGTCTTTCGTAAGGGACTATTAGAATGCAAGATGCCATCATCCCTAGTAACTGCATGAACACTTGAGCTGGCAATGAGTGTTGAGGCTGAAACTGACAAAGTAAGGTTTGCATGCTGCGGATTCTGGCCGGATTGGGGTAGGCCAAAGCCTTTTGTGTATTTATTGTGGCTCCCAGATACGCCTGTGTGTTGGATGGTTGTAGATGGGATTTGGACAGATTTACTGTGAATCCAAGATCGTGGAACAACTGCACTGTTTTGTGAGTGTGACGTAGACAGCTTTTTTGCGAGCTGGCTTTTATGAGCCAGTCGTCCAAATATGGGAAGACGTGAATGTGTTGTCTTCGTAGATGGGCTGCAACTACTGCCAGGCACTTGGTGAAAACCCTGGGTGCGGTAGTTACTCCGAATGGGAGCACCTTGAACTGATAGTGCTGGCCTGCTACTACGAACCTGAGGTACTTGCGGTGAGCAGGGTGTATTGGGATATGGAGATAGGCGTCCTTTAAGTCCAGAGTGGACAGAAAGTCGCCTTGTTGAAGGAGCGGGAGCACTTGCTGGAGTGTGACCATGTGAAAGTGGTCGACTGAATGTATAGATTTAGTTCTCTGAGGTCTAGTATCGGCCTGAGAGAGCCGTCCTTCTTGGGAATTAAGAAGTACAGGGAGTATACCCCTGCCCCTTGATATTTTAATGGGACTGGTTCTACAGTTCCTTTCTGTAACAGAGAGAGAACTTCTTGCTTTAGAAGGGTAAGATGATCTTGTGACATTGCGTGTGATCTTGGAAGAATGTTTGGCGGAGTGTTTGTAAGTTCCAGGCAGTAACCATATTGGATAATTTGTAAAACCCATTTGTCTGAGGTGATTGTGTTCCAGACAGGGAGAAATTGTGAGAGACGTCCCCCGACAGGAGTGGAATGATCGGGGGTAGCGGAAGGAAGTCACTGCTTGTTATTTGCGGGGGAAGTGCGTGTGGAGTTGCCTCTGCCTCTTCCCTTACCATTGTTTCCTCTAAAACCTCCTCTGAAATAACCTCTTGATGAGGGTGATCGGTTGTTGCCCTTGTAAGAGGAGGAGGGATTTTCCGTAGAAATATTTTTGGAGCCACTCCTGTAAAAGGAGTGACGAAAGGAACCCCTTTTCGCAGGTAACTGCAAAGCCCCCATGGACTTTGCGACCTCGGTATCTTTTTTCATCTTTTCCAGTGAGATGTCAACTGCTGGACCAAAGAGGTGCTCTTTGTCAACTGGCTGGTTGAGAATAGAGGCCTGTACCTCAGGTTTGAAACCTGAAATTCTCAACCATGCATGTCTGCGTAGCAGTATGCTGGTGTTTACTGCGCGCGCTGCTGTGTCTGCTGCGTCTAGGTCGCACTTGATGGAGGTATTGGTGATAACTTTGCCCTCCTGAATAAGAACATTTGCCTTAGATTTATGTTCATCAGGCAGAAATTGCATGAGTTTTTCTAACTCATCATAATGAGCCCTATCATATTTGGCTAACAAAGCCTGAGCATTAGCGATGCGCCAGTGATTAGCCGCTTGAGAGGCTACCCTTTCACCAGAGGCATCAATTAATTTGGACTCCTTATCAGGAGGAGGGGCCTCACCTGTGGTCTGTGAGTTAGCTCTCTTGCGAGCATTGGAAACCACAAGAGAGTCTAAGGGCAGCTGGCCCTTGATGTAAGCAGGGCCAGTAGGTGCCAGTTTATATTTCTTCTCAACCCTGGGTTTGATTATTCTTGCCCTTACAGGATCTTTGAAAACCTCATCTGCATGTTTAAGCATCCCCTTAAGCATTGACAATGAATGGGTAGTTTTTTGAGAGGAACTTAGGGTCCCAAACAAGAAGTCCTCCTCTAAAGCCTCCTTATGCAGTCCCCCCCCATGATAATGAGCAGCCCTGTTAAGAAGCTCAATGTACCCTATATTGTCATCAGGTGGTGATGGTCTGGACGGATACAAGTCAGGATCATTATGCGTGTTTGGGTCAGTGTTGTAATCCTCCCATGGGTCAACATCCTGTGGCCTATCCTCATCCCCATTCTAATCCCCTTCATCCTGTGGGTCAGGTGATAGTGGTGGTGGTGAATTAGTGGGTGTGATGAGTAATTGAGGATTAGTGGGCGAAGAAGGTGGAATATATGGTGGTGAAGGGTTAGTACCCACATTTTTTCTCTTCAGGGGAATGCGGTACTCTTCCTGTTGGCCCATTTTCTTTTTTTCAGGCAATTTGGCATGGATATGACCAGTGTCTCGGTTTATAACTAGTTCTTTCTGTTTCGGATCCGAAGGTGGAACATCGGACCAAAGCTCTTTTGGTGGAGTCTTTTTGTCTTTGCTCGCCGAAAGTTTCGGCTCTGAACTCTTCGATACCGAAGGTTTAGTCTTTGATAAAGATGGAACGTGGACCACGACATGCTTTGATTTCGGAGCCGAGGATTTTGGTTCGGCACCGGCATGGGGCCGACTGGAGCCCGAGCCGGAAGGCCTCTCCTTATGTTTCGGCACCGGGCCCGGGGGCCGGGCGCTCAAAACTTTTTCTTGGTGCCAACCTTGGCCCGCAGGCAGAGGAAGTACCGGAGCCTTTTTGGTCTTGTGCTGTTGGGGCAAGGGAGCTTCTGTACTCACGGTACGCTGACCCGGTGTAACTTGCTCCTCTTCTTCCATGTCGGAGTCGGCCTCGGACACGGAGATGTGTTCTTCTTCCTCGGCTCCTTGAGCTTGTGTTTCTGCTCGGTCGGAATCTTCGCCGAAGAGGTCCGGTACGGTGGTGCATCTCGTGACGTCACAGAGCGTCTTCTTCGATCGAAACGATCAGCACGCGTCGCAATCTTTTTCGTCGTGTTCTGGGGATAAACAGAGGTTGCACACTTCGTGCAGGTCGGTGTGCGGAAACTTGCGGCAACACCCGGGACAGAGCTTGAATGGAGTCTGTTCCATCGACTGCTAGCGAGCCCGGCGCGGGTAGGCCCAACGGCCCTTCACGAGTTTTCCAATTGAAGATCTTTGAGTCGAAACGATACGCAGAGAATGGGAAACGTGATCGAGAAACAATACCGTCGAGTGTAGTTGATTGCGCGTCGAAGGGAACCGGAGAAACGGTGATGAACAGGAGTGCAGCAATTCCCATCCGAACCCGATGGTGGAAAAAAACAATCTAACAATGGAGCCGATGCCTCTGCGCACTATCACCGAAAGGAGGAGTCACCTACCTCGCGAATGGAAAAGACTTCTTTGAACAAAAACAAAGTGCAAACATCCGGACCCAACACTAGATGGCAGGCTATGCAAAGCAAGTGATCTACAGCTCACATGCCTCGAACAGTCTGTTTCACTATGGCCTTTCTCAAGGAAGTGTGCAACCAAGGGGGCGTTCACTACTTTTCATCTGATCCGACTCTTGATTTGAATCATCCGATTCTTAACCATCTGTGTGGTCTGCCCTATGTAAATAAGGTCACATGGGCATCGTATGGCATAAATGACATTATAGGATCGGCAGTTAGTGAAACTTCTGAATGGATATGAGTGTTCAATAACTTTGAAGTCTTTGGTGTTAAACGTCAAAGGGCAGGCCACACATCTCTGGCATTTATAATGGCCCAGAATCGGAGGTAAACCCCAAGTAGAGGTAATGGGGTTGACATGGCCTGGTTTTTTTAGCCATGTGATGGCATGCACCAAATGATTCGCCAGATTTCGCCCTCTCCGGTAAGAGAATAATGGTGGTTCTTGGAAGACTTCTAGGGTTCTCAAGGTATTCCAGTTCCTTTTTATGATTTTACACACTTTGTTGCTGGAGGGGCTGAAAGTGGACACAAATAGGATGCGTGTGCTCATACCTTTCTCCTTGGGTGTGATTAAAGTTTCTCTATGGTTTTGCCAAGCACATTTGCGTGCTCTGGTGACCAACCATCTGGGATAGCCACGTAGGATGAGTTTCTCTGTCAGTATATCTGCCTCCCGGAAATAGTCCTTCCTCCATTTACAATTTCTCTGAATATGCAGAAATTGTGCGAATGGTAAACCATTGCGTTGGCCTCGTGGGTGGTAACTGGAGTACAGCAGGATCGTGTTGCGCTCTGTAGGTTTCCGGAAGACAGATGTACCTATTTTGTCATCCTCTACCTGAAGTGTCAAGTCCAGAAAAGGGAGATTATTTTCTTTAGGATCTGCTGTAAATTTAAAGTGCGGTTGACAAGCATGGGGCCATTCCAGAAAGGACTGAAAGGCATCAGAGTTTCCTTTCCAGAGTAACAGAATATCGTCAATGTAGCGGCACCTACATGTAATCTGTTCAAAGAAAGGATAAGTCGCTGTCAAGATCTTGGTTTTTTCAAGATTGTACACGTAAAGAATGGCAAAATTCGGAGCAAAAAATGATTCCATTGAGACACCCTTGACCTGTAAGTAAAATGAATCTTTGTACAGAAAATAGTTGTTACTGAGGGCGGTTTGTAAGAGATCCATGATGAAGTCAGTTGGTATTTGGGTAGGTTGGGGTCTGGTGTTGAGTAGATTTCTTAAAATGGAAAGGCTGTCATCATGTGGGATGTTGGTATACAAAGATTCAATATCGAGTCCAACCCTTAGGTCAGTCTCATTATTGAATGGTGTATCTTCAATGAGATTGATAAGATCCATGCTGTCCCTGACATAGGTGTCGGTTAGAGGAACAAATTCTTTGATTATTGCATCAATATATTTTCCGAGAGGTTCAAGGATTGAGCCGCATCCGGAGACAATCAGTCTACCCAGGTTGACATCTTTGTGTATTTTTGGAAGTACATATATTACAGGGGTACGAGGATGAGGATTGTTGAGGAAAGCAAATTCTTTTTCTGTTATAATATTTGGGGTTCTGGCAAGATTAGTAACTTCCTGAATCTTGGTTCTTATGTCTGGGAGTGGATCAGCGGGTAATGCTCGATAGTGGGTGGTGTTACTTAGTTGTCTCATTATTTCCGTGTCGTATTTATCAATGTCCATGATGACAATTCCTCCACCCCTATCTGCAGGTTTAATTACAATGTTCTTATTTTGAGTAAGGTTTCTGAGGGCCTGTTTCTCTGCAAAAGCCAGATTTTATGGTATGAACTCAAATTCATTCTGAATGGTTTCGACTTCATGAAGGACCAATCTTTCAAATGTTAGTATTTCTGGAGGCATAAGGGCTGCCGTAGGTGGAAGGTGGATGGTGGTTGGAAAGGAGAGTAACGTGTCTGGTCACAGGAAGGTCTGTCTGCAAAGAATTGTTTGAGCCTAATACGTCTGAAGAATTGTAAAAGGCTTTCCTGTAAGTCAAAAGAATTGCTTCTATCTGTTGGGACAAAGAAAGGCCCTTACTTAAAAGGGTAATTTCTTGCGCTGAAAGGACATGTGTGGAAAGATTGAAAATGGGTAATGTCTTCAGATTAGATCCAGGAAAAGTTTCAGAGTCAGTTATTGTGGAGGGCCCCATTGATAAAATTTGGGGCGGGTCTGACGTTCCCCTGAATATTGGTATTGGTAGCTGCCTCTGGTTTGTCCTCTGCCATGTCCTCGATTTGTATCTAAAAAAACGGCAGGGAGGAGAGGTTGTGGTCTGTTCTGGGGTCTGCTTAGATTCAAGCCTTCACCTGAGTCTGAGTCTTTCACTGAGGTATTGAAGGAGTTCGAGAAAGTTATTCTCTGGTTATTCCGATATCTACCCCAATTGCGCTGTCTTGGAGGTTGATAAGGGGTTTCGTAGAACTCATCTCGGAGGAATGGATAAGTTTCTTCGTTGTTGTAGTTCTTTATATCCTTTGGAATTTTATTGATTTTTTTGTTTTGTTCAAAAGTTTTGAAGTTGGATATAGTGGTATTAATTTTATCCAGAAGATTCTTAGCATCTTTGAGTGTGCTATCCTCTAGAATGAGTTTCTCAAGTTCGGCGATTTCCTCCAGTTCCTTACGGCTGTGTTCAATTGCTGTGTCAATCCCTAGGACCATCCAGTGTCGTGAGCAGGTATTGGCCGGATGGCTAAAACCTGCCCTGAATTTGGGGTCCTGTGTGAAAATTACCGGAGTACTGCGAATTTGTAGCCCATTTATACTATTGTTTCAAATCGTTTTTGATTGCCTATAACAATATCACAATTGTTGTCAAGTTCCGTAAATTCTTATCCCTAAAGCTGGACTGCTGCTCTTCAGTCGTTTCACTCTTTTACCTATATTTATTCTTCCATTCGATGGCAGCCTCCGTATAGTCTGTCCTTTCTTTCCCCCGCGGCCACGCCATCACGTCCACACACCGCATTGACCCGACTCGGCTTTAAATTTCCGAGTTAGTGCCCCGCTACCACATCCCCGGACTCATGCCGGCGTCTGTGCGGTTTACCAACGGACATTGTTCCAAGCCTACGAGGATCTCCACATTCTCTTGGACCTCGGCTCACCCAGTGCGCTTCGTGCCTTCAAGTAAGTTCGCTTCCTTGGCCCTCGCCGCTAGCTTTGGCTGCACAGGGCTTCCCCCCCCAGAATAACGCCTCAACTTTTCTTTTCTTTTGTCCCCCTCCATAGTTTACAGCACCGATCCTGTCCGGTCTTCCTCCCTTGATGGTCTACATATTCATCCAGACCACCACTGACCCAACGTGGGTCGCCTATTCATGTAAGTTATTCTCCTTGTACCTTGCCGAGTGAATTGGCAGAGTGCTGCTTGCCCTGTATTTTACCTTAAAAATTGCATTCTTGTCCCTTCACAGCCCCTAGCACTAACCTAGTGCTTAAGATACCTCGTTTGTCTCTACCTCCAGATATCCCTGCATATTCTGGGCCTTCAAGCAAGGTTGGTTTACAATTTTCTGTACTTATTTTCTTGCCTATATCGGGGCCCTTCAATTCATGTCACTTTTTCTAATACCTACATCACCTCCCTGGTGAGGTTTTTTCTTTTCACCCTTTGACTTAGGCATCACCATCCGAGCTTAGTCCAGTGAGTCTCTCACCTCACCTTGTACTACTCTCCAATTTTAGTGCAGCGTGCCTTTCCATTTTAATGCATCTCGCTTAACTCCTTCCATATTGACGTCCCCATGATCACGTGTTCCTTTGGGCTCATCTCTGGTCCCGGTTTGGGCCATGGTTATCTTTTATTCTTCTCAATCTGTTGTCTCTTTTTCTGTCCACTTTTACCATTAAAAACCTTCTGTTTTCTACTACTGCTTGTTCTGGTCCACTTATAATTGGGGTCTGTTTACTCTCCCCCTTTTTCCTATACAGCAATCTTACAAATTTAGTAACCTGGTCCTGATGATGACCTGAAATTTCAACAGGTCGAAACGCCGTCGACACTGCAGCGCAATTCATGGCGCCCTCCTCATGGCTCCCGCAAAATTAATTGTACATGCTACATTCAAATTTTTCAAGCAAAATAACACATCAACCCTCAGAAAGAGATAACAATATGGGCTCAGATTGAGCAAGAACTGTAGGGGGTGTCAGGGGATCTTACCTTCTGTATGGAGGGCCTAAATCATCTGCAGACCACTCAAATTTGATTTTGACTGGCATGATTAAGGTTTGGACGGCTTGGACTTCTCAACACAATATTATAGGAGAACACAGTCTTTTATATGCAAAGGCCCCCCATCTGACACAATGCAGCACTTTTGATTGACCATCCTACCATTCCTATGGTGAGACCGGGCTAAAGCATGGATAATGACTTTGGGTCAGTTGGTTGAAGATGGCTTTCTTAAGCTCTATACCACCCTATCTTGTGAGTTCCATCTACCTCATAGTAAATTTTTGCGATACCTGCAAATGCAACATTGTCTACAAGCCCTGCTGGGCAATCAACCGTAGGGGTGCTTATCTACCCTGTCGTCTTTACACTCCTATTTGGAGAAGTGGGGATAATATAAGAAGTTGATATCAGGATTGTACACTCTGTTGTTTGGGAAACTGTTCTCCAAACCAAAGGAAGATCTCTTGCAAGGTAGATGGCCAATGAGACTGCAGTTACAATTTACTGAAGGAGACTGGTCAAATCTCCTAAGAACAATTGCTAATAGGTTTCGGTATGCATGTCATAAATTCAGTTTTGTTTAAGATCCTGCAAGACTGGTATTGGACACCTTACTGGTAAATATATTTTCTATGCGACCGAGTCTCTCATGGGTAATAATAACACAAAATGTCATATTTCTGAAATTCAATGAAATTTGTGTAACATGAAATGCATCAATTTCACAAATTTAACAGCCATAAATAATTGGCACCAGGTCTAATGTTTACATAAAAACTTTACTGAGACCTTGAGGCAATTAAGAAGTGTCACTTATGAAACCTGGTGATGATGTAAGGTCAGGTTTTTACAAGCACCAAGAAAGTCCTGGGGGTGTTCCAATCAAGCTTGAAGATTGTTTTGCATAAAATGTTGGATGCAAGGAAGAGACGAAATTTGCTGTGCTTTTTTGTACGACAGCCAAAATATTTCTGCCGAGCTTTTGAACTATTTACCATATACTTTAACATACTTAATTTGACAACTTACCTCAAGTCTGGATATTTGCTGATTAATTGCTGTAGGTGTGCTTTCATGCTTTCTTCTTCCTTGATACCAACTACTTCAGAAATAAGAGGAATGGCAGGACAAAGCCAGTCGGATTCGGAGCCCTGGAAAATATATAAATCACAAATGTGCATTCAGTAAGTACAAGGATGTCTTAAATAAAACATCTTGTTCTGATTCTACGTAATTCAATCTGCTTCTTGATATAGTACACTTTAAAACATGGCATTTCAAAACTGTTTTTATTTAACCATCAAAATCATTCAATGCTATTGGTTTGTAATCTATATATTAGATTAGAAATATTCATTTTGCATTATTTAAATCTGTTTGTGAAGCCTTCATTGGTTAAGTTAATAATTATTGTTCTGCTAAAATTCTTCACAAACGGGGTCATTCCGGGTTTGTCAAAGGGAGGGCTCACTTTTGATGTTCCATGTGGTATGTACATTTTACAGCGAGCCACGGTTTCCTCTAAACAGTTTACAACAGGTTTTACATGGAAAAAAATGTGCAGGGAAAAAAACCTCGAGGTTCCAAACTTTGCAGCATGGGACATAAAAAAGCATTTGGATTTAGTGTTCAGTAAAGCCGAACCCGGATGCTATCTCTCTTTCCGACCTGTAGCGCTCAGAATGGGGAGGGACAATCTCTCTAGGGAAAAGGTAAGGTGCAGTACCCCTTTTTCAACAGGTTGATGTTTTTATCTCAAGGTAGTAAAGATGACCTTCGAATGATGAAAGTGCTGTCTTCAAAATGCAAGATTTCTAACAAATATATCTGGTGGGGAGTTCTTTTCATACTAATGTAATAATAATGTAAATAAAGGTGTGAAATCAAAATTTCCTGTTGGTTTAATTTGCCAGAAATCTAAACTAGCTAATTTTTTTCTCTTCGAAAAGTGGTGCTTTTGCGCTACAAGGAAGACACGATTGCAGTGGTGATATAAGAGTTGGGACTGATGCAGGAAGTTACATGGATCATTATGTTAGCTGCTTACGTGCAAAGATTGCATTCATTGTTGTGCAAATTGCATGAGGCATGACAATGCTGATCCTCTTTCATGCAAACTATGGGGCCTATTACGATGGCGGGCGGAGACACGACCGCGGTGCCGGCGGTGGCGTTAACACCCATTTACCGCCCGCCGCCAGCGGTCTTCACGCCCGCCATATTAGGATGGCCACACATTGCCCATTTCCCGCCCGCTGCGGTGCTACGCCGACCGCCATCAAAGTGCGCCCGCCACCGCGGCGGAGTGAGCCAATCACCACACACCGCCGTGCGGAATGACGTCCCGTACGCCGAAGATATCACGATGCCGGAAACATGGCAGCGCACCGCGACGGAGAAACCGCACAGCGAAAGACGGCGGAGACATCACAGCGGAGACAGAAAAGAAACACCCGGGACACACCGCGATGGATCCTGCCCTACATGCCTTCCCGGTGCTGTACATGATACACCACCTGCAAGTCATCCTCCGCCATGGACGCCTCCGCAGGTACGTACAGACACAACAGTGCAAGCAACACAATACACAGCTCCAGGGTGGAAAAACTTCGCATGGGAACACCACACACCCCTGTGGGGACAGGCACACAGCCATCACTGCACACACACATGTCCCACCTGTGACAAAAATACCTCGCCACATACTGCCCACCCATGTACCGCATTCATGAACAAATGTCCCGGTCATGTCACCGCCGCGGTCAGTGTGCATGAAACCATGCACACAACGCAGAGCCCAGGCCCAGCGCATGCCAAGGGCACCATACAAATCGCACAGAGCCACAACTCCATCCACAACACACCAGCTACCTCCCTGAAGGGACACAACATGTGCCTCACAAGTGCCACTCCTGCACAACAACCACACAACTACAGCCACACCATGCCCCACGTCCCAACAACTGCATATACAGCCACAGCAGGACCCTTTGCACAGGAACACATAGCACAGAAGCCCAGGCCCCAGACAACACACACACCACAACAACATCACACACAAGCCAAGAACACTGAGGCCAGGCACAAAATGTACACACACACAGATGAGGACCAAACACTTCACTGCACACACTACCTGACAAGTCACACACACACACACCACCCTGACTCACAGCTACATACACACACCACATGCCAGCAGTAATGGAGGACAACATATAGGAAAGCCAAAGTGAGGTGCCCACAAATGGAAGGGCAGTGACACAACCATCAAGCATGTGTGATGCACATGCAAGACAAGACACATGTGAGAACACACACAGCCCATCACAGCACACATGACTGACACAGTCAGTCAACACAAACCACGGTCATCCCAATGCAACAACTCCTGGAAACAGCAAGGACACCCATGTATAGGCACAGGGATGCAAGGAAGGCCCTGAACTCAAACACTGACCAGCCACACATAGGCATCCAAATACTGGACAAGAGAATGTCTGCTGCACAACATATAGGGCCCAGTGACACACTACATGACAGCCAAGCACAAGTAGGATATGTCACACATACCTCCTCCCACAACAGCAACACACAATACTGCCATGTGCACAAAACACAACCACAGGGCTAAACAAGTACACATACAGGCACACCACTCCAGGGTCACACAGGGCAGTAGTTGACAATGCAGGTGCACACACATCCACAGTCACAACAAAGTCACCCCCTTCACACCATACACTTCTCCACCACCCAAGTGCACACATTGGAAGTAAGCCATGGGACCTGGATAACTCATCACCACAAGATGTCCATACACCGACACTGATTGGCACACAGAAAGGAAGCTCACACAGACCCCATGACCCTGGCCTGCCTGCCTGTAAGCCTGTGCCCAAACTCCCACCCTGTGCTGCCATTGCCCACAAACCTGACATGTGTCCACCATAGATAACATGAGCCAAGAAGGAAGATGACAACAAGATTACATTGCCAACCACCTGCACTGGACCCATAAGTATCACAGTCATGTAGAAATGAAATGCCTCCCACCCCTGCAAAAAAAATGAAATGTGAGACAACCCATTGGCAATGTTGAAGTGGCATACTGAGCCTGTGACACAGTAAACCATGCAAACACAGAAACAACTTTATTCAGGAAGGACACTGACACAACTCACTGCAGGACCAACTGTGTTTATTCACAATTTGCATATTGGGACAACAAATTTGGGCAACAGCAAAGCCAGTGGGCATTTCAATATGCACAGTATTTACATGAAAAGCTGCACAGGCAGGGGGCAAACAGCAGTGAAACACAAGGCAAGTACAATGTGCAGAGTAGTTACATCAGAAGCTGCACAGGCAAGGGGCAAACAGCAGTGAACAGCAAGGCCAGTGGCCAGTCCAAAGTGCAGGTGAGGTACATGAGATCCTGCACAGGCAAGGGGCAAACAGCAGTGAACAGCAAGGCCAGTGGCCAGTCCAAAGTGCAGGTGAGGTACATGAGATCCTGCACAGGCAAGGGGCAAACAGCAGTGAACAGCAAGGCCAGTGGCCAGGACACAGTGCAGGTGAGGTACATGAGATGCTGCACAGGCAAGGGGCAAACAGCAGTGAACGACAAGGCCAGTGGGCAGGACAAAGTGCAGAGTGAGTCCATGAGAAGCTGCACAGGCAAGGGGCAAACATCAGTGAACAGCAAGGCCAGTGGCCAGTCCAATGTGCAGATTAAGTCCATGAGAAGCTGCACAGGCAGGGGGCACACAGCAGTGAACGACAAGGCCAGTGGGCAGGACAAAGTGCAGAGTGAGTCCATGAGAAGCTGCACAGGCAAGGGGCAAACAGCAGTGAACAGCAAGGCCAGTGGCCAGTCCAATGTGCAGATTAAGTCCATGAGAAGCTGCACAGGCAGGGGGCACACAGCAGTGAACAGCAATGCCAGTGGCCAGGACACAGTGCAGGTGAGGTACATGAGATGCTGCACAGGCAAGGGGCAAACAGCAGTGAACAGCAAGGCCAGTGGCCAGGACACAGTGCAGGTGAGGTACATGAGATGCTGCACAGGCAACGGGCAAACAGCAGTGAACAGCAAGGCCAGTGGCCAGTCCAAAGTGCAGGTGAGGTACATGAGATCCTGCACAGGCAAGGGGCAAACAGCAGTGAACAGCAAGGCCAGTGGCCAGGACACAGTGCAGGTGAGGTACATGAGATGCTGCACAGGCAAGGGGCAAACAGCAGTGAACAGCAAGGCCAGTGGCCAGGACACAGTGCAGGTGAGGTACATGAGATGCTGCACAGGCAAGGGGCAAACAGCAGTGAACAGCAAGGCCAGTGGCCAGTCCAAAGTGCAGGTGAGGTACATGAGATCCTGCACAGGCAAGGGGCAAACAGCAGTGAACAGCAAGGCCAGTGGCCAGGACACAGTGCAGGTGAGGTACATGAGATCCTGCACAGGCAAGGGGCAAACAGCAGTGAACAGCAAGGCCAGTGGCCAGTCCAAAGTGCAGGTGAGGTACATGAGATCCTGCACAGGCAAGGGGCAAACAGCAGTGAACAGCAAGGCCAGTGGCCAGGACACAGTGCAGGTGAGGTACATGAGTTGCTGCACAAGCAAGGGGCAAACAGCAGTGAACAGCAAGGCCAGTGGCCAGGACACAGTGCAGGTGAGGTACATGAGATGCTGCACAGGCAAGGGGCAAACAGCAGTGAACAGCAAGGCCAGTGGCCAGGACACAGTGCAGGTGAGGTACATGAGATCCTGCACAGGCAAGGGGCAAACAGCAGTGAACAGCAAGGCCAGTGGCCAGGACACAGTGCAGGTGAGGTACATGAGAAGCTGCACAGGCAGGGGGAAAACAGCAGTGAACAAAAAGGCAAAGACATTGTGCAGAGTAGTGACATCAGAAGCTACACAGGGAATGTATGCAACTCTACCATGCCATGCCTAGCAACAGAGTAATGGGCCTGACAATGGGCATCACAGGCACCCCTGTGGACAGCCAGGTGTGTGAGGATGACCACCACTCATATGGGGCTGTCTGTCGGACTTGGAGCTGAATGTGTGTTGGGTTCAGTTGGAGGACTGCCCTGGGCAGTGGGAGTAACAACTGTGGAAGAGCCAACTGTGCTTGTGGGAGCTGGGGGGCTGCTTGGACCAGGTGGGGTGGTGGCCCGGGGAGGTGGACTCATGCCCTGGTGAGACACAGTGTGTGCCGGAGATTGTGGAGGGGTGCCTCTCCACTTCTTGGGGATCCTGAAAGGCGTCCCTGTCTGGGGATTGAGGGGAACTGGGGCAGACATAACAGGTGACCCCACTACCAAAGCTGATTCTGGTGTGGATGGTGACCCTCCCTCTGGGGACATGCTGGATCCCGCTGTGACCTTGCCTGGTGTTTGCCGCCGCCCTGCCTCCCTCTGTCCACCAGCTTTGCCCCCTACAGTGTCCTCCCGTGCTGGCTTCACAGGGCTTGGGATGGGAGTGGAGGTCAAGGATGGATTATCCATGGGGCCCTGTGTAATGTTTGCAGGCAACACCTTCTCAGTGGGTGTGGAAACTGTCCTTTTGCCTCTGCGAGACGTCTTTGGGACAGGGGAGTCTTTGGCGGGGGAGGAAGGTGAGGCCTGTGACCCTGATGCTTTTTTCTTTGCTTTGTGGCCCTTGCTGTCGCCTGATGGGCTTTTCTCTCTGCGCTCTGGGGTGGCCTTACTCTTATGTGGGGATGGTGTCTGCGCCCTAGTACGCTTGGGCTGCTGCTGCTCCTGTGTGCTGCGGGTTCTGTATCGGGACTTTGGGGTCCGTTGAGCATTGTCACTGTCGTCCGAGGTGCACAGTGACACAGGGCCGGACCGAGTGCTGGGAGCCACTCCCTGACTATGTGCCTGTTGCAGGGCTGCTGTCACAGTTGATGACAAGGACTGCACAGTCCGGTGTAGCCCACCTACGTCGGAATGTATGCCCTCCATGAATGCTATAACCTGCTCCAACTTTTTGTCGTGCTCCTGGAAGGCATTGAGAAGTGCTGTCTGCCCCACACACAGCTGGCGCAATAGCTCGACTGCTTCTGCACTGAGGGCAGCAGGGCTGACATGGGCTGGGGCAGCTGTGCCTGGGGTGAAGGTGACTCTTCCCTTCCTACTCGTGCGGACACGGGCAGCACCAGTGGAGGTTGAAGGGAGGCTGGGCACTGGACGCTGTGTGGCGGAAGAGGAGGCCGAGTCCCCGTTCTCTGTACCCCCCAACATGGATGTGTCACCGCTGGCGTCAGATGAGGTAGAGCTTTGTGTCTCCGGCTGTGAATCCTCTAGCAGACTACTGTCCCCCTCCTCGGCGCTGGTCACATCTGTGTCAGTCTGCTCCGGTGCAGCTGTTGCACTGGAAGCCTCACCACTGGTGTCCGTCCCCTCTCCCTCTGCACATACGGGAGCTGCTGCATAGGAGAGAGAAGTACTGTGAGATGAGTGGCATCAACAGAACTAACACGTGCCAATACATCTGCATCCTAGAAAGAGATGTGCAACACATTGCATGCCACCCTGTGCACACATATATCTTGCCACCCAAAATTTCAACCCAACGGTGCATGTCCGACACACATCCTGCCATAAGTGCCCCAGGTGACTCACACAGCACACCATCCTGCAGTTGGCTCACATCAGACACAGCCCCAAAATGGCCTGTGCACACACACTGTCCCGATGTTGGCAAGGATGAACACCACGACATGGTGCACATCACCTACATGTATGGAGCAGTAGGGGACCACACAGACCACAACATACCAGCCCACAATGACCCTGCACACATGCCATCCACCATATCAAGTCCATGGGAACATCTACTGTTGCACATTGGCCTCAGATGTCTGACTGGCAGACATCTGAGGTCTGGAATTGCAGGCATTCATTGAAACGCATTCACAGTTGGCACACTGGCATTCCCATCCATCTGAATTCACACACTAGCCCACAGCAGAAGGTACCTGAAGGCCACAACTCCAAATGTAAGAGAGATGCACAGTGCTAAAACTCACTTCATGAAGCACCGTTTGGGCAAAAGCCTGGCACATACACCCAGCACAGAGGCCACTCACAAAACATTGCACCACACAACCAACGTCACACAGCTGACAATTTGCACACTCTGTAGACACATGCACCCACTCCCATCCAAAGGCAGCCTGCAACACATACTCACCCCTAGCTCGCTGCTGATGCTCCTTCAGTTGTCTGTCCAGCTCAGGTTGTGTGACAGCCAGGATGCGGGCCATTAGTGGTGTCATGCTGCGCCTAGCCAACCTGCCAGTCCGAGGGAGCATCCCCAGCGTCATCTCGGCCACGTTCTTGCTCAGCCGGCAGATGTCGTCCCACCTTTTATGACAGTGGGTGCGCCTTCGGTTTGACACACCCAGATCTCGGACTCTGGAGGCAATGGCCCTCCACACGGCTTTACGCTGGTGGACCTTCAGCTGCAGGCATGGGAGACAAGAGGGGTGAGGTTCCAGTGACACAGTGCACAAAGACAACACAACGAAAATGCAGTAGCACGACAGTGACTCATCCAAAACTCCAGCTACAACTGTAACAGAGCCAACAATTGCTGTGAACATGGTACAATGTCATTGGTCAATCAGACGTACAGGCATGCATGTTCGATGGTGGACACAGTACCTCCACATCCCATTCACATGCAGGATACCAACACAGCAAGCAATGTGTAGTCTGGCCGCAGCTACTGTCTGCAGTTACCTACAACTACACATAGAGAAGATAGTAAAACATGTGTCTTGTTGTTGGACTCACTGTGTCCAACACTGCGCATTCCTAAATGTCCTAGCCCTGTGAAAGCCTCACTGTGTCCTGGAACTCACATAGAGTGACAACAACTGTCATACACACACCCTTCTCCCACGCCTGCTCCTGTGCAATCTACATGGCAGAGATGGTACTTAGATGAAGAGGCGTGACCCAAACACACATGGAACACACTGTACATGCAGTGATGTGGACATGTGGCATTCGGCAGGGACTGTGCAGGGCAGGTGGACTGACACTGAGTGGGTAAATTGGGAGCAACACAGCCATTCACACAAACGATAACTGGCCAGACTCCTGCATCACTAAAATGCAGCTGCACTGTATGGCTGACACTACAGGACATGTCCCTCTACTCAGGATAGGCATGCAGGGTAACGTGTGAAAGAGCCCACCAAGCCCTTCCCGCTCTAGTAAACATGATAGGCAGTGCATGTCAGAGCCCCACAACCACTGACACATACCGAAGCACCTCCACCTCACGTGTGCCCACCCTGCACTCTCACTCACAGTCTGGGAGACTTACCACGACATTAGGGCCGCCATAAAGCCTTGGGTACTGTGCAAGCACCCCGTCTACCAGGACCTCAAGCTCCTCACTGGTGAAGGGACTGGCACGGATCTTCTGAGTCCTCGACATCACAATGGACATGTGGCAGCAGCAGCACGTTGAGGGTGGCAGCCAGCAGTCCCTTGAGGCAGCAGGCGGAGGGTGCCAGCCAGCAGTCCCTTGAGGCAGCAGCAGCAGGTGCAGGGTGGCAGCCAGCAGTCCCTTGAGGCAGCAGCAGCAGGTGGAGGGTGGCAGCCAGCAGTCCCTTGAGGCAGCAGCAGCAGGTGGAGGGTGGCAGCCAGCAGTCCCTTGAGGCAGCAGCAGCAGGTGGAGGGTTGTCAGTCAGCAGTCCCTGGTAGCTGTGGGAATGTGGTGCACCCTCCCACACATATATAGGCCCCTGGGGCTGTGTCAGTGGTCCCAGGGTGCTGCAATTGGTGTACCAGGTCTGCCTCATTCAAATACATCCAATGTCCGCCTCCGCGGTGGCGGTGCACGCCTACCGCGATTTTCAAACTCGCATCAGGCTACCGCGAGGCTGCTTCCCATTGGCTGCAAGGGCATGGTCAATGCCGGTGACACACCGTAGGGTCCAGGCGCGCGCTACTGCGGTGGTGCATCTTTTGAATGCCTCCAGTGACCGCCTCCGCGGGGGTGGTGCACGCCTACCGCGATTTTCAAACTCGCATCAGGCTACCGCGAGGCTGCTTCCCATTGGCTGCAAGGGCATGGTCCATGCCGGTGACACACCGTAGGGTCCAGGCGCGTGCTACCGCGGTGGTGCATCTTTTGAAAGCCTCCAGTGACCGCCTCTGCGGGGGTGGTGCACGCCTACCGCGATTTTCAAACTCGCATCAGGCTACCGCGAGGCTGCTTCCCATTGGCTGCAAGGGCATGGTCCATGCCGGTGACACACCTCAGGGGCCAGGCAGTAGGCACCGCCATATGTCTGCCAGACAGTGCCTGGAGTGAGCGTGATTTGGGTAGCGGTGCATGGTGACCGCCATTGTCACATACATATCTGGCGGTGTCACCCGCGATCATGCCTGGGTTATGGGCGGTGACACACCTCAGGGGCCAGGCGGTAGGCACCGCCATATGTCTGCCAGACAGTGCCTGGAGTGACCGTGATTTGGGTAGCGGTGCATGGTGACCACCATTGTCACATACATATCTGGCGGTGTCACCCACGATCGTGCCTGGGTTATGGGCGGTGACACACCTCAGGGGCCAGGCGGTAGGCACCACCATATGTCTGCCAGACAGTGCCTGGAGTGACCGTGATTTGGGTAGCAGTGCATGGTGACCGCCATTGTCACATACATATCTGGCGGTGTCTCCCGCGATCGTGCCTGGGTTATGGGTGGTGCCAGTCCGCAGGTGTCAAGCGGTAGGCACCGCCATATGTCTGCCAGACAGTGCCTGGAGTGAGCGTTAATGGGGTTGTGGAGTAGCTGTGCTGCACCTAACGTGTCCTCCAGCTCTCTGCATAGGCCAACATGTACAGTGTCCAGTGTCTCAACAATTGAAGGGTCTTCATGAGGGCAAATGCACAAAAGGGACATGTCACTCCACGTCACCAACACATACCATATATGGGTCGCCAATACATTGCATGGGCACATACACTCGCACATGTCACATGTGCTGTGTAATGAAATGTAGACTGTCCAGTTAATGTGTTGCATAGCATATGTAGATAAGGGTCAATGTCTGTGTGTGTAATGTAATGCACACTGTCGTCTCATTTACTGAACTAGGGGCATCAGCAACTGGCACATTGTCAAATGCACATGCACACACGTGTCCCCCACGCTCAGCCGGTGGTCAGTGTGTAGTTGAAGTGTGCCATGTGCAACCTGTGTTGGGAGGTGTATCAGGGCCAGCAACATGGTGTGTTCGGGTAGTATTGCAATTAGTAACATATGCTGGGGGTCATACTCACAGGTATGCACACATATCTGTTAGTATATCACACTGTGCATGCGAATGAGCCGGAGGGGTGCACAGATAATTGTTGCTGGTAAGGGGACAGGTGTACGAGTAGTGTGCCTGATGTGTACCTACTTGTGAAGTGCCCTGTCGGTTAATGGTGCATGTTGTAAGACTTGGGAATGTGTCTGTATAAAAAATTGATGTGATGCACATTTCATGGTCTTCTGCTTTGACATCTGTGCACTGTGATCTGTCCTAGGAGGAGGAGGCACAATATCCATCGTCCGTTCACAGTCCTGGCAGACATGGAGAATGAGGATATAATCCGCAAATTCAGGCTGGACCGACAAACCCTGCAGAACCTATGTGCCATGTTGGAGCCCCACCTGCAGCCACGTCGGACATATCCAACAGCTTTCACCGCAACATCTAAGGTGATGGCATGCCTGCATTTCTTTGCAACGGGCTCATTCCAGCACACGGTCGCAATTGCAGGCGGGATGTCACAGCCGATGTTCAGCATGGTGCTGAGGGATGTCTTGTCGGCCATGATGCTCTACAAAGACAGATATATCCATTTTCCCAGGGGGCCGGAGTTGGTGGCTGTGAAGGGCGATTTCTATGCCCTTGGACATATCCCCCATGTCATTGGTGCAATTGATTGCACACATGTTGGGCTTGTGCCACCACAGGCACGTGAACAGGTTTACCGCAATAGGAAGCATTCACACTCGGTAAATGTTCAAGTGGTGTGCCTGGCGGACATGATCATCTCACACGTGTGTGCCAAGTTTCCCGGCTCAGCCCATGATGCCCACATCTTGCGCAGCAGCATCGTTCCTCAGCTGATGGCCAATCTGCTTCCGGAGCGTGCATGGCTTGTGGGTGAGTATGCATAGTGGATTAGAGTGGTGTGTGTGTGACATGCTGTTGTGTGGCATTTTGGGACTGCAAGGTTAATCTGTGTCTCTCACACCCAGGTGACTCTGCATATCCGAACCGCCCGTGGTTGCTGAGTCCATTGCGGAATCCCGTCACGCCAGCTGATGTGCGATATAATGATGCCCATGGGAGGACACGGCGTGTGATAGAACGGACATTTGGTCTCCTAAAATCAAGATTTCGGTGCCTGGACCATACTGGAGGTGCCCTTATGTACTCGCCAGGGAAGGTATGTCAGATAGTGGTGGCATGCTGCATGCTCCACAACCTGGCCATTCGCAAGGCAATACCCCTGATCCTGGATGACGATGATGAGCAGCCAAGGCCGCTGCCTGCAAATCAAGCCGGATCCAGTGACGAGGGCAGTGGAGAGGAGGAAGGGGTCGACATGCGTCGACAGCTCATCACCCGCTACTTCACTTGAAGGTGAGTGACGATGTAGAAGGGACAAAATGGTCTGATGGTGTTGCAGTTGCTGTGTGGGTGTATGTGAGCTTGCTGACTGCAGCTTGGTGTTGACTCATTGCTGCCTGCCAATGTATGTGTGATTGGTTAGTGTGATACAGAATGTCTCTATGGTGACTGTTGCTCTGTGTAAAGTTTGTAGATCTGAGTACCTGGTTGACAAGTGTTGTGTGATGTGTGCAATGCCACACCCATACAAGTGACTCTTGTTCTGCGGTTTTCCCTAGGTCCCTTCAGCATCTCACTTGTTACCTACATTCCATTCCCCTGGACCATGTCCTACACGGTGAAGGTTGCACATCCTGTATTAAAGACGGAGCAGACACAACAACATGTGTGTAAGGTGTATTTATTTACAACTGTGACATGCGAGGGTGGAGAAAATGTGAAGGGGGAATTGAAGTAGTGAGTTGACAGTCATGGTAGATGAGATACTTGAGTAGTCCCCACAATGATGTGGAGACCCAGTCCAACAGATAGATGCCATTCACATGGCAGTGTGGTGAAGGATAGTCCAAAAGGTCAATGCAGTGGTGCAGTGGTCTGCCATCATGGCTGGCTCGGGGACTAGCGTTTGGCAGGTGCTTTGGCACGTGAGGCCACCTGGCCTTTCCTTGGATAGCCCCTCTTGCGCTTGACTGGAGGGGCCACGGCTGCAGGGGCAGTGGTGTCCGAGGACTCACCCCCCTCTGTGGACGCAGGGGAGGATGATGAAGTGTCATCCTGCTGCCCAACAGGGGGAGGCGGAGGGGTAGAATGTTGAGCTTGCCTGTCCCTCAGAACCGCCACTAGCTGCCCCAAGAGGTCCACAATCTGTCCCATGTGTGTGTCCATGGACCTCAGCAGCAGGAGGTGCTCCCGAGATTCTTCCTCTAACCGGCCCATTCGTCCCTGGGCCTGTTGGTAGGCCCCAAGGACTCTGTCGATGTGGCCCAGGGCTTCCGTCCCAGGATCAGTCCCCCTCTGCATGACCCTGTCCCGACCACCTGCACTGCTGCCACGGTCCTGTCCGGTCCTCACATTGGCCCGCTGCATCCTCTCCCTGGCCTCCGCAGTCGATGTGGTGGGCTGCTCAACCCCTGGGGCAGGGAGGGTGTTGCGGACAGCTGTGGTGGTGGTGGTGGTAGTGGTTGACACACAGGCCGTGACAGCAGCTGTCAGAGGATGGTCAGGGGCTGCAGCTGATGTGGTTGGGGGACAATGGGTGCCTGGGACTGGTTGCGGCCTGCCACACCAGATGGGCCAGCGTGGAGCTCCTCATCCAAGGAATCCAGGGAGTCCTCATCCAGTTGTCTCTGTTCCGGGGGGACTGGCTCTGCAGAGTGGTGTCATCCTCTGCAGTGAGTTCTTGGTCACCTGTGGGTCAGATGAGAAATGGTCATTGTGTTGCACCCATCAAAGTTTGTGTTAGCAGTGTTACATCAACTGTTTGTACATCCAGCAGTTGTTCACTGTACAAATTTGCATTGACCGACATCCAGTGATGCATTACAAGCTGTTGTGGTACATGCATTACTTGTCCATATTGGGAGTTGTCAAGACATGACATGCACAATATAATTGTTTAACATTGACAGTCTCATGTTGGCATCCAGTTATTGATCAATCATATGTCATCCATTTACGCGTATGTGTCACTTGTTGAGCCCTTGCAGCGGTTTACTCTGCACAGTGAGTGAACATTGTAGTTTCATGCATACCTTTTCAATGTGGTGTAGATATCTGTATTTGCAATTCCAGACATGCTTAAGTTTGCTTTAATTAGATTCTAGGTGGTGTGGACCACTGATACTGTCAGATGGCATGTAGTGGTGTGCATGGTTGTGCTCGGAGTTCCATATACATGTGTTTCAGACATTCACACTTTGGTTGCTGTCACAGTTTCATTTTCTTAGGTGTGTGCACACTATAGTTGCCAATGTTATCTGGGTGTGCAGTTGTGCATTGAGAGGCCTGGTGTCCTATGCCAACATGTTTTTTTAAATGCATATCTGGCTGCATGTTGTGGCTGTTGATATGTTGTGTTTGCTGTGTTTTCCTTGTATTTGAGAGACCTCTCTGTGTGTGTATGATGAGGGCTTCCATCTTGGTCCAGTGTGGGACAAGTCAGCATGATATGTCCACATGCCAGTTCTTTTGAAGTGTACATTGCAATGACTGACACATGCATGTTGGTGCCAGGAAGTAATGGGTCTTGTGTGCTGGCGGTCAGGTGGGCCCGTGTGAGTTGTTGTGCAAGCTTCCCAGCCCCACACACCCCGACCTGTGAGATGCGGTTACCTACCTGTGAGTTGGGTGGGTAGCATACATTGCCTGCCACGTGCTTCTTATTGGGGGTGTAGTGTCCCATCCTCCATAGTAGTGGAACAGCATGCATGTTGCATTTTGTGGGACGGATAGCCAAACACATTACACCGTCTCACTGTGAAGATGGCTAACTACCGTTTGAGGTGAATGTGGGCAATGACATGGCTATGTGACTTGGTAGAAATCTTTGGATGGAATGTGCGTGTGGTGAGCATAATGTGTGTGTGGCTTTTTGTACCCATTCATTTCAGATTACATTTGGTCATGGGGTATAGCCCCCCATCACTGTTGTCCCAGCTATCTGGCTGTGGGGTTCACTCCCCCGACATTTGAAGGCACAATAGGGCAAGGGGTATAGTCTCGTAGCACAGTGGTGACATACAGTAGGGTGAAGATCTCACCCAGCATACATTTCCACACTGTCATGGTTTAATGGTATTTGTGGACCTGAGAACATGAGCCCAGTACTGGTGAAGCAGTTGTTCCAGGGCATCCATACACTGACATGTTGTGGTCAACAGTGGTGTGTGTGTGAGATGTACTCAGCCCTGTGCAGACAATGTGTGCTTTTGGGGCCAGACTATACCAGCACTGTTCAGACAGACAGTGGGAGATGTGAACATTGTCAATGCATACACACATTGGTGGTCCAAACAAGACACCTTTGACAATTTAATTCAGACAAGGTGCTGTTCTGCAATTCAGTGCAGCACTGTGGTAGCTGGGTGTGTTGCAGGACATTTGGGATGTGCTTAGTTTAGCATTGTGAGTCCCAGCTGCAGTGTAGTTTTTGGGTACACTGCACTTCCACTGTTTACATTGCAACACTGTGGTATGACATGGGTGATTTGCACTTTGACAAACAAACGGCCAGACACTGCTGCAGGGCAGCATGATCGTTGTTAGTGTTGCAGTGTGTGATGCCTGGCACAGTGTACACAATGTGGGTCAATTTTGAACAGAGACTTGTGCATGGTGACTACAACACAACTGTTTTGCATTATTTCTGTTGGTGACTGTGGACTAAGTGGCATGGTGTCATGTGCGGCTGCACAGACGTCACATGCCTATGAGTGGGACTAGTGCTCCATCCTGCTCAGCTGTGGGACAAGGGGGCCTGGTGGGAGTTGTAGTGCAGGCCTCCCAAACACCCACCCACCTCCCTGTAAAGATGGCTACCTACCTGTTAGGTGAGGGTGAAGCACACAATGGCTGAGGCATGCTTCTGGGTGGGGGAGGGCTCCATCCTGCTCAGCTGTGAGACAAGGGGGCCTGGTGGGAGTTGTAGTGCAGGCCTCCCTATTCCACAGACACCTCCCTGTAAAGATGGCTACCTACCTGTTAGGTGAGGGTGAAGCACACAATGGCTGAGGCATGCTTCTGGGTGGGGGGCAGTGCTCCATCCTGCGCAGCTGTAGGACAAGGGGGCCTGGTGGGAGTTGTAGTGCAGGCTTCCCAAACACCCACCCACCTCCCTGTAGGGATGGCTACCTACCTGTTAGGTGAGGGTGAGGCACACAATGGCTGAGGCATGCTTCTGGGTGGGGGGAGGGCTCCATCCTGCTCAGCTGTGAGACAAGGCGGCCTGGTGGGAGTTGTAGTGCAGGCCTCCCTATTCCACAGACACCTCCCTGTAAAGATGGCTACCTACCTGTTAGGTGAGGGTGAAGCACACAATGGCTGAGGCATGCTTCTGGGTGGGGGGCAGTGCTCCATCCTGCTCAGCTGTGGGACAAAGGGGCCTGGTGGGAGTTGTAGTGCAGGCCTCCCAAACACCCACCCACCTCCCTGTAAAGATGGCTACCTACCTGTTGGGTGAGGGTGAAGCACACAATGGCTGAGGCATGCTTCTGGGTGGGGGGAGGGCTCCATCCTGCTCAGCTGTGAGACAAGGGGGCCTGGTGGGAGTTGTAGTGCAGGCTTCCCAAACACCCACCCACCTCCCTGTAGGGATGGCTACCTACCTGTTAGGTGAGGGTGAGGCACACAATGGCTGAGGCATGCTTCTGGGTGGGGGGAGGGCTCCATCCTGCTCAGCTGTGAGACAAGGGGGCCTGGTGGGAGTTGTAGTGCAGGCCTCCCTATTCCACAGACACCTCCCTGTAAAGATGGCTACCTACCTGTTAGGTGAGGGTGAAGCACACAATGGCTGAGGCATGCTTCTGGGTGGGGGCAGTGCTCCATCCTGCTCAGCTGTGGGACAAGGGGGCCTGGTGGGAGTTGTAGTGCAGGCCTCCCAAACACCCACCCACCTCCCTGTAAAGATGGCTACCTACCTGTTAGGTGAGGGTGAAGCACACAATGGCTGAGGCATGCTTCTGGGTGGGGGAGGGCTCCATCCTGCTCAGCTGTGAGACAAGGGGGCCTGGTGGGAGTTGTAATGCAGGCCTCCCTATTCCACAGACACCTCCCTGTAAAGATGGCTACCTACCTGTTAGGTGAGGGTGAAGCACACAATGGCTGAGGCATGCTTCTGGGTGGGGGCAGTGCTCCATCCTGCTCAGCTGTGGGACAAGGGGGCCTGGTGGGAGTTGTAGTGCAGGCAGCATGTACACATGTACCCATGGTGATGTTGCTAACTACCTTTGGGGGCTTCAGGGGGAGTGTCTGTTGTATCTGTGAGAGATGTGTTGGGGGGAGTGTTGTGCACATGAATGAATTTGAACCTAAGAGGTATTATTTTGTAATGGTGCAAGACAGTCCATTTGTGTGATGTTAGGCATTTGTTTGTACTTACCAGCCTCCACTCCCCCGGGTATTCCTGAGAGACTCTCTGGATGTAGAATGCCAAGCACCTTCTCCTCCCATTCAGGGAATGTTTTGAGTGGAACAGGAGGGCCACTGCCTGTCCTGTGAGCCAGCTCATGGTTCTTGGCTCTCTTCTTTGTGACCACTGCCTTCAGATCGTGCCACCTCTTCACGATTTCATCTCTATTGCGTGGCACGGTCCCTACTGCATTGACCTTCTCTACTATCCTTCTCCACATTTGCATCCTTGTTGCTAGTGGTGTCTGTTGGACCTGGTTACCAAACAATTGTGGTTCTACCCTGATTATCTCATCAACCATGACCCTCAACTCACTCTCAGTGAATTTGGGCATTCTCTGTGGTGACATGGTGTTTGATGTGTCAAGGTGTTTAGGGTGCAGGTTTGGAAGTGGTGGTGGTGGTTGTGATGTGTATGGTGTGTGCTGTGCAAAGGTGTTAGAGGTGCAGGTGTGGAAGTGGTGGTGGTGGTGGTGATGTGTGTGTGTTGTGCAGATTTGCCTCTCCTGTCATCTGTGGTGGATGTCCCCTCAGTTGTGGAGTTTTGCAAAGGATTGTGGTCTGTTGGGGGCTGGATTTATACTGGTGTCTGTGGGTGTGTCAGGATGGGGTATTGGTAGCAGGTGTGGTGTGTGTGTGAACCTGGGATTTGTCGTTTTGGAGTTTCCCATGGGGGTGTGTCTTTGGGCTGTGTTAGCTATTTTTGGGTGCATGCCTTGTTTGGTTGGTGCACTTTGTGGCCATGTTGTGTGTTTTTCTAGCGACCGCCATTTTTTTAACGGAGCGTCCGCAGTGGTGGCTCGGCTATGGCGCTTCCGCCGTCTCACTGATTCATCAATGTTGGCGACCGCGGCGGTCGGAAACAGCGCACTGCACCGCGGGGATGTCGGGAGTATCATAATTTCGATGGCGGTGTCTCCGCTGTGGTTGCGGTCATTTGGGCTGTTTCCGCTGCGAAACCGACCGCCGCGGACAGGTTTGGGCCTTCTCCGCAGGCGAACGGCGGTTTCTCGGGTCTCCTTTCCGCCACGGTTGGATTTTTACCGCCGAGGATCCTAATCTAGCCGTCGGTTTTCCCGCGGTAGCGGCGGGCGGGGATTTCCCGCTACCATGGCGGTCGGTTGTTTTTCCGTCCGCCATCGTAATGACCTCCTATGTTTGGTTCACTTTAAATTAGTCCTCCAGAAACGCGAGTAGACTCTAGCAGGAGAGAACCTGCTGAAGGATAAAATCTTGGTGAATCCCCCCTCTTTCAATATCATACTGAATTGTTGACCTTACCATCTGCTAGTTGGGAATTCATTCACCTCACCCAGCAGCACTTGGTAAAGCAAGCTTTCACACGTTGATCTTCACAGTAATGTTGGAGGGTGGAGCAGATAGTGGGCAGACACCTTCCAGGGGACAGGTGCCTTTATGACACTGCTAGTTCACTTCTGGTACACTACCCTCTGCAATGGATGAGGGAGTTGCAGTGATGCTGGTTTGCAGTAAAATTGTTGAGTTTAAAATGTCATGATACACTAAATCATGGTATATGCTAGAAATGGGTGTCTCTATTTGGCAGTGGTATGTACCCTGACCAAGTAGGGACCCTTCCTTCTAGTCGGGGTAAGGGAGTTACGCACCCAAGATAACCCCTGCTCACCGCTTGGTAGCTTGACACGAGCAGCCAAGCTAACCCCACAGGCAATATGTAAAGTATATGTACATAACACACACAGTAACAGTGTGAAATCACTACAAATAGACACCACACTAGTTTGGAAAAATAAACAATCTTTATCTAAACCAAACAAGACCAAAATCGACAAAAATCCAACATACATAACTCAAAATAAAATTTTAAAAAGGTTTTAGCAGTTCTGTCCAAAGAACTCTATGGATGTATTGATTTTAGCAGAAAGTACCTTTGATGCGTGAAAATCCAAGACAAAAAACATCCGCAAAGAAGGAAAGCGTCAGAAAACACAGGGATTCATTGGTTCTTGAGTCCCAGGGGAATAGAGGCATCAATTCCGCTGCACGCAGGAGAAGTGTTGCATCGATTCAGTACTGTAAGGAGAAGTGATGCATCGATTTCAGGAGGCAACTCCTTTCGGCAGGGCGATGCGTTGGAAACTTGGCTCACAGGTGCGATGTGTGAGAAAATCCAGGCGCTGTGGGTCGATGTGGAGGCGAAACAGACGCAGTGTTGATTTCCACAGCAGCAGACAGGTGATGCATCGGTTTCTTCAGCCGCACAGCAGGGCCTGCGTCGAAGTCAGAGCGGGGGTCTCGGACGTCGGACACTCGATGCTCTGGACTCGGGCTGTGGTAGTTCTTTGGGCCGCGAACAGGCACTACGTTAATTTTTCAGCCGCACCGCGGCAATGCATTGCTTTTTCAACCGCACAGCAAGCCTGCGGTGGGAAAAACAGTGCCGGAATTGCGATGCATGGATTTTTGAAGCCGCAGAACCCCCTCCAAGGGTCCAGAACAGGAATTGGCAGGTCAGTGGAGTTCAGAGATGCTGCAGATTAAGTCTTTGGTGATTGTGAGACTTCCAACAGGAGGCAAGCACACACTAGCCCTTGGAGAACCTTGGAAAAGAAGGATACAAGAAAGCAAAGTCCTGATCTTTCACTGACCACAGACAGAAGCAGCAACTGCAGTCCAACCCAGCCAAGCAACAGACAGCAAAGGGGCAGTACTCCTCCTGACAGCTCTTCCGCTCTTGTTCTTGGCAGAGTCCTCATTCCAGAAGTGTTTTAAAGATGTGGGTTTATAGGTCCAATATTTATACCCCTTTTGGCCTTTAAAGTAGGCATACTTCAAAGGAAAGTCTTTGTTGTTCACAAGATCTTCCCTTGCCCTGTCTTGGCTCCTGACACACTACAGGTGGGAGGAGACAGCTTTGTGAGAGGCCAGGCACAGCCCTATTCAGGTGTCAGTGACAACTCCTCCCAACATTCTAGCGCAGGAAGGCCCATCACCCTGGTGGTGTGCAATCAGGATATGCAGGGCACACCTAAGCTCCCTTTGCGTGAATGTCTAGAGTGAATGCACAAACAACCCAGCTGTCGGTCTGAACCAGACGTTGATTCCACAGGCAGGCAGAGATACAGAATGGTAAAGCAAGAAAATGCCCACTTTCTAAAAGTGCCATTTTCAAACGCACAATTTAAAAACCACCTCCACTAAAAGATGTATTTTTAAATTCTGAACTCAGGGAGCCCAAACTCAAAATCTCTATCTCTTCCCAATTGAAAGTTACACTTGTAAGATGTTACAAGGCAGCTCCAGAGATAACCTATGGGAGAGATTGCCCTTGCAATAGTGAAACACGAAATTGTCAGTATTTCACTATCAGGACATGTAAACACACACCAGTATATGTCCTACCTTTTATATACACTGCACTCTGCCCATGGACTACCTTGAGCCTACCTTAGGGGTGCCTTACATGTGGAAAAAGGGAAGGTTTGGGCCTGGCAAGTGGGTGCACTAGCCAAGTCAACATGGCAGTTTAAAACTGCACTCACAGGCACTTCATTGGCAGGCCTAGGACATGTTTACTGAGCTACTCATGTGGGTGGCACAACCAGTTCTGCAGGCCCACTGGTAGCATTTGATTTACAGGCCCTGGGCACACACAGTACACTTTACTAGGGACTCACCAGTAAACCAAATATGCCAATCATGGATAAACAATCATAATCACAATTTATATAGGGAGCACTTGCACGTTAGCACTGATCAGCAGTGGTAAAGTACCCAGAGTACATAAACCAGCAAAAATGAAGTCCAGCATACAAAAATACATGAGGTAAAGGCAAAAAGACATGGGAAACCATGCCTATGATGCCGGGTCTAATAGTATAAAAGTAGCAAGCTTATAAGAAAATGTTTGTGGAGACATTGGGGAGTGGGGAGAGGATATGGCCTTACAGCTAGAGCGGTCAACCTCGACGCTGGGGAACCGGGTTCGAGTCTTGGCAGGGATGCTCAACATCCTGTGATTCTGGGCAAATCACTTAATCTCCCCGTGCCTAACAAAAAAATGAATGTGTCCATCTGTAACGCAACTGGTGCTCATGTTAAGCGTTCTGATACCTTCGGGTCAAGTTTGCACTATATAAAACTCCGGAAAAAAAAGACATTAAAATTGTTAAATGTTGTGCTCTAAAATAATTTAACATCACAAAATAAAATGATGGACGGCGTGTTGAAACTTTTTAAACACTCACTTCCAGTCACAGATCTGGGTTTAATGCATCATTATTTTGCTCTCCACATCACCACAGTTTGGACCCAGCCATATGAAAATCAGTCTTGACCCTGCTCCACATGGGAACAGTCCAGCCGGGGCTGCCAAGCCAGGTCCTCCCTGGACCGGAAACAAGCATCCTGGGACCAGTTTCATGGTATAACCCCTCATCAGCCAGGCTAGCTTGAAGCCAGTGGTGCAGTGAGCAAGGTTTGTTTATTTCCTCAATACTGACCTAAGGCTCAATAACTGTATATAATATAATGTTATGCTGCCCTCTGGGATCATCATATGTTATCTACTGGTCACCTATGTTATCTTATACTATTTACCTCTTTTGTAAGTAATGATGAATATCAAATGCGTGTATACTACCTCATTTCGTATGTCTTTATAACTATATACTGTAAAGCGCTCTGATACCCTCGTGGGTCACGTTCGCGCTATATAAAACCCTATAAATAAATAAATAAAATAAATAAATAAGGGACCCACGTCCAGGCATACCCTTAGCCACTTAGGGCACACATAGCAACATCACAAAATAAAACGATGGGCGGAGTGTTGAAACTTTTCAAACACTCACCCCCAGTCACTGATTCGGGTTTAATCCATCATTATTTTGCTCACCACGTCACCCGAGTTTGGACCCAGCCATATGCAAATCAGTCTTGACCCTACTCCCCTGCCAAGCGAGGTCCTCCCTGGACCGGAAACAAGCATCCTGGGACCGATTTAGAGGTATCGCCCCTCATCAGCCAGGCTAGCTTGAATCCAGTGGTGCAGCAAGCAAGGGACCCACGTCTGGGCATACCCTTAGCCACTTAGGGCGCACATAGCAACATCCCAAAATAAAATGATGGATGGAGTGTTGAAACTTTTCAAACACTCATCCCCAGACACAGATCTGGGTTTAATCCATCGTTATTTTGCCCGCCACATCACTCCAGTTAGCAACATCAAAAAATGATTTAAAGCATCCGCATTAAAAATGCCTAACATAATTGTATTTAAAATTAGGGGTGGGCGATATATTCCACTCCACTGGCGGAGTTTTGGCCAGTCCTTGTTACACATGCAACGTGGAGTTCCAGCCAAATTCCGCCAAGAGCCACGTGGTGGAGTTTTTTCTCACGAGCGGGTCGCCAACAGTAAGTTGGCAAGCTCGAGTGAGATTCAGCATCCCGTAACGTGATTTTTGGTTGCCAGGAGGGCACCTGACGAGATCTCCCCAACTCAGGCGGTCGCGACAGTTCGCAGTCAGAAAGCTGCAGCTCAAGTAGAAAATCTATTTGCGGCAGCAAAATCAACTTGAGAATCAGTGCCCTCTGGTGCACCAGGTGGTGCCCTTCGTGCTGATTTTTCAGAGCTGAATGAGTTCCCCAGCGCTAAAAAAAGTAACACGAGCAGTGCAACATGCCTAATTCTGCACATTTGCGGAACTCCGCAGAATCCCATAGAGTTTTCTTATAACTCTATTGAATTCCATGGAGTGCAACTCCTCCAGGTCCGCCCACCCCTATTTAAAATAAGAGAATATTCACACTAAAAGATGGATGCTACACTTCAGGACGGCCTGAAGTGTCTGCAGATGTGAAAACAGAATCTTGTCTCTCTATTACTTTAGCATCAAATGTCTTTCTTTCCATCTGTATAGTACAATGTGCACTGATGTATTTTATAATCAAATATGAATGTTGCTTTTCTAGTAATCGGAAGTGCCCTTTAACCATCAATATGCTTGTTAAGTTTCATGGTTTTATTAGGCCTAGAAATGATTTTATTCACTGTATCACATTTACACAATTTCTGCATCTTGTTAAGCCTTGTTTTCGATACTGGCATCTAGAAGTGCGATTTAAAGAAAATAATAAAGTTAGTGGTCTATTTATGCACTGCATATATACCCACAAAGACATCTTGCATTTTCTCCGTGAGAAGATCGTGTCACCTGCTCATTAGATAAGATTTACCGAAAGTAGAACGATTCTGCCATGTGTTTGTGCTTGAATGACGCTGAATATGGGATAAATGTATAAGAAAAGTTACATTTTGCCTGCATTTTTGCATTATATGCTCCAACTACCCATTTTTTGGCATGAGCTCTGTCGGTTGAATTGATAATCGTCTCTTGATGATTTGCTTTGCTGATCGCTATTTTTGCATTAAACGCATGTTAGACTTTTGGCTTCTCAAATGTATTTTATTTTATCATGTAATAAAGCAAAAGGAAGACAGCAGACAACCATAAACAAAAGAGGGCCAGGGTATCAGAAAGAGGTGTGTGGGAGGGACACGAGTATAGGGTAAAGGGTGAGGTCGGAACTACAGGAAAATTCTCCATGTGAAGGGAACAGACCATTAATGTAGGAGGTCTGGGGAGGACTCCTGAAATGAAAGGAGAGGATCTAAGGTGAGGGACTCGGGGTAGGCAGCTGAATGATACATGTAAAATGTGCAGCTGGGCATGGGGGTTCCCCCGTGAAAGGTGGCCATCTGCCTCCTGTTTAATGCAGGGGTCAATATCCCATGCACTGCTGGCAACATCTATAGGTTGGACATTCAGGGCCTCAAGAGGGCAGCTGTAGATGCAATAAAGGGGGGGGGGAGAAATAGTCCAGCTTCTGTAGGGGATAGTGCTGGGGTACCTTTCCGTGCCTCTCACTGTCTAGCTGTGCTACTTTTAATCAGTGCTTGAAGTTGAAATAGAAAAGTGCAAGTACTCGATATCCCAGGTCCCGTGTGAGTATTCTTTTGATTTCTCTTTTCACCTGACCGGTGTTTCACACTTTTCACGTGGCTGCGCAATCTTTTTTCAGATGTCCCTATATCTATAGGTCCTGAAGAGACCCTATATCGGATGAAGGGTCGAAACGTCGTCGACAACTATCTAAAGCGAACCATTTGATCAGCTCTGACTATTGTACACAGTGGCTGTGATCATTGTAAAATTATTGATGGTCGTCTTTGAAAATTGTGGAAACCAAGTTATATATGTCACAAATTCACTAGTCTTTGTTTTTATGGTTCCATTTACACTGGGGACACCAAGCACTATTGTAATGTGTTTCTTTTTGTACATATTTATATACTCTTTGAAATATAAAAGAACTATTGGAAATACGAACGGAGGTGTTCATGGTCTCCTTTCATTCTGACATCTACGTAACCCGTAATTATTGCGATTGTGCATAGTATTATTAATATAGAGAAGTATTTTTCCGCAGGAACCACTGTTTCTGTCACATACAATTTACCCTGGTTCCTAGTGAGTAGGGTGTCCCTTGTTTCTGTTTGCAAAAGTGGGCTTGCAGCGCTGATTGCGCCACCCACTTCAGTAACCCTTTAAACATGTTTCAGGCCTGCAATTGAGCCTGTGTGCGCAGTTTTAAACTGCCATGTCGACATGGCAAGTTAACCCTCTTGCCTGGCCCAAACCTTACTTTTGAATACATATAGATCATCCCTAAGGTAGGTCCTGGCCAGCCCAATGGCAGAGTACAGTGTATTTATAAAGTAGGGCATGTACTTTTAAGTTTTACATGTCATGGTAGTGAAAACACTCTTAAATTTGTTTTTCACTACTGCAAGGCCTATCTTTCCCGTAGGTTAACATTGGGATTACCTTATTACTTCTTTTAAGTGTAATTTCCAATTGGAAAGAGATGGAACTCCCAAGTTTGGTGTCTCTGGAATAACAATTTAAAATACTAACTTATGGTAAAGTTAGATTTTAAGTTGTAATTCTGAAAATGTCACTTATAGAAAGTTGGCATTTTCTTACTTTAGCTATTTGGTGCTTTCTGCCTGTCTGTGAATACACGTCTTGAGTGGGTGGCAGCTGGGCTTTGTGTATTCTTTCTAGACAGCCAAACACAAAGTGAGCTTAGGTGTGACCGGTGGGCCATCTACATCCTGATGGGTCAGTCTGGGCAGGATGGGAGGAAGGAGCTGAAACTTACACTTGAATTGTCCTGCCCCCACATAAAGGCATGTAGTGAGTCTAGAGCCAGCGCAGGAAGGGCAGGCACTCTGTTCACTTCAAGGTCTCTCTCAGAATTCTCCCCCTCTTCAAAGGCACAACTAGGTATAAGCACTAGACCCCTGACACAATCAACTCAGTGCACTTCTGGACCTGAGGATACTCTGTCAGGAAGAAGGACAGCTGGGCTGCTGAAAGGACTGTCACTCTGCTGGACTCTGCTGGACTACTGCTCTGCTGATCCTAACCTGCTGCCTGCTGCCCTCCTTGCCTAGGAGGGAGAAAGAATGGACCTGTATCTCTACCCCCCAGAATCAAAGTGATTCCAGGGACTTTCTAACTTGCCTCTTGGTGGAAGTCTCATGGACATCAAAGACTTCAATCCACCCCCAGCAGCACCTGTCCCCTGTCACCTGAGAACCTTGACCTGCCAAGTGGTGCCAATCCAGTCCTGGGCCCTTGAAAGTGAATGCAAAGTGCTGCAACTGAAAAAACCCATGCATCGCTGAAGTTGCACTGGTTGGAACCAACTCATCTCCATTGACACCGATGCGTCGCCACTCAGGAGACATCGCAGTCACCGGCTGTATGGCTTGATGACAATGCATCATCTACAACAGAAGGGTTCAACAATGACACATCCCTGATTTGAGTGGCTCGACTATGCCGCATCGCCTACGAATCTTGCACTTTGGCGCTGACGCTTCGCCTACTGCTCCACACATCTCGGCCCCATTGATGGCACAACCAAGGTACTTTGCAGCGGGACAAGGTTAGTCCCTGTATTCAACCTGTGCTGCATTACAGTAGGCCTGGATATTTGAATTTCTCTCGGTCAAGCACGACCACATAGCACCGGATTGCGCTTAATTCTTAAGCGCTATATTTCGAGATATTCTTTAAAAATTCATAACTCTGGTTTTTTTGTAGGTTCGGTCTTGTTTTGTTCAATAAATTAAGCTCTATTTTTCTAAAAAGGTGTGGTATCTTTTTGTGTGGTGATTTCACTGTTTTACTGTTCTAAAGTGTTGCACAAATACTTTACACATTGCCTCCTTAGTTAAGCCTGGCTGCTATGTGCCAAGCTACTGGACGGTGAGCACCGGTTAACTTGGTGTGTGTGTCTGACTTACCCTGACTAAAATTGTGGTTCCTGCTTAGAAAGAGTGCATACCTCTGACTACCAGAAGGAAAATGCTACTTAGCAGTATGCATCTGTTCTTGGCATGTAGAGCTGCAGATCCTCACACTGAGCATTAGATCGCCATCTGGTGTTGGGCTCGTATGCTTGCACTTTGTTGTTGTCTTAGAAGAAGTATTTGTAGTCAGGAGATAGGTGACTCCTCCCTTGGACGATAGTGCGCATGGGCATCGACTCCATCCTCAGATTGTTTTTCGCCATAATGGGAAATGATGGAGTTAGTAGAAAAGAAAGAGATGTCCATGTGTGTATATCTAAGTAAGATAGGACTGGAACACATACAGGTCCCGGGAGGTGGGTGGGCGTGTGAGGATCTGCAGCTCTACATGCCAAGAACAGATGCATACTGGTAAGTAGCATTTTCCGTTCGAGGCATGTGAGCTGCAGAGCTCACACTGAGCATAGACTGTACAGCAGTGTCTCCCCTAGCGGTGGTCACCTGTATGTGTTGCAGTAGTTTGAAAAAGTGTTTTAAGAACAGCTTGGCCCACAGAAGCTTGTTGCTTGGCTTGCACATCAACACAATAGTGTTTAGTGAAGGTGTGTGTTGTGGACCATGTGGCTGCCTTACAGATGTCTTCTAGGGGAATGTTCCCTAAGAATGCCATGGAAGCCACTAGCTTGCGTGTTGAGTGCGCTCTAGGGGGAATTGATAATGTGCGCTTGGCTTTTTGGTAGCATATTTGGATACATTTAACGATCCACCTCGCAATCCCAGCTTTTGAGATGGGGTTACCTTTATGTGGTGGAGAGAAAGCTACAAACAATTGTTTTGTTTTGCGAAATGACTTGGTCCTGTCAATGTAATACATTAGAGCTCTTTTGACATCTAGGGTGTGGAGAGCTCTTTCTGCTACGGAGTCCGGGTTCTGAAAAAACACAGGCAGCTCCACAGATTGATTAAGGTGGAAAGGAGAAATTACTTTAGGAAGGAATTTTGGGTTTGTCCTGAGAACTATTTTGTTACGATGTATTTGTAAAAATGGCTCTTGTATGGTTAAAGCCTGGATCTCACTCACCCTCCTGAGAGAGGTGATTGCAATAAGGAAAGCTACTTTCCATGTGAGGAATTGAAGTTCACATTTATGCAGAGGTTCAAATGGGGGTCCCATGAGCCTAGTAAGCACGATGTTAAGATTCCACACTGGAGAAGGTGGTAATCTGGGAGGTATGATCCGTTTAAGGCCTTCCATAAAGGCTTTAATTGCTGGGACCCTAAAAAGTGATAAGTGTTGTCTGTTCTGTAAGTAAGCGGCAAGTGTTGCTAGGTGCAGACGTATGAATGAGTATGCTAAATTACATCTTTGTAAATGTAGTAAGTAGCAAATGATGTTTTGTATGGAGGCATGTAGTGGCTGGATATTATTGTTATTGCAGTAAATAGCGAATCTTTTCCACTTTGCTGCGTAGCAAGCTCTGGTGGTAGGGCGTCTGGCCTCTTTAATGATGTTCATACAGTCCGGTGGTAGGTTAAGGTAACCGAACTCTAGGACCTCAGGAGCCAGATCGCAAGATTCAGTTGAGATGCATCGGGGTGCCTTATCTCTCCATGGTTCTGCGTTAGTAGTGATGGGGAGAGGTGTAGTTTTTGGTGTGGGACTATTGATAGTTCCAGCAGTGTTGTGAACCACGGTTGGCGTGCCCATGTGGGAGCTACTAGGATCATTTTTAGAGATTGTTGTCGGAGCTTGCGTACTACTAGCGGAATGAGTGGGAGTGGCGGAAAAGCGTACGCAAATCTGCCTGACCAATTCATCCATATCGCATTGCCCTTGGACTGTGGGTGTGGAAACCTGGCGGCGAAGGTTGGGCATTTTGCGTTTTGGTGTGTGGCAAATAGATCTATGTCTGGTTGGCCCCACATCTGGAAAAAAGGTAGAAGAACTTGTGGATGTAGTTCCGATTCGTGAATCTGTTGTGTCTGTCGACTTAACAGATCGGCAATCTGATTGTGAACTCCTGGTAGGTGTTTGGCGAGAAGGTATATGTTTTGTGGAATAACCCACCTCCAAATGTTCTGTGCAAGTTGGGACAGTTGTAGAGAGTGTGTCCCCCCTGTTTTTGTATATAATACATGGCCGTGATGTTGTCTGTTCGGATCAGGACGGCTTTGTTTTGTACCTGGAGTTGAAAGGATTTGAGGGCTAGGAATATTGCTAGTAGTTCTAGATGATTGATGTGGAGCAGTCTTTGTTGAGTGGTCCACTTGCCCTGTGTTGTGTGATCTAACAGGTGTGCTCCCCATCCTGTGAGTGATGCGTCTGTTGTTAGTACTATTTGTGGAACAGGCTCGAGGAACGGCCGCCCTTTGGACAAGTTTTTTGTGTTCCACCACTGCAGAGAGAGATGTGTGCGGCTGTCCACCAACACCAGATCTGTAAGTTGTCCGTGAGCCTGATTCCATTGGTGTGCTAGACACTCTTGTAAGGGACGCATTTGAAGCTTTGCGTGAGGTACGATGA
Organism: Calotriton arnoldi; assembly: GCA_963921515.1. NCBI lineage: Eukaryota > Metazoa > Chordata > Amphibia > Caudata > Salamandridae > Calotriton > Calotriton arnoldi. Next base: position 766,810 of record CAWUFW010008561.1, read on the forward strand.
AAATGCAAGATGCCATCATGCCTATTAGTTGCATGAACACTCTGCCTGGGAGAGAGTGTTGGATTTGAAACTTGGTGATGAGGGCTTGTATACTGCCTATCCTGGCTGGGCTGGGTTACGCTAGAGCTGTGGAAGTGTTTATTGTGGCCCCCAGATATTGATGTACATGGGAGGGCCGGAGGTGCGACTTGGTATAGTTGATTGTGAACCCCAAGTTGTATAGTGTTTGAATGGTGTGATGAGTGTGTTGGATACACTGGTTGAATGATCTGGCTTTTATGAGCCAGTCGTCCAGATATGGGAAGACATGTATTTGTTGTCTTCGTAGGTGCGCTGCTACTACTGCAAGGCATTTGGTAAACACCCTTGGAGCAGTGGTGACCCCGAATGGAAGGACTTTGAACTGGTAGTGTTGTCCATCGAGTACGAACCTTAGATACTTCCTGTGAGCAGGATGTATGGGAATGTGGAAGTAGGCGTCCTTGAGATCTAGTGTGGCAAGGAAGTCTTCCTGTTGTAGTAGGGGAAGCACTTGTTGGAGAGTGATCATGTGAAAATGATCCGAATGTATATACTGATTGAGGGGTCTGAGGTCTAGAATTGGCCTTAGGGTCCCATCCTTTTTGGGGATTAGGAAATATAGGGAGTAAACCCCTGTTCCCTGGTGTAGTAAAGGGACTGGTTCTATGGCGTGCTTTTGAAGCAGTGAGAGAACTTCTTGCTTTAAAAGTGTAAGATGGTCTGCGGACATTGGACGCTGCTTGGGTGGTATGTTTGGGGGGGTAGCTGTAAGTTCCAGGCAGTAACCATATTGGATAATTTGTCTCACCCACCTGTCTGTTGTGATGGAGTTCCAGACAGGTAGGAACTGTGCTAATCTTCCCCGAACAGGAGTGGAATGGTCGGGGAAGTGGAGGGAAGTCACTGTTTAGCAGCAGGGGAGGTACGGGTGTTGGTGCTACCTCGGCCTCTCCCTTTACTGTTGTTCCCTCTGTAACCTCCTCTAAAATATCCTCTATTGGGGGATGTTTGGGTGGTGTTTTTAAAGGAAGATGAACTATCTGTGCTGATATTCCTGGAGGCTCCTCTGTAAAAGGAGCGACGAAAGGAGCCACGCGGTTGCGGAGACTGCAACGCTCCCATTGACTTGGCAGTTTCTGTATCTTTTTTCATCTTTTCAAGAGCAGTGTCCACAGCCGGTCCAAAAAGTTGGTTATGATTGAACGGCTGATTTAGAATAGTGGTTTGGACCTCCTGCTTGAAGCCTGAAATGCGCAGCCATGCATGTCTTCTGAGCAGTACGCTAGTATTTACAGACCTAGCGGCAGTGTCAGCTGCATCAAGGGCACACTTAATTGACGCGTTGGTGATTAGTTTGCCCTCTTGAATTAGGTCATTTGCTTGAGTTTTATACTGGTCAGGCAAGTGTTGTAAAAGGGTTTCTAACTGGTCATAGTGGGCCCTATCATATCTGGCCAGCAGTGCTTGAGTGTTGGCTATGCGCTAGTGATTGGCGGCCTGCGCAGCTACTCTTTTGCCAGATGCGTCTAGTAATTTTGATTCTTTATCAGGGGGCGGTGCGTCCCCTGAGGTTTGTGAATTAGCTCGTTTTCTAGCATTGGAGACTACTAATGAGTCTAGAGGCAGCTGGCCTTTAATGTATGCAGGATCGTCAGGGGCAGGCCTATATTTTTTATCGATCCTGGGGTTAAGAATCCTGGCGCGTACAGGATCTTTAAATATGTCAGGAGCATGCTTAATAACCCCTTTAATCATTGGCAATATTTGTACAGTTTTTTGGGACTGTTCAAATGTGTCTAACAGGAAATCCTCCTCTGGTGCGTTTGTGTGCATGTGTACCCCATGAAATACAGCAGCCCTATTGATGAGTTGCCCAAACCCAATATTATCATCCGGAGGAGAGGGTTTTGTTGGGTATGGTAGAGGGCTTGGGAGGTCTGGGGGATCTAATTGATCATTGTAATCCCAATCATCTTGTGGTGGGTCATCTGGATCAGTGAATGGGTCATCAGGGTCTCCACCGTCCCCTATGTCATCTTGATAATCATGTGTAGGTGGTATATGTGGTGGAGATGTTACAGGCTGAGGCGGTGTAACAGGTTTGTGGAGAGGAGGGGTGTTAGATGGAAGGACAGGGGAAGAAGGAGGCATAGGTGAAGTGGCACAGTCCTTCTTTTCCACAGGTACTGGCTTGTGGCGTGGTACAGCTGTGAGATGTCCTGTTTTAGGGTTGATGTGGATCTTTGTTTGCTTAGGATCAACAGGATCCGGATGAAAAAGCTCCTCTTCCTGGATAACTGGTTTCGGCGCCGATTTTTTCGGTTCCGAGCGGGGTGGTGGCTGAGTTTTATGCTCTTTGGCCTTAGGAGGTGTGGAAGAATCCTTAGGCTTTGTTGTCGGCTCCGAAGGCTTTGGCTTAGGGGCTGTGGCGTGATGTTTAGGTTTCGATGCCGGCTTATCCCCATGCTTCGATGTGTTCGAGGCGGGTTTGTGTTTAGAGGTGGAAGGAATCGGTGTCGATTTACGAGTGTTCTTTTGGCTTCGGCGCCGAAGGTGCCGGTGGGACTAGCACATGCGGTTTGCTCGGTGCCAAGGTACCGGAAGGCTTGAATTTTTTCTTCGGAGCCGGGCTCGAAGGCGGGGCTTCTGAAGTGTGTTTTCGGTCGCGACTGGGGCCGACGGGCGAAGTCTTGACCGGTGCCTTGTGCTTTGGTGGGGGGGTTGGGGTAGGGGCAGTAGTACTCACTCGTTGCCCAGAAGTGATGGGGTCGTCTGAGTCTTCTGCCGCTGACACGATTTGAAGATCCTCGGAATCTTCTTTAGGGACATCTGGGCCTTCGTCGAAGATGTCCACTGGTTCCGGAGCGGATCTCTGCGCCATGACGTGCCTTCGAGCTCGACGATCTCGAATAGTTTTCTTCGATCGAAAGGAGGAGCAGGCTGGACAGCTGGACTCGTTGTGGTCGGGCGAAAGGCACAGGTTACAGACCTCGTGATAGTCACTGTGTGGGAATTTTGCTCCACACTGGGGGCATTTTCTGAAGGGCGTCCTTTCCATGAGCCGTAGGCATCACGGCGTCGATGGGCCTAGCGGCCTGCGTCGACAGCTGGAAAAGGAATCGATGAAAGGCGCGTCGAGATTTCGATGTCGATAGGAAAGTTTGTTGGAAGTTTTGCGCGTTGAAAAGTTTCAAAACTAAAGTTTCGAACCGGTGCGCAAAAATTTCATCCGAACCCAATGGCGGAAAAAAACAATCTGAGGATGGAGTCGATGCCCATGCGCACTATCGTCCAAGGGAGGAGTCACCTATCTCCTGACTACAAAGACTTCTTCTAAGACAACAACAAAGTGCAAGCATCCGAGCCCAACACCAGATGGCGATCTAATGCTCAGTGTGAGCTCTGCAGCTCACATGCTTCGAACATCCAATTTCTAACACAGAGAATGTTAATCGTGGCTGATACTAGCTCATGTGAGGATGACAAAAGGCTGCTAGTGGATGTTTGTCCGGGAATGTAATAGTGTTGCTTGGAGGCTTCTAGTAAGGGATGCGGATATATGCAAACTATTGGTGAGGAAACGGATCATTGTTGAAGGTGGTAATGCATGAAGTTGAGAAGAGGAGAGGAAGGTTGCATGGAAGTTGGCAATGGTGGAATGGTACTGAGTGAGGTTAAGATACGTATATGCTGAAAAAGTGGTAGGGCGAACTCAGTGATGGAAAGAACATGTACTTGAAGTAGCAGAATCAATGATTTTTGTAGTGGGGACTGATGATGTGAAAGTCTGGCAATGGAATACTGATCATGTGGAAGATGGAGTAAGCATTGAGGCTGACAATGAGAGCAAACACTGCAGATCTGGTAGATTCATTGGCTTTCACTGCAGATACCAGTGCAGGGTTAAGGGTTTAAGGAGGTTGGTCAACCTCTCTCTCTCTTTCTCTCACACATCTATACACACTCATACACTCCTTCTCTTTTTCTCCCTTTCTCCTCCCTCCAACTCTCTCACTTACCCTTTTCTCTCCCCTCTTTCTTTCCCAATTACCCACAATACCCCACACTCTGCCTTCTCTATGCCTTGCTCTCCTTATTTGTCTTTCCCTACATCTTCCAGCTACCTTTCAACCCCTCTCCACATTTTCTAGCATTCCCTCTCCTTTTCCCCTCCCATTCCTCATGCATTTCAGGTTACTATATACCAACTGAATTTCACTCATCCTTTTTTATTCTTACTCTGAATTCCGATACTTATATCCCTTAATCTGTAATGTGAAATGAAAATCTACAAAAAAACAGAATGCAAAGGAAATCCTTCACTGGATGAACTACTCTTACATGACCTGGGACAGTTTCAGATCTCATATCCATCTGCCCATGTCTTTTACTCCATCTCTCATCCTCCCCTTCTCTCCTACTTCTTCTTTCCCTCTTATCATTTTCTTCTCACAGCTAGTTCTCCATCCAAACCTACTCTACATTCCCTCTCTTCTCTTTTTGTATTTATCCCACATAATTATCTTTTTTTCAATTCCCTCTATTCCTCTATCTGCCTTTCTCTTTCCACTACTTTCATTTCTCCTGCTTTTCCTTTGCATCTCCCTCACCATCCTCCATGAGACACTGAGGCACCAGAGAATAAAGGGATGCTGACAACATAAAAGAAATGAATCATTCCATTGATTTTATGTCACCCCTGATTTTGAGATGTTCCAAGGATCACCCCAATGTGATCATGACAAATGGTTGCCATGGAGAGATATCTATGTTCTTTCACCAGGAGAGGAGCTTCTTGGGAGGGGGAGACAATCATCTCTGTGCCCTTTTACCCTGTTAGGCACTTATTCTGGGTGCCCTGGTATTTTGTTTTATAACTCCAAATACTATCATTGCAAATAGCAGTAATTATTGGGTGAGGTTTATCCACTCATTCGATATTCTGCCTCTGAGTGAGACACAGCACATGGTATCTGAGTTGAGCTTCCAATTACGGCATGTTTTGTCTTATTTCTATTGATACATGTTGCCAGTTTTGTCCTCGAGAATTGTGTCTGGAGAAAATTGTGGATATATGGTACTTAATGTAAAATCACGATTTGGACCTAAACTCCTATTTTCACAGCCAGGTTATAAAGATAGGGGGGCCACATGAAGAATGGCTTGATTATCATGTGATACACTCCATAATCCTGCTATTGATTCCACCTTTATTTTTCTATACTTTGTATCAATGTTATGCAAAAATCAATAAAAATAAAGTTAAAAAAAACTCCCCATTTTCACACTAATCGGGATTTCCACAGGAGTCATAATGAAGGCCTTTGCATATCTTCTGGGATAGTGCTTGTTAGAAATGGGAGTCTCTATTTGGCAGAGGTAGGTTCCTTTGTCCAAATAGGGACCTTTGCTTCTAGTCAGGGTAAGGGGATACACACTTTAGATAACCCCTGCTCACCCCCTTGGTAGCTTGGCACGAGCAGAAAGGCTTATCCCACAGGCAATGTGTAAAGTATTTGTACCAACACTCACAGTAACACAGTGATAACACCAAAAATGGACACCACACCGCTTTAGGAAAATAAAGTATCTTTATCTAAACTTAACAAGACCAAAATGACAAAAATCCATCATACAAGTATTAAGAAAAATGACTTTCAAAAGGTTTTAGCAACTGAGTCCATAGAAAACTATGGATGCGTGATTTCTTGCAAAGAAACTGTTGTTGCGACAAAATTCCCCAAGCCAAACAGCCGCAGCGATGAGAAGCGTCGAAAAACAAAGAGATGTGTCGTTCCTGAGACCTTTGTGGATGCGATGCGACAGTTCCGCTGTACACAGGGGAGCGATGCGTCGGGTCCGGTCTGTAGAGGGAAGCGATGCGTCAATTCCGAGACGACTCCGATCAGCGGGTGATGAGTCGGGGAAAACTTCCCGCACAGGGACGATGCGTGGAAATCCGGGATGGGTCGGCGTACGTCGCTGTGTTGACCTTTTCAGCCGCAATCCCTCGATGCGCCGATTCTTGCCGCGGCAACAAGCGCTGTGTTGCGGGGAGATTCTTCTTGCACCAAGGCGTTGCTTTGGAAAAACTGTCGCAAGAAGAGCAATACATAGATTTCCTTGTTGTTGCGTTGCTTTTCCAGCTCCCAACAGCAGAAACATCCTCCAGAGGCCCAAGACAGTCACAGGCACCTCTTGGCAGATCAGAACTCCCAGCAAGGAAGTTCAGGGGAGCTGGGGGTGAAGTCTTTGTGTTCCTGAGACTTCAAAACAGGAGGCAAGCTCTACTCAAGCCCTTGGAGACTTTCCTCAAGCAGGGGACACAGCACACAGCAAAGTCCTTCTCCTTTCCTTGGCAGAAAACAGCAAATGCAGGCCAACCCCAGACACACAGCAAGGGCAGTACTTCTCCTCAGTTTCTCCAGCTCTTCTCTGGCAAAGGTTCCTCTTGATTCCAGAAGTAGTCTAAAGTTCAGGGGTTTTAGGTCTAATAATTATACCCCAAAATGTCTTTGTTCTCTTTGTGCAAATGCCTCTGAGCCCAGTCCAAACCAGTTCTGTTCTCTCTGGTGCAGCTGCCCGGCAGGAGGTGGAGACAGCATTGTATAAGGCAGACAGGCCCTATTCAGGTGCAAGAGAAATCTCCTCCCACCACTCTAAATGCAGACCGGGCCTATTCAGGTGCTAGTGAGAACTCCTCCCCCTACTCCTCCCTCCTCCCGCCCTATTCAGCCCAGCCCTGACTCATTCAGGAAAGGCAGGTCACACATCAACCGCCCCCCCGTGGCTGTCTGAGAGAATGCACCTCCCCAGCCCCTGTCAATCCAAAGCCAGACAGTCAATACACAAACAGGCAGAGACACACAGAATGGTTAAACAAGAAAATGCCTACTTTCTTAAAGTGGCATTTTCAAACACAAAATTTAAAAACCATCTTTAGTAAAAGATGTGTTATTAAATTCTGAGTTCAGAGAGCTTAAACTTTATTTTTTCAATCTTATCCCTATGGGAAGAAATGCTTGTAAAATGTTACAAAGCATTCCCCATTCTGTCCTATGGGGCAAGATAGCCTTTCAATAGTGAAAAACGAAATTGGTTGTATTTCACTATCAGGACATGTCACACACACCAGTCAGTACATGTCCTACCTTTCACATACACTGCACCCTGCCCACAGGGGTACCTTGGGCCTACCTTAGGGGTGACTGACATGTAAGAAAAGGGAAAGTTAGGGCCTGGCAAGTGGGTGCACTTGCCAAGTCGACATGGCAGTTAACAACTGCGCACAGACACTGCAGTGGCAGGCCTGAGTTACCGTTTTAGAACTACTCAACTACAATCAGTGCTGCAGGCCCACTAGTAGTATTTGATTTACCAGCCCCAGCACACTTAGTGCACCTTACTAGGGACCTACTAGTAAATCAAATATGCCGATTAGGGAGAACCAATCATAATAACAATTTACACAGAGAGCATATGCACTTTAGCACTGATTAGCAGTGGTAAAGTGCCCAGCGTCCTAAAACCAAAAACAACAGGTCAGGAAATAATAGGAGGAAGAAGCAAAAAGTTTGGGAATAACCCTGCAAAAAGGACCAAGTCCAACAGTGTTTATTTCAGTCCCAACAATTTTTAGTTCAGTGGCATTCTAATTTAAAACTTTGTTATTTCATGAGTTGGTAGGTGGATTTACAATTGAATAGTTTAAAAATACTTTGACTGCCTTTTATTGAGAAACTTTCAGGTGATTACATTTGCATCTTGCAACTGATCAATAGGGCCTACTGTTATTTGGCTTTTCATGAGGTATTACATCATCTAAAATTACATGTATTTGCGTGAGGTACGATGAAAATGCAAGATGCCATCATGCCTATTAGTTGCATGAACACTCTGGCTGGGAGAGAGTGTTGGATTTGAAACTTGGTGATGAGGGCTTGTATACTGCCTATCCTGGCTGGGCTGGGTTACGCTAGAGCTGTGGAAGTGTTTATTGTCTGGAGTGTAACATCTGCGCTCTCTAATTCTGTTATCTCCTTTTAAATAGACAGATGCATTGCTGTTTGAATTTATAAGTTAAGGGTGGCTTGGAAGATGTTTAGTGGACTAATGCATAATTTTAAAATAAAACATGTCTATAGAGGATCGAATTTATATTGGATATTCATAATCACAAACAAATACGTATTTACAACTGATATTCTTATAGTAATAAGGACAATTAATGCACTGCTCCGAGGATTTTCACAATCACATGAGGTGAAGCCTGATAGTTTTCTGTTTAATTCTCTTCTCCTGCCTTGTGCCTCCTCTTCTCTTTCTATGTGTACACTTCTCTGGCAAGGCATTGACCTCAGGACATAAGAAGTGGAAGGACAGAGTGGTAAAGAGAATTGTGCAGTAAACGGAGGCAGCTGAGGGAGGAAGGAGGTAGACAGAGATGAGGTAGGGAGCTAGGTGAGGGAGGTAAAGACAAAAGGTAAAGTGAGAGAAATGATGTAGCCTGAAAAAGATTATAATAAGAGACAAAGAGGTAGGTAGAGAGGTAGAAAGATAGGTTGGGTATTAGATTAGGGTAGAGAGCTAGAGTGAGAGAGACAGAGGTAGGGAGGTGGAGGGATGTGGTGTACACCAGTAGAGTGAGAGAAAGAGAGAGGTAAGACAGGAAAAGAGGCTAGTTAGGCAAAGGTAGAAGCAGAAAGCATTCAGGTAGTCAGGTGAAGAGGTTATGTAGTGAGAAAAGTCTAGAGAAAGGCAAGGTAGAGATAGCGGTGAGGAAGAGATTGAGGCAAAATTACAGTAAGGTGAAGGTTAGAAACAGAGGAAACCCAAGAAACCCTCCAACAGCCACACCAGCAAGAAAGCCACCTGGTTCACCAAAGACCTCCAGGCCTCCAAACGAACATGCCGAAAACTGGAGAAGAACTGGATACGCGAACGAACACCAGACAGCTACGCAGCCCACAAGAACGCCATCCGCAGACACCATCACCTCATCAGATCCGCCAAAAGGGCCTCACTCAAAGACCGCCTAGATAACAACGCACACAACAGCAAAGAGCTCTTTAACATCGTGAAGGAACTCTCCAACCCCAACTCCAACACCAACGACATCCCACCCTCGCAAGACCTGTGCGACTCACTGGCCACCTTCTTCCACCGCAAGATCGCCGACATCCACGACAGCTTCAACGCCACGACCGCCACGACAACCACTGAGACCTCCGCCCCCACGACCACCACCCGCACCAACCGCCTGCTCTCCTGGACCAACATCAACGACGAGGACACCAGCAAGATTATGAGCACCATCCACTCAGGATCACCATTAGACCCATGCCCACACCACATCTTCAACAAAGCCAGCACAGCCATCGCACCCCATCTCCGGAAAGTAATCAACATCTCCTTCGAGACAGCAACCTTCCCGGAAAGCTGGAAGCACGCCGAGATCAACGCCTTACTCAAGAAACCCAAGGCAGACCCCAAGGACCTCAAGAACTTCCGGCCCATCTCCCTGCTCCCGTTCCCGGCGAAGGTCATCGAGAAGACCGTCAACAAACAACTGACTCGCTACCTCGAGGAGAACAGCATCCTGGACCCGTCCCAGTCCGGGTTCCGCAGCAACCACAGCACCGAAACCGCCCTCATCGCCGCCACAGATGACATCAGGACCCTGCTAGACAACGGAGAAACAGCGGCCCTCATCCTCCTGGACCTGTCACCTTCAACACGGTCTGCCACCGCACACTACAAACACGCCTACACGACGCCGGGATCCAAGAGAAGGCCCTGGACTGGACCACATCCTTCCTCTCCGGCAGAACACAGAGCGTCCGCCTCCCCCCCTTCCGCTCCAATGCCACCGAGATCATCTGCGGCATACCCCAGGGCTCATCCCTCAGCCCAACGCTGTTCAACATCTACATGGCACCTCTCGCCCACGTCGCCCGACAGCACAACCTCAACATCACCTCCTATGCCGATGACACCCAGCTGATCATCTCCCTCACCAAAGACCCTCACACCGCTAAAACCAACCTCCACGAAGGAATGAAGGCCGTCGCCGAATGGATGAGGAACAGCCGACTGAAGCTGAACTCGGACAAGAAGGAGTTCCTCATCCTCGGCTCCACCCCTTCGGCCTGGGACGACTCCTGGTGGCCGACCAGACTGGGAACAGCTCCAACACCCACCGACCACGCACGCAACCTAGGGGTCATCCTCGACTCCACCCTCTCCATGACTAAGCAGGTCAACGCCATCTCCTCCTCCTGCTTCAACACCCTCCGCATGCTCCGCAGGATCTACAAGTGGATCCCCACCGAAACGAGAAGAACGGTCACCCAGGCCCTCGACAGCAGCAGGTTGGACTACGGAAATGTCCTCTACGCAGGAACTTCGGCCAAACTCCTGAGACGGCTGCAACGCATCCAGAACGCCTCTGCACGTCTGATCCTCGACATCCCCCGCCGCAGCCACATCACACCCCACCTGAGAGACCTGCACTGGCTCCCCGTCAACAAGAGGATAACCTTCAAGCTCCTCACCCATGCACACAAAGTACTCCACAACACCGGACCAGCATATCTCAACGGACGACTCAGCTTCTACACCCCCACCCGCCAGCTCCGCTCCACAGGCCTCGCCCTCGCCGCAGTCCCCCGCATCCAAAGTACGACTGCCAGCGGCAGATCTTTCTCCCACCTCGCCGCCAAGACCTGGAACACCCTCCCACCCACCTACGGCAGACCCAAGACCTACTGACCTTCAGAAGACTCCTCAAGACCTGGCTCTTCGAGCAGAAGCAGCACCCCCCAACCCCCAGCGCCTTGAGACCCTCACGGGTAAGTAGTGTGCTTTACAAGTGATATGATTGATTGATTGATTGATTGATTGATTGTAGAGAGAAAAGAAGTGCAGTGGAGAAACATAGATGATGTGGAGAAAGAGAGGCAAAGTTGACATAAGGCAAAAGAGGGGAGAAAGAGAGAGAGTGAAGTAGAGATACAATGGAGGTAGCGAATTGTATAAAGATAGAGAGGGGTGAGGTAGAGAGGACAAGTTGAAAGAGAGAAGGGGCTACAGATAGAGATGAGTGAGAAAGCGCAGGTCGAAAAGGGATGTCGATTACAGACAGAGTCAGAGATAAAGGAGTAATGTAGATAGAAAAGTAAGATAGAAATGGTGGGAAGGTAGAGAGAGTGTTTGGGTAAAGATTAATGAGGTGGTGTGTGAGAGTTGAGGTAGACCAATGAGATAGAGCAGTGAGGTAGAGAGTGGTGAGTAAGAGAGAGGGGTAATAGAGAGAGTTGAGGTATGGAGACATGAGATTTAGAGGTGAGGTAGGTGAGGTAGGTGAAGGAGAAACAGAGAGAGGTGAGTGAAAACTGAGCACTTTCTCACTTTTTTAACTCTTTGAAAAAATCATGAATCATACCCACTTCATGACTTTTGGATAAAACGGCAGACATATCAACCACTGAAAATGGTGGCTCTCACATTCACATTTTGCTCTGTTTCCCCTGTTTATTTCAGGTCTGTTACTCGCGTTGTCCATGCCTCAGGGTCGCCCAAAGTGATGGGAGCAGCATGACCTGTGTTGGAAGGGGATCTCATCAAACATGCTATGCCACAGAGGCTAGTAGATAAACTACAAGTTTGAATAAAGTACATGCACTGAAAGTGCAAAATCGAATCGAGGGGCATTATAAAGTAGCATTTAAGTTTTTTTGAGTAAGAGATAGGGCGGAAGACCAACATTCTTGGCATTCTTAGGCATAAATGTTCAGACGTACAATGGCTACACACACAAAATTTATAAACAAATATATTTTACTGAAAATAATTTATTTAAAATAAAACCATTGTCTACTTAGAGAATAACAGAAGCAACAAGATAAAGTACTTACGAGCTTTGTAATTTTTCTGTTTATAAGCTCTCCTTCTTCTCTCATTTTGTCAGCTGCTTCGCCACGGTTGGTCCTATTTAGGCGTAATCGCTGTTTCATGATCTGTGATATGTACTCCTTGACTAAGTACTTGTGAACTTCAGTTAGAAAATCCTACCGATCAAAACATAAAGTATAGTGTTAGACCAGAACTAGAAAGTACAAGGGCCAGATGTACGACGTGATTTTCCATGCGCAAACGGGTTTGCCACCCGTTTGCGCATGCAAAATCACTGTGGGCCATGTACAAACACTATTTTGCGACTCGCAAAAAATTGCGAGTCGCAAAATAGTGTTTACTGACTTCGCTATTAGGAAGGGATGTTCCCTTCCTAATAGCGACCGCAAAGCCATGTACTAATGTTTTGCGACCGCAATTGCGGTCGCAAAACACTCATAAATTACCACCCTCTTCAAGAGGGTGGTAATGGAGTCGCAAATGGGAGGGGTCCCCAGGGGACCCCTTCCCTTGTGACTGGCTCTGAAAATATTTTTCAAGGGCAGGCAGTGGTCCCAGGGACCACTACCTGCCCTTGAAAAATGAAACAAAAACGTTTCATTTTTTCTTTTTTAAATGCATCCCGTTTTCCTTTAAGGAAAACGGGCTGCATTTAAAAAAAAAAAAACTGCTTTAAAGAAAAGCAGTCCCAGACTAGGAGGTCTGCTGAGCCCAGCAGGCCACCATCCCTGGGAGGGCCAGCCATTCCCAATGGGCTCGCAAATTGCGAGTGGCTCATTAATATGCATGAGCCTCGCATTTTGCGACCCCATTGGGAATCGCTAACAGTGTTTCAGACACTGTTGTACATCCCAAATTGTGGCTTGCAAATTGCAAGTCGCTATTGCGACGCAATTTGCGAGTCGCAATTTGCTTGGTCGTACATCTGGCCCCAAGTCTTCTTTTCCATGATGTATCTTAGCATGGTGGTCTGACAACTAGGGCCTTATTTAAAGGTGGATGTAATAAAGAAATTCGGCAGGTTTCCGACTGCCTACCACTTGCTTTCCTCACCTCATATAAAAGTTTGGAATCTGATTAGTGTCTGAAGGTAGAGCCTTAACTGGCCCTGCCATCAAAAACTCACTATCACTCAGCCACCACAGGACCGCTAATTCCACGGTGTCTGACTGCCCGCTTTATATAGGGTGGGCTTGCACCCTGCCAGTACCCCGATGAAAGGCAATGCAGTCACGAGCAGGAAAAAGAAACACGTTTGCCCTTATTTCATTACATTGCAATCCTTTAGATAAAAAAATTCCTACTATAGTAGGTCGGGTGATCAAACTATAACAACAACGCAAACAACGCAGAAGTATTTAAAACCACAAAAACGGAAGGACTCATTTGCAATCAGCTCTAAATGATTTGTCAATTCATCATTGTTACTTATCGATCCCCCAGAGATTAGAAATGTGTGCCAATTTTCTCATGCAGTGCAGTCTTCGTCATTTTTAGTAGAAGGTTAAAGACAATTGAGATAAAAAGTAAATGCAAAATCTGGTCATAATATTGATGAGTTTTTACACCCAGATGTCATACCACCATAGGCTGTGATTATTGGATGCTAGAATGGCTACTGTAATTGATCATTTATGTTATGTATCAAAGCTAGATTTATAACTAAAATGTGAGCTGAACTAAAGCATTAATAATGTATGGAAGGAAGAGCAATAGCTACTTCAGCCTTGACATTTGTCCTATCGTCCATGAGTGCAATGATTTTAACTGAATTGTGGAATTAGCGAAACGTAGCAACAGCAGCTTAAGTTTCAATGGCCGCAAACAGAGGCCAAATATAGCAACTGAATTACCCGTGGGTAGTGGGCAAGCGTAACAGGTGCAGCGGTGTCGTGGAAGGAAGGTAAACTAGTTTCATTGATACAAAAAGCAGCTACAGGTCGATAATAAAGAGTTGTATGGCATAAACTATGCGTTATGGGAAAGATTCCCTCTCTTTCCATGAAAAAAACCACCAAATACTCTGGGTCCGTCCGTGACAGCATAGTACATGGGGCAATGGCTCAGCCATTTCAGTTGTTGGCCCTTCTTTTATCAACTTTTATTCTTTTAAAGTACGTTACATATTCAGCATCCCAACTAGGTAACTGAATATCAGGAGGACCCCGAATTGGGAACAGACGCCCTCTTTCTAGCTCTCGAGCTGCGGCTGCAAGCGTCAGTAGCTGCCCGGACTCTCGTTCAGCACCATGAAGCCTTCCCGCTGCTGCTCTTGGCGCTGTTCCTGGCCCTGGGGCAAGCACCGGGCCAGACCCTGGAGTTAAGTCCAAGCGGTGGGATTCCAGCTAACAGCTAAAGCCTTTAAAAGATCCACACACAATTTCATCTTACACATGCATTAATGCGCGCGGAAACTAATGTCTTCAGTGAAGTGAGTAATTTCCTAGGTAGAAAGTCGTGCCTTTCAGGTGTAAACTATACACTTCATCTTTTGGACACTGGTTTATAAATCACAGGCTTTCCAATTCAAACGCGCACATTGATTTCAGTCTTTTGACTAAATGAAACATATTTTAACACAATCCAAATACATATAAAACACATTAAAGTCACATGTAAACCAAGTTCCCTTCTCTTTTGTTACTTTCATTTTTGTTCACTATCTACTGTAAGCCAAAAAATGCAGACTACAGAGACACTGCACCCGTGCATAAAATAACAGACACAATGGAAGGATACAGGGTAGCCGAGAATAGTACTGGTTCACTCAACATTATTGTACACCAAATGGCAAGTATAAGCATGCCAGCACAAAATATCATTACACCACAGTTTACATCATATGGCGTGTACTGGTAAATAAAAACAGAGCATAATATTAACAGCCAACAGGATAATAAAGTAGCGCATAAGGCACAAAACTATTAGAAGTGATCAATACAAATCTATACTACATTATGTCGCTTTAAATATGTACATTGGAAAACATCCATTGCTTGTACTGCACTTACCACTTTACAAGTACAGATTGTAGCTGTCTCGGGAGGGAAATCAACATTGGTAGGAATCTAAAAAGATTTGAAGCAAAATGTATAAGTACATGAGATGGGCCAGTGTTGTAAATGCAAGTTGGGTTACATTTATGAATGTTAATGATTACATTATGGAACTTAAATCTTAAATCAATTCTTATTCGGATACTGTTGTGTAATTCAATGTGCCAACCAGTTTTCTAGGTGTAAGTCAGATTTATGTTAGGAAAAAAGTCTATGTCATTGCATCATAAAGTGTATAATATACAGAAAATTCACTGACTTGTTGTAGTCTATTTATGTGCAGTTTTAAACTTAATTTACATCAGTGGGTGTACATAGGGGTGAGCCGGAGCAGTGGCCTGGAAAATCGTATGCAAATGTGGACCGCTACCACTGAGTGCAAATTTAGTGGTGATTCACAATCATTTGTAAATGCGATTCCCACACTTTGAAGCACAATAAAAATCCTCCTGAATTCTGTGAAAGTGAAGCAGCACACAAAAAGTGTGCAATAGTTGCGGGAAAGGCAGAAATTCAGCTTAATAACTTTGGATCAAGTAAAGAAAACAAACACTGGTAAAGCCTCTACAGCTGACTTTCAACTTCAGTTTGTCATTCCAGTTTGGACCTAGCCATATGCAAATCAGTCTTGACACTGTTCTCCATGGGAACAGTCCAGCCCAAACTGCCAGGCTAGGTCCTCCCTAGACCGGAAACACGCATTCTGGGACCGTTTTCAGGGTATCACCCCTCATCAACCAGACAATCTTGACCCTGGTGGCATAGCGAGCATGGGACCCATGTTGGGGCATATCTTTCCTACTTAGGGAGATAAATGTGAAAAGAACAGATTGATGGATGGAATGCTGAGCTAATAAAATATTTACCCCCAGTCACATATCTGAGTTAAACTTTTTTTTGCTCTTTGCTCGCCGTGCCATTTCAGTTTGGACCTAGCAATATGTAAATCAGTCTTGACCCTGCTCCCCATGGGAACAGTCCAGCCCGAACTGCCAGGCAAGGTCATCTCCCTGGACCAGAAACAAGCATCCTGGGACCGGTTAGGGGCTATCACCCCTCATCTGCCAGGCTAGCTTGAATCTGGTGGCGTAGCAAGCACGGGATCGACGTCTGGGCATTCTCTTCCCACTTAGGGCGACAAATGCATAAAGAACAGATGATGGACGGAATGCTGAACGAATCAAACATTCACCCTCATTCACAGATCTGAGTTAAATCCATCATTGTTTTGCTCGCCACGCCATTCTAGTTTTAACCTAGCCATATGCAATCATCTAGATGTAAAATTGTTCTGCACGCACTGAAATACAAGAAGTTCACAGAAGGTAGTATGATATACCTAACAGCAAATAACATGCATTAAGAGAGTACACACTATTTATAAATTCTAAAGAATTTATAACAAAAGCTCTGCCAAACGGCCAAAGCTGTCTTCAGCTGGACCTAAAATGCTTAAGAAACGAGATTCCTGCAGTTTGTTAACCATAGCCATACAAACTCTCTGAAATAAATAAGGATCACAAGCTTGGGATCAGGTAAAGAGGAAACAACAGGTTGATCAGTGAATTATATGGACTTGCAAGGATGAGTTATTGAGTTATGACAAGTCTAAATTTAGTCTAGTATAAGCCCAAATATGTTTTTGATTGGTCACACAAGTGTAAATTATGACGGTATACAGGCGTAAATTGCACATACCACAACTGTCACTTTTTTTGTGAATCGGGCTTCAAGCCCAGAAAACGAAAACCTTTGTATTACAAAAGCATGGATCAGTCCAAGTCAGTTACAAAGCTTACTGTAGTGTTTCCATGAAACTTATTTGCGGGGGAATCACAGAGGAATAAACAGTCTTGCCTGTAACACAAGGGATGAGATTACGTTTTCCGAACTCTACAGTATTGTTATGAGAAAAGTTGCAGGCATTGCAATTACTGCATGACGTGCTTCTATATGTAGAAATATGATATAATGGCTTTGAGGGTGGTGCATCAACACTGTGGGCCTGATTCACAAAGGCCTCCACGCTCGTGATGGAGGCCCCCCAGTCATGGCAGGGGGCCCGCAATCATGGTGGGACCTCTGCAATGAGAAACTGCAAGGCGGAGATCCTGCCATGAGTGTGGAAGCCGTTTGTGAATCGGGCCCTGTGTTTCAACTATCGTATTTCACCAGTTAAGGTACTAAGGTACTGTTGGAACACTTTCCATTTTACTTACAACCTAAAAAAGAAATATGCACCAACATTTGCACAATTTTTCACTTATTTAGTGAGTTTTGTGAGGGATAAATAACCGTTTTCCTTTGTTTTCCCTCCTTTGACGTGTCAGCATCTTGATGTTCGCAAACAGGAGGGAAACAAGATGGTTGACTTCCAAGACATTTTTGGAGGGATTCTACCCAATTATGTTCAGTTTATTTCAAGAACACTGGGGACATTATCCACGCACATTGCTGTTTGTGTTTTTAATTTTCCTAATGTTCTGAAGAAAGGCAAGAGGTACGTTTTATTTTTTTCCAAAATGGCTGAACCTTAATTCGCCTACTTAGAACATGCACAAATACAATTTCACTTTTTTGGGCCATTTTTAGACCTCTTCTCCTTATACCTCTGGCTGCCCTTTGATTAGTCTGCATCATATTTGCCACAATCAGAAGTTGCTCTTATATTTCTCTTTTTTGTGTGGCTGTTAATGAGTAGGAGAAATTGCACTATTCTATAGGATTAGGTGAGCAGGATCTCAGATACAATGACTAGGAATGTTATTGCAATGAACAAAGCAACACTATAGTTCTTCCGTCCTATTTTGAGTGAACAGGTTGAGAAGTTCCTTTTGAATACCAATTCTGGCTCTCCTTCTGACCCTTGCCCACAAAAACTCTGCACCAGAATTCTGGGACAGTTGAGGAGCATTTGACAACTACTATGAATAAAGTTATTTCCACTGGATGTTTCCCTAAGCCATGGAATGGAGTGGCAGTCAGGCCTTTATTAAAAAAAACAATCTGGATTCGAAAGTGAAATTTTCTGCCCTATACCCTTGTTACCGACTCCTGCAAAAATTCTGGAAAAATACCTGAATGGTCAGCTCATGGCATTTATTAAGCAGCATGAACTTCTCAATAAACACAATCTGGTTTCTGTAGTGGGCATAGTACAGAATCTGCCTTGGTCTTTGCGGAAGATAGTATTTGATCACAAGCAGATGCGGGGCAGGCAGCAGCAATAATTATGTTAGATCTGTCCGCAGCCTTTAATACGGTCTCCCCATTTCGTCTCACTTCTTGCCTAGCCCAGCTTGGTATTAAAGATACCGCTTTGAGGGCCTGAATGCCAAAGGGCTGCCATGTTATGGTGGAGGTGCAGCAGCCGTGAGGGAGTCTCTGCACTTGGGTGGAATATCGGCAATGGGAACTCTCATTGCGGAGATTCTTTCCTGAGTGTGGAAACTCCTCCACAACTGTGGGGCCTCCGCGACAAGTGCCGAGGCCCTTTGTGATTCAGGCCCTGTATGTTTTAAGGTCTTTCCTGACTGACATAGTACAAACAGTAATCTGTGGACAGTTTAGGTCAAAATCTTTCTCGCTTCCATGTGGGGTAGCTCAGGGATCTTTGCTAAGTACTACATTATTTAATCTGTACGTGTCTTCATTGGCTAAGCTGATTCGCTCTTATGGCTTTCAGGTTTTGTCTTATGCAGATGACACCGATTATTGTTTTCATTATGGAAGATGTGCCCTCAATAGTTAGAAACTGCAAAAAGGCAATTTCTGTCTGGTTGAAGGACAACCTTCTTAAATTAAATGCAGAAAAGACGGAGTTTTATTATCTTTGGCTGTTATCCCTTGGTTTAGAATAAAAATTGGTGGCCAGATGTTCTGGGGGCTCCACCTTTCCCGGTTAGGTCTACAAATCTTGAAGTCTTTTTCGATCAACAATTCTCTTTTGACCTTCAGGTGAATCGAATGGTATCCTCGTGTTTTAATGCTATTAGATTCCTAAGAAAATTTGGACCAGATGTACGACCCGCCAATTAGCGAGTCGCAAATTGCGTCGTACATCTGGCCCATTGTTCCTTATATTTCATTAACAGCATGGAAAACAGTAGTTCTTGCCATGATTTCTGTAATGTCCTGTATCTGAAGGTCACTACATTTTTTTGAGAAAACTGCAAACTGTCCAAAATGCAGTAGATTGGCTCATCTTGGATATTCCCAAATACCAATCAGTCTCGGGAGAGCTTGCTAAACTACAATCACTTCCAGTCTGGAAGTGAATCATTTTTAGTTCCCTCTGTATCACTTATAAAGCCTTGCATAGTATCGAACCTCGGTTTATTAGAAAAAAAATTCAATGGTACTCACCGACAAGGCCACTTCTTTCAGATAAACACAGTCTTGTGTTGGTTCTGAAGTTTCGGCGGACTATATGGGTGGTAGAACTTTTTCAGTAGCCACAACTAAACTGTAGAACACTCTTTCCTGCCATTTATCAGGTATGGAGAACAATTTGGCTTTCAGAAAGAGTTTCAAAACCTGGCCTTTTGCTTCTTAGGGACTTAAGGTCCGTTTGGATTGGCTGCTCTTGATCTTCCCAGGCTGGGCAGTTTCTAGTGGGTACATCTCCTTGACGCCTTTTGATATACGTGTGCTTTATGAATTCGTTTTCATTTCATTTCAAGAAGAAAGGTAGTGCAACTAATATTCCATAAACTTTGTAGTTTTTCAAAAAGTTGTTTCAAAATTGCATCAAAAATAAAAAGTGAAGAAATATAAAAGAAATATGTGAGGTAAATAATCTTTCCTACCAAGGCAACCATAGCATTTAAGATGTTGAAGGTTTGACAACAATAGTTTATGTGACCCAACCTAATAAGATTCGCTAATGCATAATATTCATCAAGAGGTCGAAGGACCATATGTGGAAGGAAGGGCAAGGACTGCACCTCTGTTCCTGTGGGTCTCAATATAGTTGAATGTTCAGGCCTGCTTCAGCAGATTTATACTCATCTCTAGAAAAGCCAGGGACTAGTTATCTGGGGTGATTGGGCTCTAGTGATGTTGTCAAAGACCCAGAGGAGATCCAGAGAACTTTTAAATAAATAATTCCTTCTATGCTTTATTCCTGCTCAACTTGGGATTGAGACATTAAAGAACATGATAATTCAATGGTTAAGCCTGTGTGTCTCTTGCAACAAGTCCAGGCTTGGAACCCTACAAGAGCTTGGTATCTGGTACCGATGAAAGGAAGCATCCCTTTAGTCAAGTTTATGATGGGGCTCCTTGTGGGCCTCTTAAGGTTCGCTAAAGGTAATGCGCCAGTGGACAACTAGATAAATGGCCCTGGTAAAATCTAAAAACAAATGTGCATGCATTTTTTGACCTTTTTTAAGTCTCCAAGTAGGAAGTGCTTGTGTCCTCTATTGATCTGTTCTGGATAGCATAATTTCAGACCAGCATTTTTCAATTTATTGTTGTAGCCTATAAACATCTAAGAGCAGCAATAACGCTGAGAGAAGGGATAATAAAATAAAGTTAGACA
The DNA here is from genome assembly GCA_963921515.1 of Calotriton arnoldi. Taxonomy (NCBI): domain Eukaryota; kingdom Metazoa; phylum Chordata; class Amphibia; order Caudata; family Salamandridae; genus Calotriton; species Calotriton arnoldi. The sequence continues at coordinate 787,342 of CAWUFW010008561.1, forward strand.
TTTGATCCAGGTATGACTTTGGTGCTTTTAGTGCATGGGAAAAAAGGAGAAGATGACAAAAATGGAAAAGGGACAGAGGACAAGAATAAATGAAGAACGTCAATTTGCAGTGAGGCAAGTTGGTTATAACATACTATTGATAGTTTATATACATGTCAAGAATAGCTGTACAGTGTACATTCTGGTGCATGTGGAAGCAAGTCATATGCCGAATTGGAGAAATGTGCGTCCCTTCTTTTTTTATTTTAGTTTTTTTACAGTGTTATACAGCACGAACTTGGTCTGTGGCCATTTGAGCCCTTCACATGAGCACCAGTTTAATTACACATTTCTTTTTAGGCACTGGGAGATTAAGCAACTTCCTCAAAATCATAGGATGGTGAAGCAAGAACGGGGCTAGACCTAGTTCCACAGGCAGCTCCTCCCCTCTGGCCACATTTCATACAAACACAGACTTTAAGAATTTGTGGCAAAGCAGAGTATGGGCCTTGCACATCGCACCTTCCCACAAATGGGGGTTAAGCATAGACAACTATTCTATCTTCAACGCAAATTTGGTGCAGGGATTACGTACCCGCAATTTGCGATACAACAAGGTGAATGGGCACAAAGTTACCCCTCACGAGGAAAGCAAACTCAAAAATTTGCTTAATCGGCTCATGTACTGTGCACCACATTTTATCTGGTGCAAATTATGCGGTCAAAAAATTGCTTTCCCAGAGCAATTACGTCTTGAGTTATAATTTTGATTGGGTGCAAATAGGTGGTTGCTACCGAACAGGGGTTTGAGCATTGAATGTACCTGAGTCTATCTGTCTAAATTTGTCCATCCTATGCACCTGCGTGGCCAGGACCTCATGGTACAGCACTTGGTCTTGCTTCCTTTTTATATTATAGAAGACATTTCCACTTAGCGTGGCATCAAAGCAGAAGCCAATGACGTTGTAAAAATGGAAAAAGCAGCCAGGGAAACATCTCTATTGGAATGAGGAACTTCATGAAACATGTCTGTTGCAATTTAAGTGCAGTTCTGCTTTGCTGTTTCTCCTTATTGCCTCACTGAATTTCTTAACTTTTACCGTGAGACACGGTTCTTTCATTTTACAGCCCCAGTGTCACAAATACACCTGTTTCTTTTTGACTTCATGCTGTGCGGAAGCTTACCTTCTGAGCCGGAAGTCCTAAATGTTGAAGATCTTGGGATAAGAGACTCACTTCTTCATCCAACTTCTGGAAAGCCTCGTTAGATGACATCCAGTTTCTAGTCAGCAGTTTCTGAAACAGTGGCTGGAAAATTAGAAGCGTGCAGTATTAGAACCTGGAAAACAATACGCATATGCAGTCTAATGACAGTGACATGTAGTTACATCATTAAATGCAAAACGAGAGGCTAGCATCTCTTATTTGCTTGAGAAAGACCAAGGTACTCATTCCTCACGATGTTAACACATATTTTTCACTGCCACTTCTATGACATCTCTTTTCCCCACCGATGGACCATTTTGTTTCATGGTGAAATATACTGCAGCTTGGTCATGGAAGTCGAAACTTCAGTTTTGATAATAAAGGGAACATTTTGTTAAAACAATAGATAAACTTTTAACTCATGGAGTGACCCTCCCTCATTGTTAAGGCCCTTTACAATGTTTGTACAGAACTACAATTTACAAACATAATCCAAGACTCATTTTAAGAACCTATGGAGGACGAAAGGCTGATCTGACAGAATGGAATTCAAATATGGAGGTTCTCCACAATTTGTCCTCCAGACGCGCCAATCCACTGAGCCATATTATGAGCTGTATCAGTAGAGCATACCATAACACTGAAGGTTATTGGATCTGTGGCAGACATATGTGTGTGATAAGGAGGCCACTGATTCAAATCCAGACTCAGGCTTTCAAATATATTAAACGAGGGATACATGACAATTGATAAAGGATGTCTACACCTACCGAATAATATTAATGACTTTAATATTGATTTCTTTAACTGAGAAAGGCTGTAAACAGCGGAGCCTTTTTCTTCAATACTTAGACTTTCTACTGCTCTGTTTTCCTAGCTGTACAGTGACAAGTAGAAAGTAGATATTTATGTCAACATGTTTATTTTTTCACTCCTTAGGTAAATATAGAAAAGTTGGAATCTTTATACTTGTTTCTGTTGCACTTTAAAAAAACTAATTTGCATTAAACTGATTCTAATATCTGATTGCAACACATCTCTAACTGATGTTTGATGTGTTTTATATTGCACTAGAGATTCTATTTTTAACCTTCATGTTTGCAAACATGCTCTCTTGTTCACATAAAATAACTATGCACCAAGGATTTAAGTGGTTTATGGGAAAGGTGATGGTGTGATCATGTAGTATACTGAATAAAGTTATAAGGATATTGCAAGGATCATAAGGATATTGCAAGTCACCTCAGAGTTCCATCACCTAATAAAGAACTGAGTCTTCGGCCTCGTTCCTCTATATGGTCATGGAAATCCTCTGTGACTTTGCATTATCTTTATAATATACGGCAGGGGGTACTTTATTCCATATATAAAGTGCACTGTACCCCACGCAGTGGGATCTTGGTGCTAAAATTAAAAACTCTGGCAGCAGATAATTGCCTGGGGGAAAAAAAGATGGAAAGTTGTAATGCCTTTCTTGAAGGACAAGTGATATTGGAATTGTCTTAGGGGATTGATCCACAGCCTGGGGCTAGGTGTTAAAAAGCCTTACCTTCACACAAAAATGTGTTAATTCTAGAAGCCTGCTAGAGAGAGTGACCTCAAATATCTTTGTGGACTGTAGGGCTTCAGATGGTGAACTGTACTGCTATGAATTGGGTGGGAAAGATTTTATGTGTCAACAGATAGCCAGTGTAATCTCTTCTAGTAGCTAATACTGGGTCATATTTCCCTAAGTTACAAACAATCTCATTGCATAGCTCTGAATGTGCTAGAGGCTAGCAACTTGTGCTAATGGCAGTCCTAGGTACAAGAAATTACAGTAGTCCAACCTGGACATAGTACAGGCAGAAAGTACAGCCATCGGTTTCATCTGGGAGGAATGTAGACTTTTCCTAAGCAAATTCAGTCAAAAAACGAAAAAACAATGCTCAAAGGGCAGGTTTTCACCAATAACTACTCCCACTAATTCAACCTTTGTCTTCGAGGTTGGAGAATTACCCATGCAAGCAGCTCAAGAGGAGTTGGTCCACCAAAGCTTCTCTCTCCCCGAAAATAGGAGCTTTGTCTTATCAGTGTTACACTTTAATTAAATAATTGTGGCCCATCCAATCCTGGACAGCCCCTAAAGAATCTTATACTTTAGGTTCTGAGGTCAGTGCATGATGGCTTAGCCTGATCATGATATGTGTGTCATCAGCTTATGAGCAGTGGCGTAACATTAGCCCCCACAGACCCCGTGGAGCAGAGGGGCCCCTGACCTCCAGGGGGCCCCCCTCTGGCATTTTGCACAGGTGGCAGGCCCGTGCACTGAGAGCTCCTGACTGGGTCCATAGTGTGGTGGGCACCCTCCATGTACTTTGCAGGGACCCCCTCATGTTTCATTACCCCACTGCATACGAGTAGGCTCAACAAGCAAATTAGTGGCTAACAGAGGGACATAAATATTGAATAACATCAGGAAGAGCTAGGGGCCCCGGGGAATGCCAAGCTTAACAAATGAGAAAGATCAGTCAAATACTGCTGAAACGAGTTCTGTACTTTCCCCATGAAGCCTGCCTTTTCTGAGATCTATTGTAGTAAATGCATGGCAGAGATCTAAGAGTGTCACTTCCACTGCACAATTTTCATCTAGACTGGTTCTGATGCAGTCTGTCAGAGTAACTAGAGCAGGTTCTGTGCCCCTACCAGTGAGAAAACCTATTGTAAAGCTGTCCAACAATCTAGCATCTTCCATTACCCTTAGAGTTGTTTGGTCAGCAACCTTTTTAAGAAAAAAGAAAAATAAGACAACTTAATTGCAAGATAGCCCAAGCTAGTGATTTAGTGGTATAACCCTATGGAAAAACACCTTGACTTAGTTGTGCGATAATTCCTACCAAATAAGTGGATGTCTGAGTCCTGCCAATCCAAGGTGCAGGCTTTGAACTCTAGTATTGAAGCAAAAAGTAAGGACGTGTATGAATACATGTTGAGTGTTTGGGAAAAGGTCTTCGTGCACAATGGGAAGGAACTAGCATGGCTGACTCAGACCTCAAATGTATTTTTGATGCCTTTTGGGTACTGCTGGCTTCTTGTTATGTGTTTTAATACATCATAGATACCATTGAAAGAAATAGGTTCAGCTAATTAAACATCCTTTGGTCCTGGCAGAAGGGACTTGGTGTACCAAAGCTGCCAACGACTGCTCCCCAGTGCTTCTAGGGCTTCGCTTTCAGTGCCCTCCTACAGCTGCACAGCCAGTCCGAAGAAACTCACTGATCGTCGAAAAGACTTCGTTTTTAAGCAGGTGCTCATACAAATAAAGTTCTTAGCTGCCAATTGATTGGTACACCAAAGAGGCCTCAGTGGCTTAATCCGGAGGGTGGAGTGAAATAAGCAACTGTTATCTCAATGAAAGTGGCATCCCTTGGACTTTCAAAACAGGGGAAGTGAGGCAAATCCCACAAAGATTCCCTTCCTTCTTTTGCTGACCTTATGTCAACTTTCTTGTCTGCTAAATATTTGTAATTCTAAATCATGCTGCAAGCACAATGCTCCAGTGTTTGAGCTTTCTGTCTTGAGAACAAAACCCTATTGACACTTGTGTGCCAGCGAGGCAACCTCCATCCTATTGGAACCGGTTATTGTGTCAGTTGAATGAAATCCCGTTGCACGAGCACATCTCACATCGGAGTTCTACTACACTACTGAGTTTATAATAGTGACCTACAAGAATATTGGCTTCACAATATTTATTACTACTATATCAACTACCACTATATCGCCAAAGAAAGTGCATATGCATGCGCATGCATAAATATATATATTTATTAGTAAACTACCTATATACATACTTTTACGATATAGAGGTAGTCGGCATTCAACATTCTTGTGGGTCGATATTATGGCCCTCGATATTTTGACATATAAACCTCATATCCTCCCTCTTTACCAGGGGTGCCTAATATCCCTAACCTGTGATGACAAAGGCTTGAACACCTTAGAAATGCCTAAGGAGGGGTTAACCTAATTGCACCACAATTCTGCTTATGTAAGGAAAATATATAACATTTCAAAGAGAGCCACTACTATGATCTTAAGGTATACTTCAGAAACAAATCAAATGGAATTACGAACCTAATTGAAATGTCTGTGTGTCAGATTTCACAAAGTTTAGTTTATTACTACCATATAAGTATGAAAAGACTGGTTTTACGTGGAGCGAGGACTCTAAACAGGCCAATAGGCACATGTTTAATCTGTACACTTGGAGAAGACCAGAGACACTTTGTAAATTCTTTCTTAAAATCATGCGGATATGTTGTATCCTGTGGCGGGGTCTGCGCTTACAGACCATTGACTATGGAGGCTACAAATGTAACACAGTTCATTCAAATGAAACAATTAGGACTCTGACAAAGAGCACACAGCGACAATGCTACACTCATTGCCTCCAAGGATCAGTTTAATCAGTTCTCCTCACCAAAAATGGCTGATTTGAAATCAATAATATATTTTTGGGATGAGTCCATCCTTACATCGTTTATCATATCGAAGATATATCTTCTGCAGCTCTTCTCCTTTATGGATTCTGGTGAATGCTTCACCAATGAGGAGTTCTCTTTCCAGTTCGACCTTGTTTTATTATTTCCTCAGCTAGAGAAGTGATTTTGGACATTTCTATCCCACCGAGAAAAATAATTTGAAAACATGCTGATCTGTCATATTGAGGACCATATTGAACAAGATGATTTCTTGTGGTTCTATCAATCAAGACCCAGATTTACTAACGCTTTGCACCAGGTTTGTGTTATTTTTGAAATGCAAACCCTGTGCAAAGCCTTGTAGTGGTATTTTTATTTCCAATGCATGTCAGAATTTGCTTTGGAAGTTGCCTTAAGCAGTCATATGGGCTACTTTGTATCAAGGAGGCGTTCCATGGGTGGCATATTGGCGTTCCCATGCAATCAACAATCGGTTTTAATACAAAACCCTCGACATGGACTTGTAACAGAGAAAAATCTTTTCAATCTTTGCATGTACGCTGCATTGTACAGCACACATACAAAGTGGGAAAGTATTAAAGCATAGTTTTTGACTTGGAAGAATCCCTTCCAACTACAAAACCTATGCTTTTAAGAATGCACACACCCTTGTACTATGGTGCACCATGGTGCAATGGCATGTGCGTTGGTGCAATGGCATGTGCGCTGGTGCAGGGCAGCCAAAGTGTGCCAATGCTGGGGGGGAGAAAAACTGTGTCATATCTTAATAGATATGGGCCTTTTTCCATTCTCTTTTGAGGCAATGCAGCACAGCAACTTTGGTTGCTGCACTACATTGCATAATATGCTTGAAAGTTTCTTCCCTTGCTTTCACCCCTCAAAGGTACTGATACTGCCATTATTTAGGTGATGGATGATCTTTTTTTAAATGTAGATTATTGTGGTGTTTGCCCACTCATACGCTTGTTTTCTCATAAGCCTTTGAATAGGGACGTGCAAAGTTGATTTTGTAAACTTTGCACCCTCCCATAGAATTTAGCAACAACTTTTTTTTGGTTTTTTTCCAACTTGAGTGTAAAATTCATGACTGTGGTGACATTTTGCTTCACACATATTTTTAGTTACTAACAAAATGATTCTGAGTAAGATATACATCAAAGAAAGCAGCTTATTCTATTCTGCTGCAGAATACTCCATGAAAGATGAAGTTGCACAGTAAAATTGTGCATACATTTTAAAATTTGCTATGGTCAATTACAGTGAATATTATTGGTCTATGTAGTGAAAATTATTTTACGATGAACAAAAAACATTTGCTTTGGCATAGATAATCAGAAAATTTACAACTTTGCATACGATGAAAATCGGAACTTAGCACACTTCGGGCCAGATGCACAAAGCATTTTGTGGTTGCAAACACTCAGATTTGGAGTTTGCAAACACAAAACTGCCTTTTGCAATGTACTAAACCCATTTTAGCAGTCTGTAACTTTCTTCTGACTGTTAAAATGGGTTTCAAAATAGATAAGCATTTGCTATTTGGAAGGGGTATGTTGTAAGCGTCTCTTCCTGTTGAAACCCATAACACAAAGCAAACAGATTCTATGACAAAGCAAATTAAGAAAAGGAAAAATACCCAGGGGAAAATCAACAAAAATAATAATAAGAAGAAAAGAGCTTTGCACAGAATATCAAGACAATCCTTAAGAAAAGTAATGTTTCCTCAATCTCACGTCTCGGAACAGGCAGATCAGGAAAACCATCATGTCTTGAAAGACTTAGAAGCAGCCCAAAACATAGATCAGTTGTCTACATAACTCGAAATCAAAAAAGAACAGACACAATTAAATCCTCTGGCATTAAATTTCTGTTTAAAAAATCGCATAATACGCTCATACCCCGAACAACTCCGACACAGTAAGGCAATCCTTCGGCAAGAATCAACACGGTAGTGAGGATCAACCTGTATCCTGTATTTTGGAACTAACGGATTTGTTCCCCAGTGACAACGTCCCATTAAACCGTGGCAGAATAATAGACTTACTCCACAAAATTCGTTCTCTTCGATACCTCACAACTGCAGGCTGCCCGGGGTCCACGAAGGAGACCCGCTAAGAGGGCGGCCGCCTTAGTGCCACAGGAGGGCACAGGAGGCAGCCTTCCAGTGTTTGGGACCCTCAGGGGTCCAGGTGCCGCGTCACTTCCGGGGAGGGGCGAGGTACATATACCTCTCCCCGCCCCCTGGGCGCCCTCTTGGCCCATTCCCCTGACGCCGTTTCCCTCCCTACCGCATACCCGGCGTTCAGGCAGTGGGTGTAGGGGGGTTTTGTCTAATGTATTATTTTGTGTTGCAGGCGGAGTTACAGGGCGATCCAGAGGCTGTAGGTACATACGGGTACCATGTACAGAAGCACAACAAGGGTGCAAAGGCCAAATATCCACAGGGAGGTCCTCGCGTTGGACCCTGGAGGAGCGACGGCGCCCGTTAGTCCTACGGGCGGTTGTGGACCTGAGCAACCGGGGGTTGCCTGGCAGGCTCCGCCCCCGTATGGGGCGTGAGCAGGGGCGTGGGCTGTTGGTCCACTGGTGGGAGGGGTCTTCCCTCCCCCAAAATATGGCAAACACCGTTGGGGAGGCCACGGTGTAATTTGGCTCATCAGGTGGCAGGCGGCGAGGGGGTGCCTGCCTTGGGATCGCCCGTAAGATAACCCACCATGTTGGCATATTTGTAATGCTAATAAACCTGCAGCAGTTTTCTCCACAAAGAAGGTGTCTTGTTTGGTTATTTCTATAGGAGATTGCTGTATGGTGGGGTGGCGAGTGTTGCCGATATTGGCACTATGCAGAAATAAAATTAGTCTCCTTTCCAAATAATTTTCTCCTTTCGGTGGCAACTGTCGAGTTCTGGTCTAATGTAATTCCAACTGTCATTATTAAAGAAAGAGATATCCTGCATAAAAACAGATTCGATATTTCCAAAGCCAAAGTAAAAGAATTTCAGCGTAACTTCTTCAAAGAGAACGAAGGGACGAGGTCCCATACAACAATAACAGTCAGCTAAATACGGGATTCAAATCCCATAGGAATACACCAGAAGAATCTCCTATGATTTCATTTAAAGATGGAAAGCGTTGGATATGGAACCGAGCTCCCTTAGACCAGGAGTTACAATCTGAAGAAAATTCCTGGGCGTGGATCTCTGGTTCCTTAAACAGCAATAAATCGGGCAAAACTCAAAAACTTCCTTTTTAGCAGAGACCTAAGCGTGTCACTTCCACTGCACAATTTTCATCTACACTCGTTCTGATGCAGTCTGTCAGAATAACTAAAGCAGTTTCTGTGCCTACAACCAGGGAGAAAATCTATTGTAAAGCTGACCAACAATTTACCATCTTCCATTACCCTCAGAGTTGTTTGGTCAGCAACTTTTTTAAGAAAGAAGAAAACTAAGAGCACCTGATTGGAAGATAGCCCAAGCTAGTGATTTAGTGGTATAACCCTATGGAAAAAAACCTTGACTTAGTTGTGCAATATTTACCTACCAAACACGTGGATGTCTGAATGCTCCCGATCCCAGGTGCAGGCTTTGAACTCTAGTATTGAAGCAAAAATTAATGACGTGTATGAATACATTTTGAGTGTTTGGGAAAAGGTCTTCGTGCACAATGGGAAGGAACTAGTATGGCTGACTCAGTCTTCAAATGTATATTTGATGCCTTTTGGGTACTGCTGGCTTCTTGTGATGTGTTTTAATAAATCATAAATACCATTGAAAGAAATAGGATCAGTTAATGAAACATCCTTTGGTCCTGGCAGGAGAGACGTGGTGTATGGTGTACCCCAGCTGCCAACGACTGCTCCCCAGTGCCTCTACAGCTTGGCTTTCAGTGCCATCCTACAGCTGCACAGCCAGGCAAAAAGAAACTCACTGATCGTAGAAAAGGCCGGCTGGAAGCCTCACTTCGTTTTTGAGCAGGTGCTCATACAAGTAAAGTTCTTAGCTGGCAATTGGATGGCACACCAAACAAGACTCAGTGGCTTAATCCGGAGGGTGGAGTGAAATAGGCAAACTGTTATCTCAATGAAATGGGCATCCCTTTGACGTTAAAAATAGGGGAAGTGAGGCAAATCCCACAAAGATTCCCTTCCTTCTTTTGCAGACCTTCTGTCATCTTTCTTGTCTGCTAAATATTTGTATTTCTAAATCATGCTGCAAGTAACAATGCTCCAGTGTTTGAGCTTTCTGTCTTGAGAACAAAAAGGCAACCTCCATCCTATTGGAACCGGTTTATGTGTCTGTTGAACAAAATCCCTTTGCACAAGCACATCTCACATCGGAGTTCTAATACAATATTGAGTTTATAATAGTGACCTACAAGAATATTGCCTTCATAATATTGACTATCACTATATCACCTACCACTATATCACCCAAAAAGTGCATATGCATGTGCATGCATTAATATATATCTATTAGTAAATTACCTACATATACTTACCTTTACGATATAGAGGTAGTTGATATTCAACATTCTTGTAGATCAATAGTATTGCCCTCGATATTTTGACATATAACACTCATATCCTCCCTCTTTACCAGGGGTGCCGAATATCCCTAACCTGTGAGGACAAAGGCTTGAACACCTTAGAAATGCCTAAGGTGGGGTTAACCTAATTCCACCACAATTCTGCTTATGTAAGGAAAACATAAAACATTTCAAACAGAGCCACTACTATGATCTTAAGGTATACTTCAGGAAAAAATCAAATGGAATTACAAACCTAATTAAAATGTCTGTGTCAAATTTAACATATCTTATTATTACTACCATGTAAGTATGAAAAGACTGGTTTTATGTGGAGTGAGGACTCTAAACAGGCCAATAGGCACATGTTTAATCTGTACACTTGGAGAAGACCAGAGACACTTTGTAAATTCTTTCTTAAAATCATGCGGATATGTTGTATCCTGTGGCGGGGTCTGCGCTTACAGACCATTGACTATGGAGGCTACAAATGTAACACAGTTCATTCGAATGAAACAATTAGGACTCTGCCAAAGAGCACACAGCGACAATGCTACACTCAGCTACATTGCCTCCAAGGATCAGTTTAATCAGTTCTCCTCACCAAAAATGGCTGATTTGAAATCAATAATATATTTTTGGGATGAGTCCATCCTTACATCGTTTATCATATCAAAGATATATCTTCTGCAGCTCTTCTCCTTTATGGGTTCTGGTGAAAGCTTCGCCAATGAGGGGTTCTCTTTCCTTTTCAACGTTGTTTTAATATTTCTTCAGCTAGAGAACTGATTTTGGACATTTCTATCCCACCGAGAAAAATAATTTGAAAACATGCTGATCTGTCATATTGAGGACCATATTGAACAAGATGATTTTATGTGGTTCTATCAATCAAGACCCAGATTCACTAACGCTTTGCACCAGGTTTGTGTTACTTTTGAAATGCAAACCCTGTGCAAAGCCTTGTAGTGGTATTTTTATTTCCAATGCATGTCAGAATTTGCTTTGGAAGTTGCCTTAAGCAGTGCTAGGCACTACTTTGCATCAAGGTGGCGTTCCATGGGTGGCATATTGGTGTTCCCATCAAATCAACAATCGGTTCTAATACAAAATCCTCCACATGGACTTGTACCAAACTTTACACCTCCTTGAGGCAGGCGTAACGGAGAAAAAATGTTTTCAATCTTTGCATGAATGCTGCATTGTACAGCACACATACAAAGTGTGAAAGTATTAAAGCATAGTTTTTGACTTGGAAGAATCCCTTCCAACTACAAAACCTATGCTTTTAAGAATGCACACATCCTTGTACTATGGTGCACCATGGTGTAATGGTGTGTGAGTTGGTGCTTGGCAGTCAAAGTGTGCCAATGCTGGGGGGGAGAAAAACTGCATCATATCTTAATAGATATGGGCCTTTTTTCATTCTCTTTTTGAGGCAATGCAGCACAGCAACTTTGGTTGCTGCACTACATTGCATAATATGTTTGAAAGTTTCTCCCCTTGTTTCCACCCCTCAAAGGTACTGATACTGCCATTCTTTAGATGATGGATGATCTTTTTTAAATGCAGATTATTGTATTTGCCCACTCCATGGCTTGTTTTCTCATAAGCCTTTGATAAGGTACGTGCAAAGTTGATTTTGTAAACTTTGCACCCTCCCATAGAAATTTAGCAACAACGTTTTTTTTAATTTTTCAACTTGAGTGTGAAAATCATGACTGTGGTGACATTTTGCTTCACACATATTTTTAGTTACTAACAAAATGATTCTGAGTAAGATATACATCAAAGAAAGCAGCTTATTCTATTCTGCTGCAGAATACTCCATGAAAGATGAAGTTGCACAGTAAAATTGTGCATACATTTTAAAATTTGCTATTGTCAATTACAGTGAATATTATTGGTCTATGTAGTGCAAATTATTTCACGATGAACAAAGAACATTTGCTTTGGCGTAGATAATCTGAGAAAATTTACAAACTTTCTATAAAATGAAAGTCGGAACTTAGCACACTTCGGGCCAGATGCACAAAGCATTTTGTGGTTGCAAACACTCAGATTTGGAGTTTGCAAACACAAAACTGCCTTTTGCAATGTACTAAACCCATTTTAGGAGTCTGTAACTTTCTTCTGACTGTTAAAATGGGTTTCAAAATAGATAAGGATTCGCTATTTGGAAGGGGTATGTTGTAAGTGTCTCTTCCTGTTGAAACCCATAACACAAAGAAAAAAGAGTCTATGACAAAGCAAATTAAAAAAAGGAAAAATACCCAGGGGAAAATCAGCAAAAATAATAATAAGAAGAAAAGAGCTTAGCGCAGAATATCAAGACAACCCTTAAAAAAAATAATGCTTCTTCATGTTTCTGAACAGGCAGATCAGGAAAACCATCACGTCTCGAAAGACTTGCAGCCCAAAACATAGATCAGTTGTCTCCATCACTCGAAATCAAAAAAGAACAGACACAATTAAATCCTCTGGCATTAAATTTTGTTACAAAACTCGCAAAATACGCTCAGGTGCTGAACAACTCCGACACAGTAAGGCAATCCTTTGGCAAGAATCAACAGGGTAGCGAGGATCAACATGTATCCTGTATTTTGGAACTAACGGATTTGTTTCCCAGTGACAACATCGCATTAAACCGTGAGAGAATAATAGACTTACTCCACAAAATTCGTTCTCTTTGATCACTCACAACTGCAGAAATTAAATTGGTCTCCTTTCCAAATACATTTCTCCTTTCGGTGGCAACAGTCGAGTTCTGGTCTAACGTAACTCCAACTATCATTATTAAAGAAAGAGATATCCTCCATAAAAACGGATTCAATATTTCCAAAGCCAAAGTATCAGAATTTCAGCATAACTTCTTCAAAGAGAAGGAAGGGGACGAGGTCCCCAACAACAATAACAGTCAGGATTCAGGATACGGGATTCAAATACCATAGGAATACACCAGTAGAATATCTAATGATTTTATTTAAAGATGCAGAGCGTCGGATATGGAATTGTTCTCCCATAGACCAGGAGTTACAAGCTGATGAAAATTCCTGGGCGTGGATCTCTGGTTCCTTAAACAGCAATAAATCTGGCAAAACTCAAAAGCTTCCTTTTTAGCAGTAACCTAAAAATAGTCTCTCTGGAATGTCACCGGAAAAAATCCGGAAAAGTTAGCCCTGATATTGGAAAATTCCCCATCAATAGTGATGCTGCAAGAAACTTGGTCTCTGACCCCCTTTTATCCAAAAAGACTATTTTGCATTGGTCATTGCTGCAGAGGCCACGAGAAGGGGGCATGCAAAAGGAGGCCTCGCAATTCTCCTAAAGAAAGAAATTCACTGGGATTTCAACGAAATAGAGCTATCTTTCCTGAACGTGCAAAGCGTTAAAATCAAGTGTCGGAAAGAAAGAACGGAGCCTGTCCAAGACCTGCTTCTTTTTTAATATGTATATTCCACCTGGCTCATCACACGAACTCCTTATGGAAAAATCTTGTGAGAAAATAATCTAAATTTTAGAATCAAGGGGGTTTCCACCGATGATAATACCCGGGGATTTCAACAGTAAAATCTCGAATGCTCTACTGAACAACAGGAGGAATCCAGCGCAAGAGGCAGCTTTCTCAATCCCAATGTCCATATTCCCAACCATGATAAATGCAGACAAACGAGGGAAATCACTCCTGTCTAATATTTCAGGAATGAACTGCGCCATCCTAAACGGACGGGTAGAAGGAGATATCTGGCTGCATTCACAAGAATAGGCAACTGTAGCTCCTCAATCCTGGACTACGTAATTTGCAATATCGAGCTCTTCTCGAAAGTACAATCACTAAACATTCAGTATACTCACGAAAGCCATCACGCATTCCTGACTATGGGAATTGACATTTTAACTCAATCTTCCTCTCCATGGTATTTAGGCTCTTTAGACGGGCGGGCTGATGTTAATCGAAAAACAGGCCGGATACATTGGAACTCTAAAACAATTCACAAGATAAACGCTACTATCTCTTCCATAATTTTAGATGATATAAACAAGGAAGACGATCTCATAACCAGCTATGAAGGCAAAATGCAATCAGTGGTGGCTAGCCTTCAGATAGACATAAATAGGCAAGTCAAGGGTAAAACCCATTCAAATGGAAAGCAAGCAGATCATCTGTCATCAAGACTAAACAGATTGATCAGAATGCAATTCTAATCCTTCTCAGCCACAAGGCATAAAGAAATAAGAAAGCTGAAAAATGTTGTCAATGGAAAAAAGAGAAAGAATACGAAGACCAAAAAGATAAAAACTGGGTCGATATACAAACTGCAGTAAAATGTCAAAACAACAAGCCATTCTGGAGTATGGTAGCCAAGCAGATGGGGATAAGGAACTCAATCGAAGCATCGCCAGTCTCTTCATCTGACTGGGAAAAGCATATCCTTAAATTATATAAATCAAATCAACAATACAAGGAGCCATCTGGCCAGCGGTCGGATAGTAAGGGTGAACTAGACCGGGATATGCTAGCTTCAACGTCCACACAGATTGCCCTCTTCATTAAAACCGCCAGATCTTCTGCAGCAATGGGGCCAGACAACATTCCGATCAACGTTCTACAATCAAATCCTGGAGAATGGAGTACATTTTTAACCCCTCTTTATCAGCACTGCTTCATAACTGGAAAAATTCCAAAATCTGGGCAGGGGAGTATAGTGGTTCCCCTTCTAAAAAAAGGTTTTAGATCGAACCCAAATAACTATGACAAATTGCCCTCCTTGATGCCACCGGAAAGATTTTCGCAGCTTGCATCTTGGACCACCTGAAGGACTGGGCATTTTCCAATGGAGTGATGCCTATGACGCAGGCAGGCTTCCGTTCAAGCCACTCAGTAACAGACAATATTGCTGTCCTTGACAAATATGTAATGCTAAAATCACAAGTAGTTTACTATGCTTTTATTGATTTTTCGACTGCCTTTGATAGCGTGGACAGGCCAACTCTATGGAAGAAGCTAGTGAGCCTAGGGATACCCCACGATCTTCTTACAATAATCATCTCATTGCATACAGCAACATGGTGTAGAGTCCAAAAGGAGGGAAAAAAGGGCCTTACCAGATCAATTCCAATGATGAACGGTTTGAAACAAGGTTGCCTTCTCGCTCCCATGCTATTCTCTATTTACATAAGTGACCTTCCCGAGTACTTTCTTCAAACTAACAACTTTCCACCAAAATTAGCACAAAGGGACATCCATAGTTTCATGTATGCCGATGACATTGTCATTCTTGATCGTGCCCCAATTGGCCTCCAAAGAAATCAAAATGAACTAAATCGATATGCAAAAGAGAACTTTTTGGTCCCTAATATTTTAAAAACTAAAATTCTTCCCTTTAGAGGGGAAAGGCAATTTTGCCCTTTTACTTGGTCATTGGGAGCTAAACCAATTGAGATTGTGAAAGAATATACCAATCTGGGCTGAATTTTTTCCCAAAACTTACAAAATGCTCCCCACTTCCAACATATAGGGTGAAAGGCAGATGCCCACGTGGGGGCATTGCAGAGATTTTACTCTTCTACTGGGAACAGACATTTCCAACCCCTGCTCGAGGTTTACCGAACGAAAATTCCTCCTATTTTATCTTATGCTTTGGAAAACACACAAATCAAAACCTGGCAATCAATAAAAGTGAAAGAAGGGATCATCTTACGTAAATTGTTAAAGGTTAACACACAAATCAAAACCTGGCAATCAATAAAAGTGAAAGAAGGGATCATCTTACGTAAATTGTTAAAAGTTAACCAATCAGTCCCGGTTCAAGCATTATGTCTTGAGTTATCTTTAGTGAGCACATACGCTGTAGCTATCTCTAACATAATAAGATGGGCTTACAACCTTTTACACACAATTCCTGGATCTCTAAGATACTTATTAAATTTGGAGACTTTTGAAACTGAGTCGGCACAGTATACTTTTAATAAGCATCTTAAAATTGCTCTCAACACGTCCCAATGCACTGTAGCACATTTGCAGGCCTGGACTCCAGCCCATTTGAAGCTCTTTTTAAAAAATTTGATACCAAGAATGAGTTTCGAATTAGACATTGAACACTGTAGCCAATTAAAGCATTATAATGAATTCATGAAAATCATAGACTATAAGTCTCCTGCGCATTATCTTTATTTTCAGTTAGAGCATAGAGTAAGGCGCTGCATCTTTCTTCTGCGATTAGGTATTCTCCCATTAAAAGTGTATACTTCTAAATTGAATACCCTAGAAAACTGCTCAGGTACTTTTGACTTGTGTAATGGAGGAACACAAGATCCTGGTCTCGTATTGTCAATTTGTCCAAATCCGACCTTGGTAGAGGCTCGGCGTCAGTTCATTAAGCCCATTAGTCTTAGATATAATGCCGTTTCCACTCAAGTTTTAATCAAGCTGTGTAAGTCTCCTCCAAATGAATTTGTCTGTTATAATCTGTTTAAGTTCTTAAAGAGTTTTTTAAAGCTGTTTTAAAGTGTACAAATATGACTGTTTTATATTTATGTATTTTGTATTTGTTGACCTCAGCAGAGGTCTGAATCAAATAAAAACTCGCTTACTTACTTGTAAGCGTCTCTTCCAAATAGTGATCCCTATTCAAATGTATCAATAGTTTATGACCAAAACAGCAGTCGTAAACCATTGAAAAATTACAGACCCCCAAGTTGGGGTGGTAACCCATTTGTAATAGGGAAAGGGTCTCCTTGGGACCTCCTCCCCCTCCATTGTGAATGTAAAACAAATTGTTGGGGAGTAGGCAACTCTCAAAAAAACTAAGAAAAAGTGAACCTTCTTTTTAATACACTGCCCCATTTCCTTTAAGGAAAATGGACCGGTTTAAATAAAAAGATTACTTTGTTGAAAGGCAATCACAGATATGGTGGTCTGCTGACACCACCAGCCCACCATACCTGTGATTGTCTTTGATCAGAGTGGTCACAATTTGCAACCTACCTCATGATTATTAATGAGGGAGGTCAGATTGCAAACCTCTCAGAATCTGAATTTTGTAAACTCACCTATTTGTACATAGGTTGGTTCAGAAAAAGATTTACTAGTTGCAAATTGCTCTGAGACTACTCTTGGGGCCATATGTAGGTAATTTCTATTTACCGATTCCTAAATACCGAATTTTACCGATTCGGTATTTAAGAATCGGTAAATAGAATGTAGGTAAACATTCGGTAAATTTTACCGATTTGGTAATATTCGTTATTACCTATTCGGTATTTACCGAATCGGTAATAAGGAATACCTTCCCATTCATTCCTATGGTCCTGGAGGCCCATAGGAATGAATGGGAAGCCATTCACTATTACCGATTCGGTAAATACCGAATCGGTAATAGGGGAGCATATTCAAGGGTGGCAGGGTGTCAAATTGACACCCTGTTGCACCCCTGAATCGTGCATGTGTGCACATGTGGCGCACATACATGCCCTAAGGGCATGTATGTCTGCCACATGGCACTTTAAAAAGCACAAAATTGCTTTTTAAAAGGTATTCGGTATTTACCACCAACTTGTAGTTGGTGGTAAATAACGAATCCTTAAACCAAAAATGCACTCACTTGAGTGCTTTCTACATAGGATTTAAGGAATCGGTAATTTACCGATTCCTTAAAATAACGAATCGGTAAATTACCGACTCCTTAAATCCGGCCTCCTACATCGCAAAGGGCTAAATACCGGTCGGTAACGGAAAATTTACCGATTTTCGGCCGTTACCGACCGGTATTAGCCCACCTACATATGGCCCTTAGTGTCTTAAAGAGCTTTACAAAAAAAAAATAAAGAAATAAAAAGACTATTTGTCCGTATGGTTGCCCATTTTGTCTTGGTTGCAAGTTGCTTATTATCTGTATCCTTCTTTATGTCTGTATCCTTCTTCATGTTGCCGAGCTTGTGGGTGAATGATTTGTTTGTGTTTTTTTCTTAGGTTTTGTAGCCACCCTTTTTCACAGGAGTGTGGAGGGCACATGCAGTGGAAAGACGTTCATAAAATTATTTTAAAAAGCAGAGGGATGCCTCTCACCTATAATGTATCAAGGAAGACCCAAAGGACCCAAAGAATCATTAGGACTATTGTTCAAGCATCAACTCTTATATAGCAACGCCAAAAGAGTTGTCATATTTTGTAAAAGCATCACAGTAAAGATACACACGGGATCTTTCCAAAGGATGGGAAATGACTGTGACACCAAAAAAGTTCTTCTCAATTAAAAATAACATCTAATGTGTGCCCGTTCTCATGTATTGGCCAAACTACCATATTAGCCCTCAGGCTGAAAAGGATGCCGAAGTGCTTTCCTTTTCAGGTAGTGGGAAATTGGTCATGTGCATTTGCAGAAAGGTGGCAATTGTAGTTTGCCCCTATTTCCATTCTAAGTCTCAGAGAAGCACCAAGTACGAGTAGGGAAACTCCAGTAGCCGGGCAGTCAAAACCCGCCCACCATCAGCGACATCAGTCTGCAGGGAATGGTTGCCTGACGATACTAAACGTCACCTGAGGGCAAGTCGGAGACTTTGCTCTCCTTGGTAAAAGCGGAGTTTAGGAGTTTCCCAACTGCATGGCATAATGTTATACTTTGCTTGACTCAATTGTATTCCACCATAAAAAAGCTTCCAGGATGGCTACTCTCAAAATAGTTTTACTCTGCAATGTCATAGCCATCCTATTCAGCCACAATGCAACGTCTTTTGAAAATTACCCATCATACATCCTAAAACTCCTCACTGTAACAAGACTCCCATCACTCACCGCTCTCAATGACATAATAAATAGCTCAACCACCTGAGTAATCTTAACATACTTTTTCAAGATAGGCTCATAACTCACATTTGTAAAACACATAACATAGCCAACAATCAAACCATCACTCCATTAGCCTGAACTGGAAAAATCATAGAAAATGAGACAGTATTCCAACTACAAAAACATCTGAATACCAAACATCCTCGCTACTACTTTCAACTTCACTGCAGCACCAACACTGTTACTTAGGGCTCTAACTAAGCTAGGGACTGCCAGGGCCGGACCCTGGCAAGGGAAAAAAAAGCGACTTCGAAATGGGGTCCTATCAGGCCCTGTAGTTTCTGTTCCTGGCCTACCCCTAAGCAGGCAAGAAGAAAAACCAACTGATGTCCACGTCAAAAGTCAAGTGTGGTTGTTGTCCTGCAGCAGCATTTTTGGTATTTTCTTGGTGATGTGCATGGTGCAAGAGTGCTTTGGGGTGTGCTTTGGGTCGAAGGAATGGGCTCAGGGGAGAAGGCACTGACTGACCTGCAGGGTAGTGAGGATGCCAAAGTCAATGGAAGGCTTCTCTGTGATCTTCTACCTGTCACATTGCTACCAGAGGAAGAAGAAAGCTGTTGATTTGTTGATTACAATGGCATCACGTTGCTCCAGTCAATCCTGGTCCAATCCCTTGTGGTCTGACTCGTCTGTCTCTCAGAAGACTCTGTAGTAGCTGTCATTCACACCATGGTCAAAGTGGGAAATAGAGTTTGTCAAACTAAGACCCCAAGGTAAATAATAGGCACTAGTGACACTGTGGCAGAGAGAATTCAGGTTGGTTCTAAGGGTATAGTTAAAAATTAGTGCAGTTGTAGAAGCACGAGGGCCAATTAATCTAAGTGGCCCAAAGCATCCCAATAATAGATATATTTTAACTACCTAACCAGGGAATGAGGGGCAGGATCATCTTCATATTCCACGGGATGCCCCTACAGATAGGACCCCTTTTATACCACGAGAGGTGAGCCTGGTACTGCTATCCATAGACAGAACCCTCCCTATGTTGCAAGAAGTGATCCCATCACTGCTCCCCCACAGGCTGGACCCTCTCTGTACTGGAAGAGGTGACCACTGCACTGCTCTTCTTAGGCAGGATCATCTCTATATTGCAAAAGGTGGACCCCGCACTGTTCCCTGTAGACTCAACCCCTTCTGTACAGGAAGGAATAACCATGAAATGCTCCCCCTAGGTAGGTCCTCCTCAATTCTGCATGGGGAGACACCTGTTTTGCTCTCCTTTGGTAGGACCACTTCTATACTCAAAGGGGTGAGGGCATATCATAGTAGCTGAGGGGCGCTAGATGTAAGCAGTCTCACATAGGGGTGGACGGGTGGACGGAACTCACAGAGTTTTACTTTGCGGAATTCTGCGGAGTTACATAAAACTCTGTGAGATTCCGTGGAGTTCCGTCCACCCCTAAACCACACACCGAGTTTGAATTCATAGCAGTTAAACCCAAGCACGGAGCAGCATTGGTCTGTATAGTGCTGCAGTATCACAGAGCAGCACGCCCCTCTTGTGGCACCAGGGGAAACCACACCAATGCCTCCTGTGCCTGGGGCATCACTGAACCTGAAGTGCCATGGACCGCACAGGGATGATATCGCGACTGCCCATCTCTTTATGAGACAAACCTAGAGGTCAAGGCATCTGTTCTGCTCTAATCTACATAAACCATGGCTCCTTCTTGGAAGTCACCGCTGTCACTGGCTTTTATACTGAGAAAGCTGTAATTCAGTATTTCTTTAAAAAGCCGAAGACAGAGACTCGATCATAATCTCTTCCCCACTGCCAACCCCCCATATCTTTGGCAGGACGTTGCTGATTGCTAATTTTCATAGTTATTATTTTTCCATCCCATTCACTAATGTTTTTGTATTTACTCAATGTAATCTTACGCCACTGCTTTCCTTACAACAGTAAATGATTCCCTTATGTTTTTCCGCCTGTGTTAATTAATTCCCTTTCTCATAACACTAAGGCCATGAACATTCACTTTAATGAGTAATGCGTTTCTGCTGATTCTGAAAACAGAGGGGCAGATTTACGAGCCCCCTGCGCCACCAGTACGTCACTTTTCGTGACGTACTGGTGGCGCAGGGGGCTGCTCCATATTTACAAGGAGAGGAAAAGCCACCCAGCGTGACTTTTCCTCTCCTTGTAAATACGGCCCCTTCACACGCAGCACTTTGCGGTGAAGGGGCGTTCCATGGGTGTTGCTGTGGGTGTTCCCACGCAACACTCATGGAACAAGACACATCTCCAGAATTACAAGAAATCGTAACTCTGGAGATGCGTCTGAAAGCTACGCCACCCTAGAGGTGGCGTAGCAAGCGCACCGAGGAGAAATGTTTTCATTTCTCCTCGTTTTGTCCTCTTTCAATGCGTGCTGCATTCTGCAGCACGCATTGAAAGAGGAAAATGGTTGTAGTGATTGTTTTTGTGCAGGAAGGTTCCCCTTCCTGCACAAAACAATCTCCCCACGACGCAGGCATCCTTGCACCATGGTGCAAGGGTGCCTGCGCCGGCGCATGGCTGCAGTTTGTGCGCCAGCGCAGGGGGAAGCACAAGGATGCGACATATTCTTGTAAATATGTCGCATCTCTGTGCTTCAAAACTAACGCAGCGCGGCGCAGCAAAATGACTTGCTGTACCCCGCTGCGTTAGTTCAACGTAAATCTGCCCCAGAGTATCAAGGCAACACCTTGTCAGGGGTGGTAAGCACTATATAAATGCAAGACTACTGCCAATAATTTGTGAACTATTCTTATCACAGAAAATGCCACTGAACAAACAGCTGATAACTGTTACAAACACGTCCATGCCATGTGGTGAGCATGGGAGTGCCCGGAACTCGGGGCAGTGAGCAACTGTTGTAAAACCTCAAATGATTGTGCAAAGGACAAATAACGCATGTATCTCCACTAGCTCCACCTCCTAGTTGTGATTGTCCATTTGTCATCCCCTGCAGGGTCGCACAATTATTAATTGACCGTTTTTGACAAATTATAAAGGTTTCCAGAAATTATACAAAAACAGTGCAATGCTCTGTTCATTAGAAAGTTGTTTCATGTAAGTTATTATACTGTGAATTGAAAAAAGCAGTGAAAATAGTTGATGATAATTTTGTTTCTTTCACAAAAGTAAATTATTGGAAATGTGATCTAGAAAGAAATACAGACTGCTTACAAAATGCCAGTGCCGCTGAAAGACTGCTGGGCCGGGACAGAGGCAGTCACATGTCAGGCCAGTCCTTCTGAAAGTGTCGGAGCAGTCAGCCATATCAGGCCAGATATGCAGCACAGTTCTTTACATGTCTGCCCAGTGATTCTGAAAGACTGATGGGCTGGGACAGAGTCATTCACAAGTCAGGGTAGTGCCTCCAAAAGGCTGGAGGGTTGCACTTGCAAGGCAGACAGGGTGGAAAGACATCCTAGGAATTTGTTTTTGTACCAGCTGCTTACTTAGATCAGGTCCAGAATTCCCACCTCAATACAAGTGATTTCATATTTGTTATTTTATGTTATGTTAAAGTGACTTGCAAAGCGCATGGCTACCTTGTCAGGTTTCCCAGTGCTGTCCTCCTCACCAAACAAGAGTGCGCAATCTGTTAAAAACCACCAGGTCTTAAAGTTATGCCGAACATCATGCTATGCAAATGGAAACAGCTGGGTCTTCAGTTTCTTCCTAAACACTGAGAGCGAATTACAGACTCTCAGTGAACGTGATAGACCATTCCACAATTTATTGCCAAGATATACAAAAGACTGACCACCCTGCCGGGACTTCCTGATCCTGGGAATCATGGCCAGGTCTAGATGGCTTGAACGCAGGGCGGGGTCTGGAGCGTATTCGGACACCATAGATCTTAAGTACATAGGCCTGTATTAGCATGAAACGTATGCATATAGTATAAGGTCTTAAATTGGACCCGCTGCTGAACAGGCATTCAGTGAGGATACAAAGCAAACTGGCTGTAGGAGTATGCCTACGTGGAAGAAGAAGCATATGTCCTGCCACATTTTGAACAAATTGAAGCCGTTTGAGCACAAGTTTAGCCACACCCAGATATAGAATTTTTCTATAATCCATTTTGAATATCACTAAAGTCTGAACCACTGTTAGTTGGGCCAAAGCCAGTAGACATGTCAACATTTTCTTCAGCCACTTAAGGATCCCAAAGCATGTGGCCACTACTTTATTTATCTGGAGACTCATGGATATCCATACTCCCAGTCTTTTGACCTCCTGCACTGGAGAGGGGGTCGAGCCCAGAGAGGAAGGCCAAAGATGGGGATCCCAGAGATGTGGATGGTTGCCTATTAACAGGACCTTAGTTTTGTCCCCATTAAGTTTCAGCAAATTGATGTTCATCCAAGCCGAAACTTGGGCAGGTGGTCAGAGCTTCCACATTTTGGTTGTCCTTAGTAGATAAGGACACTTCAATTTGAGTGTCGTCGGCTTATGAAAAAAGAGTCAACCCTTGGGAATCTACAATGTTAGCAGGGGGCCTGACATATAAATTGAATAGGAGAGGACTCAGGATAGAGTCATGAGGCACCCCTGAGGGTAACAGATGGGATTTCGACCTGCATAGATGTGAATGCACCTGAAAGGGGCAACTATACAGGAAAGATCAAAGCCAAGCCAGGGCTGTACCCTGCACTTCCATCCCTTCCAGGCGACACAGCAAAGTGGAATGATTCACTTGTCAAATATGGCACTGAGATCTAATAGAATCATTGTTGCTGAACTGCCAGAATCTAATTGGCTGTGCATATATTCCATGACACCAAGGAGAGCGGATTCAGTGCTGTAACCCGCCCTGAAACCTGATTGCGATGGATGCAAGATCCCACTCTGCTCCACATTGGATGTAAGTTGCCGATTTACATGCCATTCCAGCACCTTAGCCAAGGTAGGCAAAAGAGAAATTGGCCTGTACTTTGACCATAAAAGAGGGTCAACATTGGGCTTTTTAAGTAGGGACATAACTAAAGCCCTCTTCCATGCTAAAGGCACTCTGCCTTCTGCTAGGGAAACATTTAAAAGCTGGGTGAAATGCACCATAGTAAACACCAACTTACTCAATATAGATGGGGGCATTGGTCAAGCGGAGAGCCAGACCTAATGGCAGACAACAAGGTGATGAATGAAGACACCTCTATTGGGAAAAAAGTGTTCAGTCCACCTGACACATGTGGAAAATGTTCATCTGCACAGGTACTAGATATATTAGAAAAAGTGGCTTGAATATCCTCTATTTTCTTCAGGAAAAAGTTAGCAATGTCATGACATTGAATTTATGTAAGAGTGGTAGTAGAGGCTGTAGAGTTCTGATTGGACAAATTCTTAACAACTCTAAGAAGAGTTTTGGAGCAGTTTTATGCAGCAGAGAATTCATTCAAGTAGTGATTAGCTCTGCTGATACGGCACTTTTTTTTTATAGTCCTTTAAGGCCATCCTATAAGTATGTTTGTCATCCTGATTGTATGTTTTGCTCCATATTCTTTCCAGGCCTTTGCATCATTTTTTCAATTGATGGAGGGCATTATTATACCATGGGGCTGGGGGAAGAATTCTGTGTTGTTTCCTACGCATGGTGGGAACCAAGGCATCTACTGTGGATCTAATTCACAAGTCGATACTATCAGCGTCAACTTCCACTACATTGCTTAGTGTGGATCAATGTGCTTCAAGTAATGAATTAAGCTTTAAAATAGCCAGCTTCGACCAGTTTCTCCCAATGGAATTCATCTAGCCAACACAAGTTCGAGCCCCAGGCAGAGCCTAGATGGAGAAGAGGACCACAAAATGGTCTGTCCAAGACAAAGGAAGGGGCAAGTTGGACTGAATATTACTAAGGTTTGAAAAAAAACAGGTCTAACAAATGCCCTGCTCCATGTGTGGGGAGCCTTGTAATCAACTGCATATCAAGTGCCTCGAAATCCTCTATCACGGATTTAGCTGTTTTGCAGGCCAAATCATCAAAATGAATGTTAAAATCAACCAGAATAATAAAATTGGTGAATTTCAGAATATATGGCGCAAGGGCCTCAGCAATATTCAAACTCCAGTTGGTTATATTGCCAGGAGGACGGTACATAAGAGCCCCAGGCAAAGTGAACTTATTGGTTATTGATAAAGAAAAAATCAGTGCTTCAGTCAGGAATGACAAATTTGTCAATTTTGCACCCATATTGTGCTTTAAATACAATAGCTATCCCGCCACTTTTTTGTTTTCCCAGGTAAGAAGTAAGAAAAGGGCAGTGCTATATTCACATCAGGCCCTAAGGCAGAGTTAAGCCAAGTCTCAGTCAATAAAATCACATCTGGCTCGTGGTCAATGAAAAAATCAAAAAGTTCCTAATGGTGCTTTACTAGCGACCAGTAGCCTGGGAAGAATTGTCCTTAATAAACACAGATTGAGCTACCGGAGTTGCAGCTACTTCACAGTTGTGGAGACTCGTCTTAAAATTACAGGTGGAGCACTTTTGAATTGTTACCGCTTAATCTAAGTTTGGAAGAAGGGAAAAAGCTGTATCTGGGGGTGGGGGTGGTCGCAAAGTGCACAATTGCACTGCAGAGTAAGTAAGCCTACCTGGGTTGTCAGAGGCAGCATCCCTGGCCCCAGGTCCAGTTCGGGTGTGGACGGGCGCAGACAAACTTGCCTTAGGCGTGCCTTTGGCGCGCCAACGGCGCATGTGCGCCACTGCAGCATTTAAATCCACTGTTGTGGTGATGCAACGAAAAGAGCAGCGCACTAGAGCACTAATTAAAGGAGACAATGGCCAAAAAACGGCAGCCAAAGGGGATATATTCCACCCACAGTAAAAGTCTTAAAAAACAATTAAAAACACATCCAATTTAACACAATTTTACAAAGAAATCATAAGTTCAAGCACCTCATCTTTTGAGAAAAGCTATGCCGTTATGGCCACTGCGGCATTTAAAGATGCTGTTGTTGTGACGCAACGAAAAGGGCAGTGCACTAGACAGATAAACTAAATGAGACAATGGCCAAAAAATGGCAGCCGAAGTTGATATTTTCCCCCCACAAAATCACAGCCCACAGTAAAAGCCTTAAAAAACAATTAAAAAAACATCTAATTTAACACAACTTTACAAAGAAATCATAAGTTCAAGCACCCTGTCTTTTGAGAGATGCTAGCGCTTACGCGCCACTACAGAATTTAAATACGCTGTCGTGATGATGCAACAAAGAGAGCAGCGCATTAGAGCGCTTACTAAAGGAGACAATGGCCAAAAAACGGCAGCCGGAGTGGATATTCTCCCCCCACAAAATCACTACCCACAGTAAAAGTCTTAAAAAACAATTAAAAACACATCCAATTTAACACAATTTTTCAAAGAAATCATAAGCTCAAGCACCTCTATTAGAGGTGAAACTATTGACTTTGCAGTACAACTTTGCGAATATTTTGGCTAAAGATATATAAGTTCTACAGAAAGCTCCAATGAAAGAGCTGTGAAACGTTACAATGCTCTCATCTGGCACATTAACCAGGAGTATTAACTCCAGTGGCGGCTCCTGGAGGGAGTGCTGCGGGACGGTGAGGCGGGGCGGGGGAAGGGCAGGGTGGGGGGTAGTAAACTACGGCGTACAGCCGAACAGATTTAAGTAACTAAATAAATAAATAAAACGAATTACATTGCACGCCCTGCATCGCAAATGGCGCACTATGGGAATTAGAAATGTATTTTATATGTTCCCTTTTAGAGACACCCCACTTTTTTCATCCTACTTAAAAACCTGTCTGCACATATTTCTATGTGACTGATTGCAGCCATCAGCTGTGGGTGCTTCCCAAAGCCTGGTTAGAGCATTTTCTTCCAAGGTTGATGACGATGCAATGCAAGATAATAGATAAGCACACACTTGAAGGGCTAATGTTGTCTGGCTGTACAATTTGCACATTACAGTAACTGTTGAACATATTAATGCAGTAAGATATAGTGCAGTTTTTAATGTGTTTAATATTTCAATACTATGCATTCCTACTGCTCTGTAAGCTGTGCTTTATCACAAAACTCATTTGCTTTAAAATGCACCATTTGCCAATCTTTTTTCAATTTTTTCTCGGGAGGAGGACCCACCCTGGACCCCACGCTTGTCCATTAAGCTTTCTTGCCTCGCTCGCTACACAAAAGTCATATGCCTCACCACTTTCAAATGTCACCAGCCACCACTGCTGAAAGCTCCCAGAAGGAACTACTGGTGCTAACAGACCATGTGCGCTACTTAGTTTGAAGGGAAAGGATGCAGAGGGTCAGGCTCACAAGAACAATCTCTGGATCACTGGATCAATGGCCTTCCTGAGGCCATCTCGAGGGCTCAAAGGGCTGAGATGCTGTGTCTTATCTGGAAACCTAGCTTACAGGTGTCATGTCGCCGCAGGTGCTTACCCCCATCTTTTCTATTGAGAGGGCTCATAAGGTCCCGGGACGCACCCCCCCCTGCTCACTACAAAGATAGGGATGCAATTTCAAAAGAGGTTCACAAAGTGGCCCCGCTGATCATTGACAATAAACACATAATGCTATTCCTTGACTACACTGCTGTGGTCCAGCGTCAGAGAGCATCTTTTTCAGGAATGAAGACCAAACTTCGTGAACTCGGCTTGACATACTCCTGTTTTCTCCCAGCAAAACTTAGGATCATGGGTCAGAATATTTCTCACTTCTTTGATGATCTGGCCTCTGCCTCTGCCTGGGACTGGGAGGAACACTTTTCCTCTACTGCCTTACACCTTTGGTGGAGGTACCTCATTGAAGACGCTCACGGAGGAGGTCCCAGCGATGTCCCAGGATGGCTACTTGTGAGAACGCTTCCCCTCTGAGTGTTAGGCAGTGGAGGGTCAACTGTCGGCCCTTGAGGACACGATGAGCCTGAGCTCCAGTCCCAAGTCAGTGGACAGTGAACATATGGACTCTTCCAATGACACTGATTCTCCCTCTTTCCACTTGTGGGTTTTGAGCTTGGGGCCCTCCAGTTGTTACCCCCTCCAGACTGCAGATGACTTGCTCTCATAAATCGAGCCACTCCAATGCATGTATTTACTATGCTGCCCCCACTGCACCCTCAGTGTGTTCATAGCCCCCCTCCTGAGGATGCCCTGGGATGACAGTCCTGGGGAGTCGTCTCATTCACAATTTGCTGCATACAGCCATGCACAAATATGCATTCACTAGTGGTGCTACTGAGCCTTATATATTTGACATTGGGCACAGTAACCTTACAGCACGCACTTATACATTCCCTACTCCACTAGGGTGATCGCCGTTACCTCCCAGTAGAGGTAGGGCTTTCAATGGTGTTCCTTGCCCCTTCTGCCTCACCATCCCTTAGTTGCAGCAGGAGTACGCCACCACAATGGAAAATCCTACATTTGGTTTGTGTCATTTGGATGGGGAGCCATTTGCTCCTTGTCCTTTACAGTTTTGGTTTCTACAATTTTCTGGTAACCTCAGGGGCTCATGTCCTTTCCCATCACAGCCTGGCAGCCAGCCTTGAGTCTTCCTGCGACACATGCCACTGGCATCATATTTCTACTCACTCTTGCACATGGTTCCTGCTCCACCCTCTGGCACTGTAGATGCATCGGGATTTGGGAGGTGGCACAGTCAGCTGACAGCAACTCACCTTTCGCAACCTTAGAATATGTACATAACATTTGGGATGGAAACATGTTGCGTGTTGTTGCGGCATTCCAAAGCTAGGTATCATTTTGGAGAACATTGCCTTTGTCGGTGATGGACAAAAATGCCCTCTTGAAGATGATCACGTTATCTCATTTGCACTATTACTTTGCTAATTTGCCAATGCACCTCAATGCAAAATTTGTTTGTGCCCTTGACACCCTCCTTCGTGAATAAATTTGGTGGCCTAGCCGCTGCAGGGTTGCGTTAACCAAGCTTCACCAGCCAATTGACTTGGAAGGTCTTGGTGTTCCTAATTTTGAACACTATTATGTAGTTGTGCAGCTCCAATAGCTCTATTGCTGGATTACTGGCGATAACCTTGATGACTCTGCCACCATGCAAACGCCTTGGACGGCAATCCAGGTGCTACAACTCTTGAGCCTGGTGGGACGATTCATTCGCCCCACCTCTGATTGCTGCAAGTTACCTTTATCTGCTATCAGAGAGCACTGCGCCAAACAACCTTGACCCCTCCATTTGCTAAAGCCATCTTGCTACTTGGCCTTTTCCAATC
The DNA here is from genome assembly GCA_963921515.1 of Calotriton arnoldi. Lineage (NCBI taxonomy): Eukaryota > Metazoa > Chordata > Amphibia > Caudata > Salamandridae > Calotriton > Calotriton arnoldi. Next base: position 816,605 of record CAWUFW010008561.1, read on the forward strand.
TTAAGTAGTTATATATTCTAGGCCTATAAACTCTTGGTGACTTGTTTCACGAAGGGTCATTGCTCCTGTTTAAAGAGCTTCGGGAACAGTATAACATACCTCGGGGATTATTCTGCACTCACTCATACGTTGCGATGGCACATAGCAGCTAATGAGCCATCCATGCATAAGTACGTTAAGGCCACTGGTCACCATCTTATCAAATGGCTGAAGAGCGCTCTAGGTGTGCACACACAATTCCCCTTCGCCACCCTGTGAGCTAGGAGGGAAGACAACCTGGGTAGAGAGATGAACGATGTGGATTTGGACGGCGCCCTGTGGAACCCCTTCACAGTATGCACCCTCGACCTGTTCCACTACCCTACAAAAATCAAGGCTGTATCCCACTTGCTGATTCTGATGATTCTACTTGTACTGAGGTCCATAGCATCCCTCTGGAAGGTCCGCACTCCCCCGATGGCAGTCATTTGGCATCCAACGGTTGTCTCTTAGGCAGATGGGGACGGTGTGCTGCTTCACCAGGAGGATGCCAGGAGCCTCAGAAACTACCCCTTCTCACTGTGCTGGGAAGAGTCCCTCATAACCTTTCGTGCCCAGGCCAAGGACGACACCCTTCCCCCATATGAGCACTGGACCAGATCTGCCTCTCTCTGTGGTGGGTTTCTACCGTTTCCCCCTGGCCTCCTCCATATGTGGTTGGCTGGCTTGACCTCTGAACTTATGCCACACACACAAAGCATGCGGGGGAGCATATCGTTGACTACAACTGTCCATTTCTGCCCCCCAGCTTCAAGGCTTGTGTGTTATGCTTCTGTCCCTTACACTTTCACGTGCTTTAAATCTTTGCCAGTGATCTGCTTAATCCCTCCAGGACCGCCTTCACCTCAGGCTCTTGAGATGGCGAACCCTGCAGCTAGCAAAGAGTCGCCCTTAGTCACTGCACTGGCTGGGGTGGTGATGTTGGCATGTTTGTGGCCAATGGAGGGAAAGGACCATCCTACCAGTCATCCAGTTTTCGCAGGAAGCGAGACTGGATGTTCCACCTCACAGCTACGTACAGGTATGAGGAGTGATATCATCAGGGGGCGCCACGGCTGGGCTTAAAAACACAAAAGAATCAGGGAGCAGCCACGGGACTCAGCAGTTGGAGAATCCAGACACATCTTTCCAGCCGCCAAAAAGATCAATAGTGAAACAGGTGCAGTGGCACCGAATCTGCATAGGTAAGGAGCCTACTTCTGCAATACAGGTGACCGTTCTACTAACATTAACAAAAACAGGGCAGTTGAAGTATGCGGCTGCCCTTTATAGGTGGAGCTAGAGGGGCCTTAACTCTGTACCTTTGCTGTCTAGATAGCTTACAATCGCGGGCCAATGGAGGTCGAAAGATACCTCACTACTTTATTCAGTGGAGATATGAAAGAGGTGGCCAAATTTTGAGAATCAAACACCAGGACACCCCAAGAGATAGAAGGGAGCCTGACAATTTTACATCTGCTGAGGAGTGTAGACATGGTGGTGGAAGCACAAGTCAAATTCAAAGTTCTCTCCAAAGCTTAATCTCAGGCCACAGATGAATGATCTAGGCAATCAATTTGGGGATTTATGCTGCTGCATTTGGGGAAATGCTTGGTGAGATAACTATCTCCTATTTTTGTATCTAATATTTGGTTTTCCCCAGACTAAGCAGTGACAGTGGTCTGCTGTGAGGGCTGCAACAGTACGGGTGGCATTTCAGGCTATCCTACAAAACCTGTCTTGCAATAAGAGCCATTATTTATCAGTGGGTAACTTTAACCCAGTGAAACGTCATAAACTCGGCCTTGATCCATCTGGCACAATGAGCTAACTGCTGGCACTGGTAGCTACATTACTTACTTTTGTATGCATCTTCGTTAAGGAGTCCTAGCAAAGCTGATGAGTGACAGGGGGCATCAAATTTGTCAAGTCAGTACTCCTTCTTCAAAAAGTTTATTTTTGCTCCTTCATGCCATGCGTGTTGTGGCATGCCATAACACTGAGAGGTGAGGCAGCTATTGGATTCTATTGTTCCATTACCAACTGAGCATTTGAATCTGTGTGAAGAATTTACTTGCTTTTCATATCACTGATATATTTAACTGCCTTCCATTCCTTGATTGAATATTACGAGGTTGATGGCTCTGTCGTGGTAGAACACACCTGGGTGTCTGCCTCCTCTTTCTTGTTATGGAATGGAAGGGAAGGGTGCACAGCTTGGTGTGTCTGGCCGCGGTGTGGAGTTAGCATTGGCAGGTTATGAGCACAATATGAGATGGAGACCCCTGCAGCTAGCAAAGGGTTGCCTTTAGTCACTCCACGGTCCAGAGCTGAAGTGCCATTATGTTTGTGCTGAAGGGAGTGAGGGGACCATCCTACCAGTTGTCCAGTTCTCACAGGAAGCAAGGCTGGACGCTCCACCACACAGTTACGAACAGGTATGAGGCATGATGTCATCAGGGGGTGTCACAACTGGGCTTTAAAACACCACAGCATTGGGGGCAGCCTCTTTGATCTTCGGCCATGCGACTCAGCAGATGGAGGACTCAGACACGCCTATCCTGCCGCTGGGAGTCGCTTTGCAAAACACCTACCCACCCTCACCTGGAGCAAGAGGGCAAATTTTCACAGACAAGAAGAGGGATACCCAACAAATATGGCTATTTTGCTGGTTTGCCCCCTTGATGGGGTAGTGAGTCTCTGAGCATGGGGCTGGCTAGAGGAGGGACTGGCCTGCTGGTGTTCCTGGACCTTTCAGCCCTACCCTGGGTTGCCTTGGATAGATAATTGATGGGGGCTTCTTCCCTTGGAGGCTGGTCAGGCCACCAGGTGCCCTGCAGGAATTGTGCCTTATGCGGTTCCCTGGTGTTATGTGCGTTTGTATACATTTGATGTCATTTTTCCTCCTTCACCTAGACAAAGGTGGAACTTGAACATATGAATGTTGTTGGCGATATTTGCCTCTGACTCTTGGTGGAGAACGAACAGAAATTGTTAGCACAAGGTGCCTGCCGCTGTGGGGGATGTAAATAGAATAAGATTTCTTGCCTGCAATGGGACCATTGGTAGGAGCATGCAACTAGGGGAGTTGATCCTCAATATTAAACTGTTTACCACTGCTGTGTGATGGCAGAATGTATTTTGATCTTACATAGTTTCAAGTGTCATTTGATGTACAATCTGTGTGAAGCATTTACTTGCTTTTCATATCATTGATGTATTTAACTGCCCTCCATTCCTTGATTGAATTTTAAGAGATTTATGGCTACGTCATGGTATCACACACACCTGGTTGTCTGCCTCCTCTTTCTTGTTATGGAATGCAAGGAGAGGTGCGCTGCATGGTGTGTCTGGCCACAGTGTGGAGTTTGCGATGGACACGTTGGAGTGCACTATTCCAGGCCCGCTTCCCCCCCTCACCATTCATGACATCAAGATTCACGTGTATTTCAAAGATGCTGGACTGCATCTCAAAACCTCCACAAACAAAACTCATCTCAGAAAAATGGCATCAAACAACCATAATGGATGACCAGCGCCTGTGTGAAAATAAACTACATAAAATATAACTGATCCTCGTCACCACACCAGCATAAAGCCATTGAGCAAGTTAAAATCATGGGCGTAACAAAGGGCCCCGCAGCCCCCATGGTGCGGGGGTCCCCGAGCTCCAGGGGCCCCCTAAGCGCACTGTACATTTACACTCACAGACAGGGTCCGTCTGAACTCTGGGACCTAGTTTTAAAGTTAACTCGTCGCTCAATGCTCATATATTACAAGGTGCATGCTGCATGCTGCGCACGGCGCAGCTGTGTGGTCTTCTGCCTCAGGGTGGGGCATCAGGTGGGCAGGGCTGGCCTGACTGAATTGTCATGCGCAGTCAGTGTAAACTGTACGTGCGGAGGCGATGGGCCTGAGTCAGACACAGTGACCGAAATTTAATTGCCAGCCTGTGCCTGCCACCAAAGCTGCAAGTCTCAGGTGAGTCGGTGAGAGAGTGAGATGATGAAACAACTGGTAGTAGTACTACTAGTCCAGTCACTCACTATATTGTGTTGAGTTCAGTGGTCGAAGTGGGCGGAATCCGCAGGGCACGGCGTGACCCTACTTCTTTAATTTAATGCGATCCATGATTCCCCTACCTTTTTATTTAAAAAATGCATCCCAGGACGCCATAAATAGACAAGGCCTATATATAAGGCTCGGCGTTCATGGCCGTTGGGGACGGGCGGGGCGGGCAGGAAAGGAAAACGGGCTCTTTTATTTTTCCTTCTTGCCCAGAGAAGACAAGCGCAGTGTCCACTTCTCTCGCTCTCTCTGCCGCTGTCAGCTAACCCCCCTCTCTTTCTTCCTCTTCTTATTCTCTCTCTTTCTGTCTCTGTCTCGCTCCTTTTTATTTGCTGAAAATCATGAATTCAACAAACAGCTTTTACCCTCTCTTTTCTCTCCTTTCCTTTATTTGTTCCCCTGTGAAATGGATCCAAAAAAGAAAAACACTTGCTGGAAATGTCGTCTTTTTCTGACATTTTTCTATTCCAAAGTGCAGCCTCGGGATGGAAAGAAAAAAAAAGTTAAAAATACAACAAATAAATAGCTAAATAAAGCAAGACTTAGTGGTCACAAAGTGGCCAGATTGGTTTTATTCACACTCACACACTTTAGCGCCACTTTACAAAGTTTACCAGTGAAGCGCTACTTTCGTATTCTCGTCTTTCTTTGAACAGCTTTGTTTTCCTTAGTTGGGGAAGTGCAGCATTCCTGAAGGTACTGCAATACCTAGTTAATGTGTAGAGTGGAAAACGTTTAATGTGTTCATTATCAGCTGTTTTCCTTATTTTAGTTTATCTGCGTCCAGGGATGTGGTCTTTATAAACCAAACTGCTTACGTTTTGTAAGGATATAAGCAATGGACATTGAAACGGTTCACTTCTAGGCCCTGTAGTCACGTCCTTAACTTTTCATGCAAAAACACTCATTGATTTCTGAATAATGAGGGTAAAAGCATTAAGGTAACCACGTTGTTCCTGCTTACATCTTACATGCTTTACTTAATCTTGCATTTCCTATGAGTGTTTGCTTTTTCCAGGATGTTGTTACTTTTTTTTTCCAGGCAGCATATTACTCTTGTCTAGTGCATTATTTGAATTGAGTCGCATCCAGGTGTTTATAGCACGGCACGATTTGGTTGTAGCTGAAGGCAGTGCGAGTTTCTCTCAGTGTGGGCAGGATGGTGTTCAGTGGGGGAGAGGATGTGGCACTATGGCCACAGCTGCCTATTTTGGTACTGGGGAACCAGGTTCAGCCTTCATGACCAGTCCACCAGATCACTCTCCTGAGGGAGCACATTCCCATGCTAGACCTAAGAAGGCACCGCAAGACCTTAGAAGCCCTTCTGTCATAGCACCAGCAGGTCGACCCTAGTGCTGACAAGTGTGCGTTAACTTTGAAGGCCTGCCCACCACAATCCATACTGAAGTTCCCCTTCAGTCTTGCGGGCAGGTCTACGAAGCAGCCCACCCTAGAGCAACAGTGACTCTGTCACTGAGGTCACAGGACCCTTGAAACCAATTCACCTCACCCATTGGTACCTCAATTGGCCTTGTTACAGCAGTAGTATCAGGGGTTTGTTAAAGCGCGACTACTCACCCGTAAGGGTCTCAAGGCGCTAGGGGTGGGGGGGGTGCAGGTTCCATCCATCAAGGAGGGGGTCTGTCGAAGAGCCAGGTTTTGAGGTTTCTTGCGAAGATGGGGAGCGATGTTGTCTGTCTGAGGTGGAGCGGAAGGGCGTTCCATGCTTTGGCCGCGAGGAAGGAGAAGGAGCGGCCTCCCGATCTGGTCTTTCTGGTGCGGGGGACCACGGCGTAGGAGAGCTGGGCTGATCACCAGGGTGTGCAACTCACCAGGGATCGCCAATGCAGGATTTGCACACACACCAAACTAAGTTTGCAAACTTCACTGTCTCTCTGCTTCATGCATGAGCACTTTTAACATGTGCTGCCTGCTTTGGGGCCACTGGAATTATACAGCTATGGGGGGCAAAATTATGCCGCAGTGTTTACTAAATTATGCAGCAAAAAAACGGCTGCAGCGTAATGCGGTATATTTTCTGATACTTTATTATTTTGACTTTTTACACATACTAACTGTCTTTGCAAAGATTTTGCCTCATTAGTACCAGTGTAACATACAAATGAAGCAGTGAGAAAGGTGACCAGTCAACCTTTGCAAAGGGCTCTCCACTTCGCAGCAACACAAGTCACATTTGTAAGTAACCTTTGATCCGATTGAGCTACAAACAATTAATTAGTTATAATCGTCAAATTATGCAGCAGATGATGTATTATGTGACAAATATGGCAGAGCCATAATTATGTGGAATACGTTTGCAAACTAGGATATTTCGCCATTCTTGTTTGAACTGCTCTTGTGGAAAAGGGCAAGAGAAGTTCTGATGACAGAAACTGCATGGCTCGGAGACAGATAGCTTGTGATTCCACTTTTGAGCATATGTGGGACATTCTGTGATTGGAAATGTATCCCACTTTGTGAATGTATTTTCATGTCAATAACTCATAATAAACCTTTAATAAACATGTGCATCCATTGCTAAACAAATACTAGAAATTGGGATGTCCTTCTCTTTCTGGCCACACCTCTGACTCCGCCCACTGATCCAATCCTCAGGTTATCGCCGCCCTCTAATTCTCCGCCCACAGTTCCCCTACTTTTTTTCCCCCACTTCGACCACTGGTTGAGTTCAGTTATGTTCTCTCTTCAATTCTCTGCAGTGGGGGCTGCTTTTATTCAGGGACCTGGGCCCCGGATTTGCTTGCATGCCATTTGGGAGACTCTAGCCACCACGAGCCTTACACCCATCATAAAATAAGCCTTACTTTCACGAAATTTTGCAGATGTCAGCCTGCGGCCCTGCAAGGGTATTTGATTTATTGATGCTTCTTTATTGCAGGCTCCGGTGTCTCCGGATGGGGTGCGGCACATGACAAACTTGACAAATGGCTTTTTCAACAGCCATTCTCCATTACAGTCTGCTGGGAACTATGAAAGTGGACAAACGGCAAGACCCAAATGTCTTCAATCCCATGCTTCCTCTGGAGGAACAGTGTTCTGTTAATATGGCAATGTTAATTTTTCATTGTGCTGAAAATACCCAATCGTGCTTTGCATCCACACATTCAGAGTAAATTGCGCATGCCCCTATTTCTTTTTTCTGCAACGTTTGTATGTATATTAGGCAATACTTCAGTGATTATCTTTCTTCAGCAGTGATGTAACATAAGCCCCCGCAGTGCGGGGTGCAGAGCTCCAGGGGGCTCCTCAGCAAAAGTGGTAGGTGTTGGGGAGGGGAGGGGGCCCCCTCCATGTACTTTGCAGGGTTGCCCCCTCAAGTTTCGTTACGCCACTGGTTAAAATCTTTGGCATCATGTGACCTGTTCTTCAAAACTCACACCACAAAGACAACACAGAAAGCATGTTACCTACTATTGCAACAACTCTTGCCTAAGCAAGGTCAAACCCCACATTCTCCTAGTGAATTCCATAACCGCTGCCCAAACACAGGTCTTCTCCTCTCTGTGCGCTGCAAGACGCTGCTCGCTGGAGTCCTTGACGCGACTCTAGCGTTAATAAACAGCTGCCTTCATGAAGCAGCAAACCTCATCAAGGAAAATTGTGAATATTAGAAAACCCCTGTAAAAATTCCCTGCCTCACTCACTGGAAACGTACCAAAACAAATACATTCGGCGCTGCTTTTGGTTACAAGTCCCTGCCCTGTTAATTACAAAGTCAACTTACAGTGAATCTTAAAACGTAAACAAACTTAATTGCACATACATTCAGAAAGGATATCAACTAAGAACGCAGAATTGCTTTCTAATGTTGAGTTAGTCTGCCATCTACTGGTGAATTATATGAAACACATTCCTCTTCAGTTGGTCAGTATTTCATGATTACTAATCTTCCACATTGTACACTGTCTTTCAGATATCGGAAAGGGTCATTTTAATACTCACTGAATGCAATGATGGCTCTTTACAGGCTAGGGATTGGCTTCCTCTTTGAGATTTACAAAACCTCTGCATCCATGGAGCCTTTTGACATTTTACTGGTTATAATAATGGTTTAAGTATGTAGACCTAGCACCCTTCCCTAATATCATAATTGTGGTACAAGCCCTACTTTTGCCACATCTTGATGGAGGCAATGCTCTGTAAGCTGGGCACACAACCCTGCCTTGCACATCTCAGAGCCCTTTTCCATCAAAGGAGACAAAAATTAAGAACTAATAGACCCCCAATGGAATGAAGTTAGAATTCTTTTCAAGATGGTCTGCATCGTACACAGAAAGCCGTTACGTGGGAATACCCAGCTATCTGACAGATAAACTGCACACAACTGGAAGCAAAAGGGATACTACAGATAAATCCTGCTAATCTCTATTTTGATGTAATCTGCTGTTTTCTGTAAAGTCACACCCTGCCATTTTCTTTCTGGGCCAACACTACATATAATATGAAATGCAATAAAGCGATGATCAGCACAACCAGACAACCTCAGGCTCAATTACCATAGAAGCTATGAGCACAAGTTGTTTCAGTTCTCAGACAGATGTCCCAGGACCAGCCACTCGGTTTCTTCATGCTATGCCAGATATTGTGGGCGAACTAAGCTTACAGAAAGCCAATTTCACTCTACTGGGTGATTTAATCATACATTTTGACGATAATAATTGCGAATATGCTACGAATTTACTTCACGATCTTTCCGCCATTCACCTTACACAACTGGTAACCTCTCCCACACACAAAAAAGGTCATCTTCTTGACCCCATTTTCACTAATATTCCTAATATGGAATTATAAGACCCTCTCCCTGTATGCTGGTCAGATCACTATATTGTCCCGTTTCACCTCTTGAGAGCAGGAAAGAAAATCCTACCTGCCCCAAAGCCAAGGCTTAGCCGATGCTGGTCAAAACTGGCTGCAGCTAGCTGGGGAACCACTTCACTCAATTCCATCCGCTATTTGAACGGAGATATTATCAGAAATGAATGCCAACTTCAATGACTGGATAAAGGACTCACTGGACAAACTAGTCCCTATGAGACTGTACAAAAGTAGCCGACCAATGAGTCGTGCCCCTTGGCTCTCTGTGCAGTTAGTCTAATTAAACAAGCATTTGCAATGCAATAGGTCTCGCATTATTAAAGTTTGAGCTATTGGTGTTGCATTATTTAGCAATGCCAATAGCTCAAACTCTAATAATGCGAGACCTATTGCATTGTAAATGCTTGTTTTAAGTTAGAGCTATTGACATTGTAAATGGCAATGTTTTTACCTACCAAGGGAGGAGGGAGGGAGCAGCGGGGGGCTGACTGCCAAAATGCTCTATTAGAGAGTGATTGGCCAAAAGTAAACCAAACAAGCAGAGCCTTTAAAAACAAGAAACAGAGTTGCACTATACACATGAATAAAAACATTATCACGAATGATGACAGTTTGCAGCGTACATTACATGCCATTCTCAAGAGAGATAAAAAAAAATTTAGAAATTGAAAAATGAACGGCTACTGAAGCTGGTTGTCAGTACGACCAGGAAAGGATGACAGAGTGAAAATGAGGAGACTGGATTGATTTGCCACAAAATAGCACCCGTGAAGCTGTCAGTGGCAGGGATCGCACTGATTTAATGTACTAAAACCACTTCCCCACTTACTTTGCGGCACTGAAGTTCAAAGCCAATGTAAACACAGACTCTATTGCCTTTCTGAGTTGCAGTCCAATGCATGAAAGGACCGCTGTCCAAAGCAAACACACCCTACTCTGCTTACTGCATGACTCCAAAAGATGCAAAAGAAACAAGAAGAAACAAGGCACACGGATGTGGATGGTTTGGCCCCAGGGGCACCGAAGAGTGCACAAAGAACATGGGAGCCCACAAGGAGATCCCTGCTTGTCCCCCGGTGAAACGGTGGAGTGCACGCACATTGTTTGCCTGCTTATATCAGTCTAAACTTGTATTTATAGGAAGATACTGATTGAGGGAGTGGGAAAAGTACTATATATCATGCATAGCTGCAAGGTTTGAGATTGCTATGTGTGGCATTTTCATAACTTAAGTGTAATTATGAGTGACATTTCAACAACTATGAGTGACACTTTCTTGTGAGCTAAATCAAGCAATGAAGACGAAGGAAACATATAAATAAATATCAGAAATTACACCTATTTGACCAAAGTGACTGCGCAAGGAAAGGCTCATTTTCATAGCATAGGAAGTCAGTGTAACAGTAGGAGATCATGACTTACACCATAGCTGCCACGTTTTCAGATTGGTTATATATGACAATTCCATTGTTTCAATGGACTTATGATGAATGAAACTGAGAGTGGCATTGAAAAAGCTAAAATACAAGAAACTTCAAACTCTTGAGCAGTGAGAAGGTTTACAAATTACTTGAAACTAATGCAAAACTCCCGAAAACCGCTTTCTAAGATGACCATTACATAAAACAGTTGAGGCACCGTTGTTCATCTCAATTAAGACAGTAAGGAACTCTGTTGCATCAGCCAGTATAGACTTGCTGTGAAAACCGCACAACAGCGCTGAAGAAGGCGTGTTTTGCATATGTCACACTCCGTCCATTTAAGCTTTCTGTCGGAATTATTTTATATCAGAAAAAATAATCAGTTTAACCCAACACACCCACCTAGCCCGATAGGCCCACAAACAGACACAAATAATTATCCCATATACTGACCTGCTGTCTCGAGACTGGGTGGCACTGGCAGCAGAACAGCAACTGAAAGGAAAGCTGCAACCTGCAACAGCTGTGTCTCAGGGGTCAAATCATCATGGTCTCAGCTGTCTGCTGTACCCAGTGCGCGCTAACAATACCACGTGACACGAGGGCAGTAGTTTCAGCTTCAATGAAGCCCCGGGACGGCCCCCGTCCAGCGCCAAATTATCTAATGACTCACTCACGGACCGGACACTACCCCTACAGGCTTCACTACTGTGCAGTTCTGGGGTCAGGAGGTGTGAGCTTCAGCTCTCGGTTCTTCAGCATGTTCCTACTGCTGCACAAACTCTTTCTGCACACGGGTCAGTACACAGAATTACTGCACACACTGTAACCGCTCCTGATGCGCTGTATCATCTCACTGCACAGGAGTGACCCGTGCAGTGCAATTAAATATAGCACGTCTATCTAATGCGATTTCGTAGTGCACATGCACTTTGCAGCTGCATGCTCTCGAATTGCACCGCGCACCGGGGCAACGTTACTGCATGCACTCGGACTCCTGCTGCACCCTGCACACCAAGCCTAGGGCTCTTGGTGCAATGCACTGATCCTGTAGGCTGGTGCCCCCGCCTCGCTGGAGACGGGGCTGCCCCTCTTTGCGTCAGCAGCCAAGGGGAGAGTTAGCGGCCCGGGCCAGCAGGACATTAAAATTAATAAACCCCACCTCCATTAAAAGAAGTGAAAAGAAGCCCAAGACAAGCATACAGCAATGTTAATAAAGGCGCACAGCGAGAACTGTTTGATGCTATCATAGGTGGGAGGGGTGTACTTTAGAGGCAATGCAAAAAAAAAACATAAAGGCGCCGTAAATAAATAATTAAAGGTTTACGATGAGCCTGCTCCATGCAGTTTCGGAGGTGAGAAGAGTGTGCTTTGCAGAAAAGCCTGTTGCCTGAAGTGAAAGTATAATGTGCTCCTCCGGCAGTGTTAAGCTTTGCTCTATAGGGGTTTGTCCTGTGATTGTGTTTTTTTCCTGTGGGGAGTAAGTTGTGTCATGACTGAATAGCAAGTATTTTAAGTTGAACGGGGGTACTTGTGGCAGCCTTTGAAGATGGTAAGAGGGCCTGGTGGAAACGTTTCGTTGGAGGTTTGGGGTGATGGGGGTCAATGCAAGCTGCGCCGTTGGGAGGAGGAGAAGCGGAACACATGGGTCTGTGTAGGGAATCCACGAGACGGAATGCCGCGCGTGTGGGAGGGGGAGAAGCGGAACACATGAGTCTGTGTAGGGAATCCACGAGACGGAATGGCCACCTCGCGTTTAGTTTTGTGTTTGTGTCTGCTTTCGACGTGGTGCTGCAGCACCCATATACTGCCAGCATTCACGCCGTGGCGGATGTTGGTCCCTGGAAGTTGAAAGTAGATATCGATGAATAACAAAAGGAGCACACCCTGCTGTTCATGAAAATTCTGTCGTCGCTGTTGTGAACCTGGCCCTGTGTATGGCTGCACTAGCGCTCCGCCAACACAGTCCGGCCCTTTTCCACCCCATAAATTACTTAAACGCCACAAAAACAAGAGAAGAAGAAAATGAAACTAAACAGTGGTGCGCGTGCACCACAGAGGAGCGGGGGCCAGGGAGCGCGGCAGCGAGGCGAACGCGCGCTGCTGCGCGTTCTGGCCACCGTCGGGAATGGGAGGAGCGAAGGCGGGACATGCGCCCGCCTTTGCCCAATCGCGTGCCGTTTTTAAAAAAAAAAACGCACGCTACAGCCAATGAGGGCTTCTGAAAACAAAACCACACGCACGAGCGTGTGGGTCGTTTTCAGAAGCCCTTTCTAGAGGTCTCGCGCTGCGCGAGCAGGGCTGCGCACTGCAACGCTAGGCGCGAGACCTAAAAAAGGAAAGTAAAAGATCGGAAAGGAAGTGGAGAAAATGCTATGATGCTACCAGCAAACTGAATTATATAAAAAACAACAACAAAAGAATATCAGTATGCCATAAGAGAAGCACACATTTCCTGTCTTAACACTAGGATTGAAAATGCACCAAATTCATCAAAGGAGCTATACAGGATAGCAAACTATTTAATGAAACCAGCCGGTATGTCTTCCTGACTCCTGCCCTCTGCGTCTTGCTGGAATATGTTAGCCAATTACTTTCTTGGAAAATTTAACAATATTTGCACTACTTTAGCAGGGGAATCATTACCCAACAATGATGTTAATAAAATCCCGTGGGATGGTCAAATGAGAACCTATCTTCCCTCCCACTAGTGACAAAGGAAGATATCAAAGAACTTATAAAAACTGTAAAATCCGGACCTCTTGACATACTGACGAAAGGTCCACATTTAATCATGTAATCTTCCTAGTACTGATGGACATTTTTAACCGTTCACTCGAGAGAGGTAGCGTCCCAGATTGCTGGAAACATGCAATTGTTAGACCATTACTAAAAAAACATCCTTGGATCCTATTCAGGTGGAAAATCACTGGCCAATTTCCTTGCTCTGGTTTTAGTAAATTACAGCAGAAATTTGTTAATAAACATATCTCCTCTTTTTTTGGAGCATCACAGAATACTATATCTCACCCAAACGGGTTTCCGGTCCGGAAGCAGCATGGAAACAGCATTATGAGCGGTCACACTGCTAGACCTAAGAACAGCCTTTGACGCGGTATGCCACCCAATCCTTATTCAGAGACTAGAAAAGGCCGGAATTACGGGCTCAGCCTTAAAATGGTTTGCCTCTTTTCTGAACAACAGGGACCTTTCTTCTCAGCTTTTCATCTCTTAAAATGTCTGGGCCCACAGGGCTCATCACTGAGCCCCACTCTTTTTAATCTTTATGTCCGCCTACTTTCAGAGATCATATGTTCCCATGTATTTTCAATGGTGTCATATTCAGATGATATGCAGATTGTCATCTCACTTACACCTGATACAGAAGCAATACCCTGTCAACTCAATGTATGCCTAAGGTAAGTTACAGACTGGATGTCCACCAGCAGTCTGAAATTAAATGGTGACAAAACCGAAGCACTAGTTGTTGGCAAGAATCCTTCCCTTTGGAAAGAAATCTGCTGTCCTAATTCATTTGGGATAACACCCTTCCCTTAAATCAGATGTAAAAAGTGTGGATGTTCTAATTGATAATAACCTCAACATGGAGGTCCAGGCCAGAAAGTTAACCTCAAACTGCTTTGGCCTGTTGAGAACCCTCTGGAAAGTGCTGGGCTGGTTACCATCCCCCCCCCCCCCCGGAAAGTGTTAATACAAGGCCTAATATTGTCATGCCTAGACTATGGGAATTTTTTATATTTGGGAAGCCCACAATCTGTGATTTAAAAACTTCAAATGTTCCAAAACACAGAGGCCGGGTCTAATTTGGGAATACCGAATTTATCACACTTTTATCCTCATTAGGCTCCTTGCACTGGCTGCTGGTACATAAAGGGATACCGTTCAAGTCATTGTGCATAACACAACGGGCGGTAAATATGAAGGGACCACAACCTTGACAACATCTGATACGCACCTACTGTCCTAGTCGACCATTAGGATCCATGAAATCTAGGGGCCATATTCTCAAGAACGGCGATAACATTATCGCCACTTTAGCGGCAGGAAACTGCCGCTAAAGCGGCGATAAAGTCCCTTATTGCCGCGTTAGCTGCAGTTTCCTGCCGCTAAAGCGGCGATAATGTTATCGCCGTTCTTGAGAATATGGCCCTAGGTCTACTCACTGGTTCTAAGATCAAGAAAGCCAGGTGCGGAGGACGCTCGTTCTCATATCTTGCACCCAAACTATGGATTACTGTACCTGAAGCACTCAGGAAGCAGGAAGAACAAGGACGGACTTAGTTGCAGGAGACATTTTAGGACATTTCTGAGAATTTAATATACAATGATTGTGAGCCTGTTAAGATCTCAATCGCAGGGAGCCCAAGTGGGTAGTCATGCGCTTTACAAGTGCAGAGAATAGAATAGAACAGAATAGCAAAGCAATACTCTCCGAATCTGAATTTTGTGAACTTACCTATCTGTACATAGGTCGGTTCAGAAAACGATTTACTAGTTGCAAAAATACAGGTCGCAAATTGCTTTCAGGCTACTTGAGAGTGGCTTAAGGAGCTATACAAAAAACAATTAAAGAAATAAATGAGCTGTTTGTTCATATGGTTGCCCATTTTGTATCGGTAACAAGTTGCTTATTCTCTGTATCCTTCCATTCCCAGGTCAGTTTGACCTCAGTATTGTAGCTTATTCCCTAAACCTTTTCAAGTTGCTGAGTTTGTGGTTGAATGATTTGTTTGTGTTTTTTTTCTTAGGCTTGCAGCCACCCATTTTCATAGGAGTGTAGAGAGCACTTGCTGTGGGCATACATTCGAAAAAATTATTTAGAAAAACAGAGGGGTAGCTCTGACCTATAATGTATCAAGGAAGACCCAAAGGACCCAAAGATCCATTAGGACTATTATTCAAGCATCAATTCTTGCTAGCAAGGCCAGATAGATTTGTCATACTTTGTAAAAGCATCACAAAAAGGATACCTAGGGGATCTTTCCAGAGAAAGAGAAATAACTGAGACGCCAAAAACAGTTCTTCTCACGCAAAAACAACATCTAATGTGCGGCCTTACTGGTGTATTGTTCAAACTACCATCTTAGACCTTAGGCTGAAAAGGATTCTGAAGTGATTTTCCTTTTCGGGGAGTGGGAAACTGATGATGCACAGCTGCAGAATGGTGGCAACTGTAGTCTGCCCAGAGTCAAACTCTAGGTCTAAGACCAGAGCGGAGTAGAGGTAGGGAAATTTCAGCATCTGGGCAGTGAATACCACGCAGTCGTATATGTCCCACTCACCTTCAGCAGCATCAGGCTGCAGGGAATGGTTGCCTGGAGACACTAAACGTCACCTCAAGGAAAGTCTGAGACTTTGTCCTCCTTTATAAAAGTGGAGTTTCGAAGTTTCCAAGGAATAATTTTATACTTTGCTTGACTCATTCTTTTTCCACCATAAAAAAGCTTCCAGGCTGGCAACATTCAAAATAGTTTCAGTCGGCCATGGCATAGCCATCCTATTAAGCCATAATTTAGCCTCTTTTGAAGGTTGTTAGAAATGGCATCCTTCGTGTGATTTCCCCTGACTTTGTGTCTTCAGAACTCCTGTTTTTGCTGACTTCATTGTTGCTTACCTTAGGATTCTGCGCACTTTACCACTGCTGACCAGTGCTAAAGTGCTTTAGCATTCAGCCCTGCTCAATTACACATTCCCTAGTGGTGCTACGGAGTCTAATATATTTTACGTTAGGTACAGTGACCTTATGCCAGGCTTTTATACATTACCCATCCCACTTGGGCGATCAACGTTACCTCCCAATTGTGTTAGGGCTTTCAACAGTGCTCTTTGCGCCTTCTGCCCCCCTTCACGTAGTTGTGACAGGAGTATGCCACAGCAATGGAAAATCTTACATTTGGTTTGTGTCATTTGGACAGAGAGCCGTTTGCTCCTTGCCCTTTACAGTTTTGGTTTCTACAGTTTTCTGGTAACCTCAGAGACTCAAGTCCTTTACCGTCAAAGCCTGGCAGCCAGAAACACCTTGCCTTGTGTCTTCCAATGACACATGCCGCTGACATCATATTGCAGATGCATGTGGACTTGGAGGGTGGCACAGTCAGCTGACAGCAACTCACCTTCCGCAACCTTGGAATATGTATATAACATTCGGCGCAAGCCTTTCTGGACGGGAACATGTTGCATGCTGTTGCGGCACACCAAAGCCAGGTATCATTTTGGAGAACATTACCTTTGTTGGTGATGGGCAAAAATGCCCTCTTTAAGATGATCACGTTACCTCGTTTGCTCTATTACTTTGCAAATCTGCCAATGCACATTTCGTGCCCTTGACACCCTCCTTGGTGAATAAGTTTGGCAGGCTTGTCACTGCAGAGTTGTTAGCCAATCTTCACCAGCCCATTGACTGGGGAGGTCTTGGTGTTCCTAATTTTGAACACTATTATATCGCTTCCCCGCTCCAATGTCTCTATCTCTGGATTGTTGGCTCTTACCTGGATTACACTTCCATCATGCGAATGCCTTGGATGGCAAACCAGGTGCTACAGCTCTTGAGCGAGGTGGGATGATCCATTTGTCCCGATTGCTGCAAGTTGCCTTTATCTGCTATCAGAGAGCACTGAGCTTCAAGACCAGTATAACATATCATGGGGATACATTCGTACTCACTCGTACATTGGGGTGGCACATAGCAGCTACTGAGCCATCCATGCATAAGGTAGTTCAGGCACTGTAAGTTAAGGGCACTGGTCACCATGTTATCAATTGGCTGAAGATAGTGCTAAGTGCACACACACAATTCTCTTTTGGCACCCTGCGATCTAGGAGGGATGACAAATTTGGTTGAGAGCTGAACAGCGTGGATTGGGCCCGTGCCCTGTTCCAGACCTTTACAGTATGTGTTCTCGGCCTGTTATAATGCCCTACAAAAACCCAAGGCCTCCCGCTTCCTGGATCTGGCCCTTCTACTGGTGCTGGGGTCCATGGCATTCTTCTGGAAGATCTGCACTCCCCCATGGCGGTCATTTGGCATCTATCAGTTGTCTCTTGGGAAGATTGGGAAGATGTGCTGCTTCACCGACAGGATGCTAGGTGCCTCAGAAAGTACCCCTGCTCACTGTGCCGGGAAAAGCCCCTCATAACCTTTCATGCCCAGGCCAATGATGACACCCTTTCCGCATAGGAGCATTGGACTGGGTTTGCCTCTCTCTGTGGTGGATATCTACTGTTTCCTCCTACCTTCTCCATATGTGGTTGGCTGGCTTGGCCTCTTGGCCAGTGCTCAATTTGCAAACAATTAAGTGCCAGGGCCTCGTCAGGAGGCCACTGCAGCTTGCACTACCCATTACCCCTGCCAGCACTGCCAATGACAGTACCACACAACTACTAACCATCACACTCCTACTAGTTTGATAATTCAAACTATTCCAGGACCCCAAAGTGATAAGAATAGCTTGGGTGGCAGGTATTAGTCATTTTTAATGTATATCGAATTACTAAACAACTGTTGTTGTGTTCACACTAAATTAAAGAAACAGCACCACCACGTGGCAGACTGCCAGTATGGACAATTAGGTGCATGTGCTGAGCACCGGAAACCACCAGCTCAAATTTAGCACTGCTCTTGGCTTATGCCCCACCTACAAAGTGTGCAGAGGAGCGGACCATTGCCTGCGATTGTCCATTTCTGCCCCTCTACAAAGTGTACAGAGGAGCGGACCATTGCCTGCGATTGTCCATTTCTGCCCCCCAGCTTCTGTGTTATTTTTCTGTCCCTTATACTTACCACGTGCTTTGAATCTTCCACCCCTGCAAGTATGACTTTGCTGCCCGGATATGTCTCAGCTGCTTATACAAATGATGTCTGAGGTGTTTACCACAGGTTGACTTTTGTTAAATGTTGGTTGTTATTACACGTCCTTTCATACTAAGTAGGGAGCATCTCAATGGTTAGATTTCCTGCCCAAGCGGCCTCAGTTTGTGTAGTGCTGAGGAAGATACTGTTATGTACGTTCCTTTTCTGTAATACATGGTGTTCCAATATAGTTTTCTCCTGGTTGCTTCGATTGTACGCAAACATGCCTTGTGAATAGAAATCCATGCATAGTACTACTTCTCCAACCCCATATGCAACTAGCTTGCTTTTGTATGAAAATCTTGAAAAATCCTCATTAAATATAGTTTAAAAAAAATTAAAACAGTATTGCAAATGGTTCTCTTTTGATCTTTCTAATTCATTACAGTATGTCCTGAGAAATAGATGCCATACCCATCTTTTGCAAGTGACCTGCTCAATACCTTCAGGAACGCCTTCTAACCCAGGCTCTTTCCAGGCCCACTTTCTCTCCCTCACCATTCATGGCATCAAGATTCACCTGTATTTTAAGAATGCTGGACTGCATCTAAAAACCTCCACAAAAAAACCTCATCTAAGCAAAATGACATCCAACAATCAACATGGATGACCAGCGCCTATGTGAAAACAAACTACTTAAAATACAACTGATTCTCGTCACTACACCAGCATACAGTGAATGTGCAAGACAAAATCCTTGGCATCATTTGGCCTGTTCTTCAAAACTCACACCACAAAGACAGCACAGAAAGCACTGCTGCCCAAACATTGGTCTTTTCCTCTCTGTGTGCTACAAGACCCTGCTTGCTAGAGTCTTTGACCCAAGTTAGCGCTAATAAACAGCTGACTTCATGTACCCACAAACCTAATCAAGGAAAATTGTGGATATCAGAAAACCCCCCTAAAAATTCCCTGGCTCCTTCACTGGAAACGTGCCACTGCAAACATAGTCAGAGCTGCTTTTCATTCCAAGTTCCTGCCCTGTTAATTACAAAGCCAACATACCTTGAATCTTAAAACATAAACAAACTTAATTGCACAGACATTCAGAAAAGCATATCAGCTATCAGCGCAGAATTGCTTTCTAATGTTGAGTTAGCCTGCCATTTACTGGCCATCTACTGGCAATTTCTATGAAACTATTCCCACTCCAATCTACACCAAATTGAGTAAGGCATTTGAAACTAACGGGGTGACGTTTACTATACCCACTCTAATCTAACCATATTGGGGGAAGGTGTTGAACACTAAAGGGGAGACATTTACTATTCACACTGCAATCTATAGCAATTTGAGGAAGGCGTTGGGCACTAAAGGGGTGACATTTATTATTTGCACTCCAATCCAACCATATTGGATGGGTGGGTGTTGTACACTAAAGAGGTAATATTTACTATTCCCACTGCGATATAAACCTATTTGAGGAAGGTGTGGGACACTAAAGGGATGACATTTACTATTGCCCCTCCAATATAAACCAATTTGAGGAAGGTGTTCTACATTAATGGGGTGACATTTTCTATTCCCAATTCCATCAAAACCAATTTGGGGAAGGTTTTCAACACTAAAGGGATGACATTTATTAAGGTGTTCGACACTAAAGGGATGACATTTACTATTCCCACTCCAATTTAACCATACTGGGGGAAGGTGTTGAACACTAAAGGGCTGACATTTACTATTTACACTCCAAACTAAGCCAATATGGGGGAAGGTCTTGGACACTAAAGGGGTGAAATTTACTATTCCTACTCCAATCTATACCAATTTGAGGAAGGTGTTGGACAATAATGGGCTGACATTTAATATTCCCACTCCAATCTAAAATCATTTGGGAAAGGTGGTCGGCACTAAATGGATGACATTTACTATTCCAACTCCAATCTACACCAATTGAGGAAGGTGTTTGAAAGTAAGGTGTGACATTTACTATTCCTATTCCAATCTAACAATATTAGAGAAAGGTGTTGAACACTAAAGGGATGCCATTTACTATTCCCACTACAATCTAAACCAATTTGAGGAAGGTGTAGTACATTAGAGGGATGACATTTAATATTTCCACTCCATCTAAACCAATTTGGGGAAGGTGTTGGACACTAAACATATGACGTTTACTATTCCCACTCCAATCTAATGCGATTGAAAACAATGTTGGACACTAATTGGTGACATTTCCTATTCCCACTCCAATCTAAGGCTATTAAAAAAGGCGTTGAATGCTAAAAAGGTGCAATTTACAATATCCACTTCAATATAACACATTTTAAACAAGGTAATACAAATGAAACATTTTAAATACACAATCAATACTCCATATTCATTCACATTTTCTATTTACTCTAAAACTTCAATAAAATGTAATCTAAAAAAACACTAAGCAAAACTACAAACCTATATATACATATTTCAATATTAAAATATATAAAAATAAGTTAATTACTATTAATAATTAACTTTAAACCATTAAATGACAAACTAAAAATCCAAAATTAACAATCATAAAATATAAAAATAGTTAAAAAGATGTATTTTTAAAATATATTTCTAAAATAAAAAGTACAATATTTTTACAATGTAAAATATTTTTTCAATTATAAAAAATTAACATTTTACATAAAAATATTTCCAAATATTTTACTTTATTAAAAATGTTGATATATATTTTTACTTTCTAAATTATTTAAAAAAAGTTTATTTAATATAGTTAATTTATATTTTAATATGAAATTTAAATTGATTGAAAATATTAATATAAAACAAAATTAATTAAAAACTACAAATTAATAATTTACATATCTTCAAAATTATTAATATTACATTTTATTTTAAATAAAGATGTGTGGAAATCTTCCCACCCTTTTCCCCATATAACCCAATATCCCGCTACAAAAAAAATTATTAAACAATTATTTATATGCATTAATACAACAAAAAATACAAATTTCAACACTTTCATAACTAAAAAATTATCTTACTAAAAACAGAAATATAAAAAATAATAAACAGATACAGTCAAGCACACTACAATAAATTACAAACTAATTAACACTTACAAATGGTATTACATGAAACAATATTTTCTACCTCAATATTTTTTACAATAATATTAAAAACAACACTAAAATGGTATTTTCACCTTCAATATTCCTGTCAACGTTATTTTTGATATCCCAATAATCAAGACACAACATATTTGTATCACAATATCTTTTTACCGACATTCTGTCCAAACCGTGAACTAACAACCCTCCTAGAGGTAAGGGAACAATGTGCATGGAGCAAGACTCTGGAGTTTTGTATCAGCTCCACTGTCTCAGGAACAAGAAGAAACCAAATTTAGGTAGGGCTCTAGCATTAAACTGTTTCGAAGAGAGCCAACATAGTCAGGGAACAAGGCTGGAGCTATACTGTCCCACATCTTTTTTTGGCTCTAATGCTGCTAATAGGCACACATCAAAAGAAGTATGGAAGAAACAAAATGATATTTGTTTGGTTAGCTTAATGATTTCACGTTTACCAAGAAAGCATACAGGGAAGAGCAAGAAAAGCTAACCAGACTTCAAATATTGAAACCATTCTCTGAGTGAAAGAACCCAACAAAATGCTAATGTTAGCAAAAGTGACGAAATATGGAGATATCACTTTCTGAGAATAAAGTGGGTGTGTATAGTGGTGGACTTCAAATTTTGGGGATGTACCCACCTAGGGGGGCAAGCAGCACTCCCAGGGGAACCTCTTGTGCCACAGTATCACAACTATATTTGTGTATATTGCTGCTAATTTATGGCCTGCTTTAGGGTTTGGCAGACAGTGTACTCGATCACAAATGCGACGGAATACCCTGCCCGTCAAATCCTCGGTCCGCCTCCCCCCCTTCCATTTATAGACAGACAGACTTCAACGAAGGAGCCCCTGTTGGCTTCGTTGATGGAATACTTCTCCGACAGCCCAACAGAGTATTTCTTTAATGCCCTGCATTATGAGCTCAGCCTCGTGCTTTTGAAGCACAGAAGTAATAAGTAAGAGATTACAGGGTGGCCTCCCCAGCCTCCTTTATTTATAGTCCACCTTCTGCCTTTTGTTAGTCAATCCCATGGTAATGCCTCAGAAGTCAATGACTGCCCTGCTTTAAAACTCACACCTGGCTGCCACAATCTGCAGACCTTCATGAAAAATAAAGAGACACTTTGGGATTGACTTCAGACGTTGGCCAAGGGATAATCTTGAACAATTTAATAGTTAGTTTATATTTCTTAGAAGCAACTTAAATGTGTTGAATAATATGGGACAGAAGAAGTAATGTTGCATCTTGTGTTCACTTTGTACTTGAAAATGGCATGTCCTTTAAATAATATGTAATGCATAATATATTCTGATGTATTTGTATATTAAAACTAGTCACAACCTTTTACAACACACAAAACAAATTGAATCAATTTGTGGAACTTAATAAAATCATTATTCAACACAATGACATCTCTCCCCACTGTTGGTAGTAACTCCCACAATAGTGGCCCCCAATGTTGAGTGCCCACCCTTCTTATATTGAAAGCTCACTCATAGGATGCCAGCCAGTTATCTATGTAATCCTCCTCTACAAACATGGGAAATATCACTTTGGGCAACCTGGGATCCTGGGCACCACCTATATGCACCTCTGGTTCATTGTTGCTGTCACCATTTTCTTGGTGAATTAACCCCTTCTTGACCCTCATCTTGGCTAGGGCCACTTTTGTTGCTTGGAGTTCCAACTTCCTCTCCTCAATCTCCATTAGGGCAAGCTGGTCATCCAGTTCCTTGGATCTCCCTGTGGAAGTGAAGCTCCTTTTACTCCCAGATAGTAAGCCATTCCTTGGTCTGATCCTGGGGACCACACTCTCGTTGTCCCCTTCAATTTCAAAAGAGTTAATGCCATTGTCCCCTTCATCACACTATCAGTAGTGACTTCTCCTGCCACCTGGGCCTGGGCTCTCCTGGCCTCTTCCCATTCTCAGAAGGCTAGTTCCAATTTCTCCTTTTTGGCAGTCATGTCTAGTCTAATCTCCCTTCTGTGCATTCCTGTCAAATCATTGATTTTCATTGTGGGCAGGTTAGCCAAGTCAATTGCCATGTTATCCATCTTTTAGCCTTTGTCGCTTTAGAAAAACTGATTGACGACTTCTTTGGTTCTTGGGAGAACAGTGCCCAGTGCATGCAGAACCTTTGGCAAACTCCTTCAAACTGTTACTTCGTTTCTAATCAGTATGTCTTTTCTGTGGTAGCCAACTTACTAATTATCTGGCACAGCTAAACACAAGTTCTGGATCCCACTGCTAGGCATCAATGTGAGAATTTGGGTGTACTAAATAATATAGCTGTAGGGCCCTAAAGTGGAGTACAATTGCAAATACCATCTTGGGTCCAGTCAGTATCATTTATTAACCTTAGCTCAACCCTCTGCAGCTGTGGCTGCTAGTAGTAACGCTTGGCAAAGGAACTTAGTGTAAAGCATTTAACAGTACCAAACTGAATATTAAAGTCACACAACAAGAAAGAGACATAACAACATTTTATAATAAATAGAGCATATGTTTATGGATTTTTAGAGTCTTTGATCATCAAAATCCACTGGAGGGTTGTGGAGATACAGATTTTAGAAACTACTTTTAAATGCAACTGCAAACAAGCATTGGTCAACAAAAACTATGCAAACTTTTGAAAAGTTTGAATCAGTTAGTTCGGTGACTCTGGACTGTGTTGGGTGACCAAATCTGACAGGGCAAAGGTCTAGGAGTTCAGTAAGGAAACTTTGGACAGTTACCTGGCCACCAGAGCATTTTTTAAGCAAGTTCCAAACTTTACAGGACGACCACCATAGACATCAATGGAGTGGTCCTGATGCTGAGGATACAGGCAAAAATTGCTCAAAGGATGCTCCTGGTGCTGTGCAGTCAACGGGAGTGAAGTGCGTTTGATCCCTCGGTCCATGGGTGGGTTGAAACAACTTTGACCACTGCACTTGGGGTCCCATGACGTCCTCTTTGGGACAGCAAAAGCCTGGCTGGGCACTCGTTCTCTCGACACAGCAGTCACAGTGGATATCCTTGGTGGGGGCTAGTGTCCCTCTTGGGTGACAAATCCGGTCTCTGCTTGCACTACCGGGTCCAGCAGACACGGGTGCAACTTTTGGCTATCTGGGATTTGTTTCTTGGCTTGCCTGGCGGCGACCACTGGTGTTCCCTCGGGAGTGGGTACTGCTTTGTCAGTTTGGGCTTCCACAGCTTTGATGTCCCTGGTGCTGTTTCAGGGGGCCAGCTGACAGACCCCTGGATTCCCTGCTTCGATCTGGGGCCGGTGATCAACTTTACTCTGAGCAAGGAGCCACAGGCACAGTCCTATCTCACAGTGCAGCCTCTCTTCATGCAGCTTCAAAGGCAGCAGGACACTCCTCTCTTGGTCCTCTCTCCAAATCCATGGTGTACTGAGGTTCAGCGTGCCAGGGGTGCCCGTTTTTACCCGGGAAAGTGTCTGGGGGGAAAGCACGGTCACTAGCCAATGGGCTAGTAGGCCCCCTCCTCTTGATGACAAAGTTCCAGTGATGTGTGGCATTTGGCTATCCCAGACCGCAATATTCTTGCCACTCTCAAGATGTACGAACCTTCTCTCAACTGTCAGGAGCTTGATAGCCCACACCAGAGGTGTGGCTACTGGCGGGCTAGATGCCCTCGGGAAAACCAGTTTGGGGACGGGTTTTGACCCTGTCTCCAACTTGTCTACAGGAACAAAAGGCAACCTGCTTGGGAGTGTTGTCACAGGCGGCCCTTCAAAGGCAGCTTACCTTTGAAACTCGTCTTTTGGGCTAACACCCCTTGCAGCCTTCGTGGGAGAGGAGGTTACACATCATTCTGCTGCAACTGCCTTTGTTCCTGATCCTGGGAATCATTCACCGGTCTCCACAAGTGGACAGAAAGCTGTCTGTTGGCCAGGGATTGTGAAACGCAACTGGCCCAACTGGGTGACAGAGTGGCAACTTTCAAAAAGTTGCTTAACTTTAAAAGTGACATAAATCTTGACTTGGCAATCAATTCAGATTTAATGCCATGATTAATTTGGTACCTTAGCTACCCAGTTAGGTAGTTCCATTCAGAAGTTAGCCAAGCTAGGATGCCAGCCGGTAACCCTGTGTTAGCCAGTGGAGCTACTAACCTTTCCACAGCAAAATGACAATTTGGAAGTGTTGATGTTTAGACATATGAAAAATATATGTCCTACTTAATAATATATAGCTCCGTGCCATAGGTCTCCATTGGCCTTACTTAGGGGAGACTTACATATAATATTAAGGAAAGTGGGGGCTTTGCCATTAATGGTAATGGCAAAGTCGAACTAGCAGTGCACACACTGCTCTTCCAGTCTGCTGTGGCAGGCTGGAGACCATTTTTTCTTTTGTCACACTCAGGGTTGTACAAACAGTGCTGCAGCCCTGGGAAAACACACTGCCTTACATGCCCGTAGTACCCTGGGTACCAGAGACTAGCGACTTATGAGAAAGTCAATACCTGCCAATTGGTGACATCCAATTTGACATACCTTTTGTAATGGGCCGGAACACTGGCACTGAGATCTGATTAGCAGGCCTCAGTGCACTCTCAAAGTTGAAAAACAAGCAGCTAATACTGTGAATAGGGGCAAAAAGTGGGGGAAACCTGCACAAAGGCCTATTTTCCTACAGTGGTGTGTTGTGTAGACACCTCTAAGTGTACCATTCCCAATAAGTAGTGCTGGAGCCCAAATCCTTCAACACAAAGCCCATAATTAAACACTGGGGGCATAGCCCTCTGAACTATTGCCCACAATCAGAACTTGCAAGTTACACAAAGATTCCCAGAACAACAACATGAGCCCACTGAGCTACCTTTAAAAATTTTTGATACAGGACCTTCAGATTTACATGCAGTGCTGGGCAGAAGGTGCATTAGTACAGCATCTGAGCTGCAATAATAGAGCATCTGAACTGCAAGGCTATCTAACAATTTACATGTAGAAAAAGAGGACAAATATGTGTGTGGGTACTGTACTGCATTTAATAAAGGTTCCTGTTGTCCTCCTGCAGGGCAAGATATGATTTTACTTGAAGTAAAGCTGATACCCTGGGAACTATATGTTAGTGAAGTGCCTGGCTGCAGAGTGAATGCAAGTGCCTGGGGACTCTTGGCTAAGGAGCTGAGAGCAAGCTGGCAGGGCATGTTTCAAGAGAGTCTAATATTTGCATTTTGTTCTCACTATGGGTAGATGACACTTCAGTTGGTTGTTAAGTGAAGTGGAGATCAATGAAATCCACCCTTTTCTAAGTGACTGATGCTATACGTTTCTCTTGGATTTTAAAACCCTGTAGTTGATGGTTGGAAAACCAGTCTACACCCCACAGCAAAAAACTATAGCGATCCATTCCTGAATGGGTGAAATCAGAATTTCCTTCCTCTGCATTGTGGGTGTGAGGGTAAGCCACCGAAGTATCTCCACATAAACAAATGCACACACTAACACAAATACATATATGGACACAACACACACATATTAAACAACAGACACACACATACACACACACACTACAAACACTTATACATCGCTCTGCTGTCTTTTGGATAGATTACCGCTACAGACATACCATGCACATATATGCTTACATTGCAAATGCATATATAGACAAGCATATATTGTGTATATTTCACTGCAAGATCACAAGAAAGCAGTGTGATCTCAAACATAATGACCATGCTTGTCCTGAGAAAAATATTGTAACATCTTGCAAAGAAGATGAAAGCCTAGTTTTGTTTGAGAAGTTGTTCAAGCGGCTTTACATATTCAAGTGATTTATTATCTTAGCTTTATTAATGCCCCGTTACTGAAAAAGGGTTCTAGCATAAAATAGAAGCATTGGAAGATTTTGTGGTCAATATCCTAAATATTCTCCTTCCTTTTTATGTCTGGTCTACAGACAGCTTTAGCTGTCTAGCGGGCCTCATGTGATTAAAAATATATATATAAATACAGATAGATAGATAGATAGAGAGACAGACAGATAGACAGACAGACAGACAGATATTGAGTCAGCACTCTTCATCCATTGGTCTGTTCAGCTGTCACTCATTTTTTTGCTTTGGCCACCACAGCATATAGTATGCGGTAATGGTCAGCCCACATCAGCCATAAGCTCTTTTGCATTGTGAGTAATGGAATTATGCATGATCACATGTGCATATCCCTTATAAAGAAGTGTACATCAGCGGTAGGGCTGGTTGGTCAATACTTTACGTTACCAATTCTTTTCTCCTTTCTTTCTCCTTTTTGTATTTGTTTTTGTCATTCTTGTAAGTTTAAATTATATCTCCATGTTACAGTACTTCAAAGCCAATAGTGCCTTTTGTTTATGCAAAAAAGATTCATATTTTCCTTTGATGTACATTAAAACGAAAAACTTGAAATTAATGGTGTTTCAACTAACCAACAGAATGGGTACTAAGTGGAAGGACTATGAAAGCGTAGCTCAATAATGGTGGTGTGAGATGGAGTAACACAGTTAGCATTGTTGAAATATAGATATGAATTTCCAACCCGAGATGCGCACTTTGGTATTGACACATTACTTTAATAATATCTCACAATAAATAAATATAGGTATGATACCAAGGTCAAACG
Source organism: Calotriton arnoldi (assembly GCA_963921515.1). Lineage (NCBI taxonomy): Eukaryota > Metazoa > Chordata > Amphibia > Caudata > Salamandridae > Calotriton > Calotriton arnoldi. Next base: position 844,499 of record CAWUFW010008561.1, read on the forward strand.
GTAAAAACACCCAAATTAAATATACAATAAATAGGTAATGCACTAAAAACACAGTGATAATGGAGCACCCCTGGATATACATACACACAATACAATGTTCATTATCAGTAGATGATCATGAGCACTGAAATACTCCAGAAAAACAAACAAACAAAGGGCCTCATTTAGCATTTGATGGACAGTATGTATTCCATCCGTCAGGGTGGTTAAAGACATTACCTCTGCCCTCCTTATGGACTACCCTCCATCGTATTTAGAGATGGCTGCCAGCCCAGTGGTCATCTCAATACGCCATCATCATGGCGGTTCATGTCAGTGTACAAAACGTTTGGTGAATGGCCACTGTTGGTTTTAACAGCCATTCACCAAACTTTTGAAAAGTTTTTGTTTTTCTGAAACAAACTCCCAAAATGGGAGTTTGCTAAAGAAAAAAAAAAAACTAGTCAACTCCATCCTAGGAGTTTTCTCCCAGCGTGGGCTGGTCATTATTTATTTATTTCTTTATGTCCCTCACTGCCAGGATTTTCCTTGTGGTGATGGGTAGGAAAAAAAGACATTACACCATCCACCCTGATTAGGGTGAGCTGTGGAATATCCTTCCTCCGATGGCCCCTACTACTAAATTGAGGAAGTTTTCCATCAATTGAGTCAACGGTGGCTCCACTGTTGTAAATTTAGAGGCCTGGCAATTTTTTAATTAGGTGGACAGACCTAGGGTTTGGTGGACAGGGTAATCCTTCACATTGCATTGGAGTACCATGTCTACCAAATTCTAAATCTGGCTCATAGTATATAATGCAGTTTCAGCCAACTTAGGAAGATGGTTCAACACAATCATAAAATGTTTGCAAACACTAGCTGACCACTGACATCATACTTTAAAATGAAGAATCGCAATTCTCTTACTAAAATCTGTTAGCAAATCACACTTAATGGTAGTCAATCCATACAGAATGTGGACATCTCATGAGTACATGGATCAGCAGCTCCATACTCACAGGCGACCAAGCTTGTTGATGAAGGGGTGGGGGGGGTGTCAGCAACCTGGACCTTGGGAACAAATGGTGTGAGGCCACAGAACAAGCGGCACACACTGCGATCACAATTGTTCTTCTTGATCCGGCTACTAGCAAGCCAACCTGGTGTTGAGCCTCTGCAAACAGACAGAGTTGGGGGATCAAACTATATAAAAGGTGGGACAGGGAGGGAGTGCACTCACCTAGAGGAAATGGGCAACGCTTATTTAACATTCTGGAAGCAAAGCAGCTGGTCCAACCCCTTGTGACCCCAATGTCTCCCATAAACTCGTGCTGATACCTTTTTTGCTTTTTATTTAACTCTAATTGCACACCTTGTATCCTCTTCATGTAATTTTATCTGAAACAAAGACAGTGTATTATTGTTTCTCGTTCTCAAGCATGGGATAACAAGGCATGTGATATCATTCTGTTACATCTCTACAGGAGTCAAAGAGCACGTTTGTAGGAAAGTGCCCTTTTTGACAGGGTCAAACCCTACTTTTTTGCCTGGTATAAGATGTGATTTCAACTGGAAGTGCACTGGGTTCCTGCTAACCCAGTCTCCAGTGCCAGATCTCTTTCCCAAAACTGAACAATAGTTTTCCCCAATTGGCAATGCCTTTAGTACCTTCTGTAAGTCCCTAGCAGATGGTACCCCTGGTACCTAGGGCCTGGGCAACTAAAGAGAGTCCCTAAAGGATACAGCACAAATTGTGCTACCCTAAAGGATTCCTCACCAAGCTCATGCAAATTGCCACTGGAGGCTGCATGTATTGGAGTAGACAAAAGTGAAAAACACGACATGACACCCATCCCTGGTTGCCATGTCCCCTAACACTCCATGTAATATTTGTAAGTCACCCCTACAGCAGGCTCTACGGCCCAAAGGCAGGGTGCTTTATGCTACATGTGAGAACATATCTGCATGAGCAGATATGCCCCGGCACTGGTCTGTTCCCTAACTGCCAGTACAAGGGAACAGTGAAGTCATTTTTAGAACATGTACTGGACACTGGTGAAAACGAATTCCCCAGCTATATGATGGCTTTACTGAAAAGAGGGATGTTTGGTATCAAACATCTTGTATTATTAAACCCACACTGATGCCAGTGTCAGATTTAGTAATACAAGCACACAGCCGGCACCTTAGAGGTGCCCCCTGAAAACCTATCTGCCCCTGGTGCTGACTGACTGGCTTTAGTCAGCCTGCCACCAGAGATGAGTGGCTGACCCCCAAGGATGAGAGCCTCTGCTCTCCGGGGGCCATAAACCAAGCCTGCTTTGGAAGGGGGTGCTTTCACCTCCTCTCACAGGATGACCTGCAGATTAACATTTCAAGGCAGGGGAGCTTCAAAGCGCCTACCGCCTTTGGTATGTGAATCTGGTTTCGCTCCCAGGAGAAGAAGCTGACCCCATGTCTCCAGAGCCATTTTGGCACTTGGACAATTGGGAAAATTATCTAGTCTGATAGGCGCGCCCACCCCCAGACTAGTACCACCCCTAAGGTTGCCTAACCTGAAGTGGACACGACTTTTTAAAGGTAGCCATATTCAGGAATTCTGGGACAGGGTTATGACCACCTCACCCAGGAAGTGGTCATATGGGGGCGTAGTGACCCCAAGGGTAGGTAGCCCATTGGCTACTACTCTACACACCCCTGACACCCCTAAATTCAGTATTTAGGGGAACCCCGGCACCAGAGAATCAGATCCTTATGACCTATTAAGAAAAAAGACACTGAAGAGCCACGCAACCAAATAATAAGGAAGAGCAACTAACTGTCCCCATCCCTGCCGGCCTGTCGGCTGTTTCCCCGTTGAATTGCACTAAAGTCACCTCTTCCTGCAAGCTGTCATGCCTCCAAAGCCTGGGAGGACTGCCTGTCACTAAAGACTCAAGGACTCCCATGGAGCAGCGGCGCTGCTTCCCTGCAGGCACCGCAAAGAAGACTGAGAGACGCCGGAACTGCAAAAGTCTGAAGCTGTAAAGCACCACTGCACTTCCTAGCCCGAGCTGAAGTGGGCCAATAGTGTCAGCGTGGTCCCCAAACCCTCAAGAGACAGAGTTCACTTTGGTTTTGCCCCTCGTGAACTACACAACGCAGCCTGCAGCCCCTGTTTGCAGGCCCCTTGACCGGAAGTGCTCCCGGTGATGAAAATCTGACCCCTGAAGACACCTCTGCATCATTGCCCCTGGCCCGTAGAGAAGAGGACCAAAGGTGTCCCCACATCCCCAAGCATCGTGAGACCTGAACACCCCCTTGTAGTTCAGACCGACTGCAGCCTCTTTTCGATCGGACTGAGGGTAACACTGGGCCTCCGACGCTGGAAAGCATCTCTGCACCAGGCCGCTCTAGTGCCACCCGAGGTGACCTTTTGGTGCTGCCTTGGACCCAGCCCCATACTTACCTTAAGTCCAGGAGATTGGTCCATAAGTCGCTGTGAAGTGCCCGCATGCAGTAATTGTTCTTCACTCATAGGATAACATTGGCCATCCAACGCTGAGAAGCACCTCTGCAGCCAGCTGCCTCAGTGCCGCCCGAAGTGACCTGTTGGTGCTTCCTTGGACCTTGCCCCATACTCACCTTAAGTGCAGGACATTGGACTTATAAGTTGCTGTATTGTACCTGAATGCCGTATTTGTTTTTCCTCCCATAGAATAACATTGCAGCTTCTGAAATGCACTAAGTGTTGACTTTTTAAATGCAAAAGTATCCCTCTTGAAAAATGTACTTACCTGATCGTATTGATTCTGGTGCCTAAACATATATAAAGATTTGTGTTATTTTTATAAATTGGTGTGGATTTCCTTTTTGAGTCGTGTGCATCATTTAATGACTATTGTGTGTATTGACTGATGTCTAACATTCCTCTCTGATAAGCCTAAAGCTGCTTGACCAAACTCCCCCCTAGAAGAGCACCTTGGGATTGCTAGAGCAAGCCCCTGTCCACTGGTAAGGGAAAACCTGGAATCTTTGCACGGTGTACATATTTTTGGTATACCATATAAAGAGCCGGCTTCCTACTACGTGGCGTCAGTTTCATTAGTCATATTCATTAGTTGAAATAGCATCAGTGAATCTGAGTCGATGAACTCAGGATATTGCACTCACTAAAAGGAGGTGAGGTGTGGATTGCTATCCAGATATCACCACATGTAAACACTCTGACATTTCCAAAACGCAGTATGCACCATATTTACAACAAAATGGCACACCCCTGTGTTTTCCCTAGCGCTGGCGCTAAAATTAGCTGCCTAGCGCCAACTCAGGCACCCTTGCAACATAGTGCAAGTGTGCCTGTGTTGCAGGGAATGATTGTTTATGTGCAGGAAGGTGTCCCATTCATTCATTCATTCATTCATTTCATCTTTATTCGATTTGAACACAAATCATAAAAGAGTGAGCACAATAAATCGTACGTAAAACATTTCCTAAAACATTTCATCCAGCTCCTACATAGGTATAAATACTATTTACATCAGTTTAATACAGACACGAGGGAGCCCATCGAATAAATAATATCAATCTAAAACTAGGATCTAAAACTACAATCCCCTCTTGTGATTCTTGATTTCAAAGCACTTCTTAAAAAATTTACCACAGAAAAAAGTGTAAAAACATCCGTTGCTAGTTTTAAAAACAACAGTGCTACCCGTGCCTGTCTGAATCTAGCCTTCCTCAACAGACCCTTCAAAACCTTTTTCTTTGGTAACCATAGTAAGGGCAGAGAAACACGAAGTGGAGGGTGTCCTGTGGAGACCTATCGTCGCAGCCACAGGGCCCTCTGTCTTCGTGTTTTAAAATAAAACCAGATGGTACCGCCAGAAGGTGGTGAAAAAGGTTTAATCTAAAGCGCGAAATTAAAAATCTATCATGCGCACTCAGCATCATTGTCAAATAAGGTTCAATACCCAGAGAGGTTTTAGTTAGAACATGGTCTCTCACTGTCTGTTTAGCCAGTTCTACCTATGCAGCACACATATAAAAAGCAAAAATGAAGAGAAATAATAGTGTTTCTCCCCTTTTGGCCATTCTAACACCTGCTCTTGCATGGCGTTCGTTTATGGAGCTGCCTCAGATCTACACCTCCTTGTAAATCTGGGGCAGCATCAAAAAGCAAGGGGTGTTGAGGTGGAACATCCACAGCAACACCCATTGCATGCCCCTTTTACGCCCCATTGCACGCCCCTTTCACGCTAAGTGATGCATGTAAAGGGGCCGTATTAACAAGGCGGTGTTAAGCAACGAAAAGTGGCTTAATGTCGCTTTGTAAATATGGAGAAGGGTATAGCGCCACCAGAATGTCGCTGAAAGTGACGTTCTGATGGCGCAATCCCCTTGTAAACCCCCCCACCCCCTCCTCACTCTCACTATGAAGGTACTCTTAATAAGAAAGGGCCAGATGCAATAAGCACTGGTTGCAAAACACTGGTCGCAATTTGCGACCCGTATTTTGTGACCAGTGCGGTATTTTGTGAACTGACCGGTGTACACATAGGAAGGTTTTCAAAATACAAAATCATAGTGGGATGCAATTATAACTACCTCATCAATATTAAAAAGGTACGTTCGAAATTGTGGCCTACTATAATTCACTGCCATCACAGAGATGGTGTCTGCTGGGGTCAGCAGACCACTATGTCTTTTATCATTTTTAAATAAAGCAGTCTTTTTTTTTAAAGGCAGAATAAGATGCATTTACAAAAAATAATGAAAAGTTGCTCAAACATACGGCCACTGCTTACTCCTAAAAAAATTTGTTTTTGTCAACATTTACAAAAGGGAAAGAGGCCCTTCTGAACTGCTTCCAGTTTGCGAATGGTTTACCACTACCTTTCAGTAGTCGGTAAAATATGAATGTCTTGCGACTGCATTTCGATCACAAACATTAATTCATCCCATTCTGAATCGGATATGTAGTCACAAGCCAAAATTATGACTCAGTAACGTGCTACCGAATTGCAATTTGGGTTTTGCACATAGCAAAAAGGTTTTTGTCTTCGCAAATGGTCCGGTTTTATAAATCTGAAACTTTGCAACTGCAAACAGCATTAGTACAACTGGCTCAAAGTGTATAAATCATTTGTGCACAGAAGAAATTGAAGACATGATAAGAAGTGTACACACAAAGCTCATAATAGGCCATCTTCAACGATACTGAAATTTCATGAAGTCTGCAATGGCCTGGTCTGACTTGCATTGGATGTCCAACACAGCTCAAAGTACAGTTGCCATAGTGTAATTATGGCTTTAAAATAATTAGTGGAATTGTAGTGTATCATGTTAGAAACATTTACTGGAGGTCGTTTGACACACCCCTCTCAAAGAGTTATCCCAGCAGCCTGATCTAAGATGGTTCCATCTGAATAAAAAATAAGTGCGTATTTTATGGGAGTTATATGTCTATTTAAGGGAAGAACAAATTTATTTGATAAGAGTCTAGAGAAGGGGTACATCGAAAGGGGTTAATGTTCATTTTGTAATACCCCAAAACTTTTAAATCCCCACAAAGAGAGAGGTACATGGAGAGGAGGCAGCTTCCATTGCAGGAAAGGATAGAAAAGGTTTTGGGTAATGCAAACTTTGTTATAATGATCTTGACTTTGCTGCAGGTGCAACCTTATCACAGACTTTGTGTGCTCTGTTGGGGACTTTCAAGTATAATATAAGATAAGAACATTTGTGTACATGCTCCTGAGTTTTCTTAGATAGATTGCTGCTAAGTGGATTGTTTATCTCAGGGGTTGAGGTGGGGACACAAGAACCCGCCCTGAAAAGTGTACATTTGTGAAAGTCTACAAACGTGCATTGGAAAGTACCTATTAAATACTTTGGGGCATATTTATGAGTGGGATTGCGCCGCGCTTGCCCCACGCAATCTGGTGCATGCGTGATGCGAGCCCAAACTGCGATTTATGAAGCCACGCAAGGCTGCCTTGTGCAGCCCTGAGTGGCTTCATAAATCCAGAGTAACGCTATGCAGCGCAAATCACTGCGTTGCGTTACTCTGCGCCAGGGAGGCGGTCCACGGGTGGAGCGTGGGTGTTCCCACGCAACATCCATGGATTTTGACGCATTCCCAGATTTACCAAAAGTAGTAGACCTGGGAATGCACCATAATCCTATGCCTTCCCAGGTGAGGCGCACCAAGGAAAAATATTTTAATTCTCCTCGTTTTTGTCCTCTTTCTATCTGTGCTGCATTCTGCAACACAAACAGAAAGAGGAAAATGCCTCAGGGGATTGGTTTTTTTGCAAGAAGGTGCCCCTTCCTGCACAAAAACAATCCTCCTTACAACGCAGGCACCAGTGCATTATGGTGCAAGGGTGTCAGCGTTAGTGTTAGGCAGCCAAAACGCCGACAGAGCAGGGACAACGGCAGGAAAGCGCTGTACTCTTTTAAATATTGCGCATTTCTGCCCTTTCCCTGTCATGTAATGCAGCACAGCAAGGTATTACAATGGAATGCATATGTATATATATGTGTTAATGTGTATATGTGTATATATATATATATATACATATATATATATATATCCTCTTTCACCGCTCTTAATACAACCTTTCATTTCTATTGAAGCAGGCGTGGACCACAAGTATGTGCATGAATTTCCTTTTTATTTCATGTCGGCCATAACGCGTTTCGGTCCAGCCGGACCTTGATCACATGATATATATTTATATTTAACCATCTCGATTCTTGTGGCATAAGATCATTAACTAGTACTATGGGCCGCAGCAAGGATTTGTGTTGCTTACAGGTGAACTGACAATGTGCCCCGCCCTCCTCGATGCCTCAGGGTAATACCAAATGTTTATATGGGGTGTCTAGTATTCCCTGCTGCTAATCCAGTGGCCAGCCACCTATTATTGACTTTCCCTGAAAATAGACCATGTTGTTCTTCACCTCCATGAGATTTGTGGTTTACTGGTCTAAGGTCAAGCTTGGCAAATGCTACCTTTGTTCAAACGGTGCCAGCAAGGACCAGAAGGTATAGAGAGGCAACGTGGCTTTTAATTTACTACTTACTTTATCTACCTGCCACAGCTTTCATGATCTCTGAGAGCAAGGGCTGCAAGGGCAGTGTAAGGAACACCAAATGGCAAGTCAGTGGTAGCAGCTGACTTGCACGCAATGCCATGGCATATTTCTCAAAAGTACTTGTCTATGGGTGCAGTAAGTCTACGGTGTCTCAGGGGTGGGTCTGCACCACTACTATTGATTATATGTCTACTCATGCAATCTAATTCACCTGTTTATGTAGAATGTCTTCTAATGCAATCAATTGTACCTTCCTCTATGGAGTGTGTGTGTTGCAGTCACATAAATAATTCCTTGTGAGACAAGTAAACTGGTTCAGCCAATGACATCTTTTATATTTGGTACCAACAACCCATCCTCTAAAACTGACTTCAAATCATATCAAATTGCTTTCAATGATGATGGCCCAGCGTGCTCATAAATTCACCATTCACCACAGCCTTTACAAAATAATCCCCTGGGAAGGGAGAACCTCTGAACCGCTCGTCTGAACAAATTATGTCTAAACCCATACCAGTTTTCACTAAAGTTACTGCCACATTGCTTCGGGGATGGCTGAGGAGCCTGAGACATCAATAGGTCAGAGTGTACACTTTCCTAGCTTTCATTAGGGCCATGGCAACTTTGTAATGGCTCAACACAGACCTCACTCTCATATACCCCCTGAACAACCCATTCTACTCTCTCATGGCTCAACTATATTTGTATAACTGTGCGAGGGGCTCTAATGTTTAGATTCCAGGGAAACACAGTTTCACCTGTTTACCAGAGCTCAAGCCACGCCAAAACAAACGATGGCGAAAACACACTACATTCTTAAAGGTGAAAATGTAAATGTAAAATATAGTTACCCAGTGCTTTAAGTGGGCCGGGTCTCACCGGTGCTGAGCACCGGCAGCTTTTTAAAGGGGACCTAGAAATGGGTCTCTATCGGGCTCTGTTTTGTGCCCTGGCACAGGCGGTCCGTTTGTTTTCCGGACTGCAGTGACCGCAGACACATCGATGTGCGCCTGCTCACACTGCTCACTTCTCACCAGTGGAGAAGTTACAGCATGACGTCCTGCCAGGTGAGCATTGTAAGGGAAGGGAAATCCTTTAAAGAGAGTCATTTTCTCTCTGGATTTCCCTTCTCTTTTTGAAACTCAGGAGCAGCAACATTGTTGTGGTGTCACCAGGGCTTCAAGTGGAAGCTTTTTCAATATTATATACAAGCCATAGTTGCTGCTTATTTATCTTATGCAACTAACAACTATTGACCAAGCCAATAGTTCTGACTTGTTGTAGGTATGATGTTACTTGTTGCAGTAGCGGCCCGTGGTGGGAGTGCTGCCGGGCGGTGACGTGGGGCGGGGGAGGGGCAGGGTGGGGGGTAGTAAAGTACGGACTACGGCCGTACAGAGGTAAGTAGACATATAAATAAATAAAACAAATTTCGTTGCACGCGCTGCATCGCATTTGGCGATGCTGCGCGTGCAACGAAATTCGTTTTATTTATTTATATGTCTACTTACCTCTATACGGCCGTATTCCGTACTTTACTACCCCCCACCCTGCCCCTCCCCCGCCCCACGTCACCGCCCGGCAGCACTCCCACCACGGGCCGCTACTGACTTGTTGTATCATATATCTGGATGCAATGACAGAAATAGCAAAATACCAGACGGGGGCACACTATGCTAAGCACAGATTTTTAGCTTACGTGTTTTTAAGCCATGGCCTTAATTACATTGGCCATGCACCTTTGAGAGAACCCCCAGGTTTTTCATCCCACTTAAAGCCCAGTAGTTACCCGCCTAAAATCCTCACAAAGAAAGAAAATGGAATAGTGAGCATCAAGTGAAAAGGCGAGCCAAATCGAAATTCTGAATATACAGGAGTGCTCATATGAGGATGTTACTCTCTTGTGTTAATATATATAACATTAGAAAACAATATCTAAAGTAAATTGTAAACCGCCCATCAGTTTGGTATGTTTGACTCTGAATGGAACTAGAATAGAATATCGACAATAAAGAGTACACTGTGTCCAGACGGAAAATTATTTAACACTCTATCACCGGTAAATAAATCCGAAAAGAGACATACCTATTCGAATTCTGGGGCACGGGTAAGACTATTGAGCAAAGGTTAATATAAATTCTTGAACTCGCAGCCGATTGTTATGTTAGAAATTTGGCTTTCATTGCCCCAGATGCCTTGCTGCAAACCATATATTACTCAAAAGGGCAACCTGATTGTAACAACTCTTCTGTGCGTTTTGAATTGTTCTCTAAATATCAGAAAATAAGTCTGCCATTTGACCTGAACCATTTTCTTTAATTATTGGAAACAAAGACAGTTGTAAATAGCGGTGCTATGCTGACACCTGCCGGCCAATTTAAAGTCGTAGTTGATATCTTTTCTTGCAAAAGCTGCACGTAACTGAGAAGAGACCACCAGTAGAAGCACAGAAAACAAGCATTTGCAATACAATAGGTCTCGCAGTTACGCGAGTTCGAGCTATTGGCATTGTAAATGGCTATGCCTTTTATTTTGGTTTTGGTTTTTAAAACATAAATAAAAGACATTGTCATTTACAATGGCAATAGCTTAAACTCGTGTAAATGCGAGACCTATTGCATTGCAAAATGCTTGTTAATATTCTGTAGAAGCGTGGTGGCAGAAAAGGGGTAGTAGGGATTTAGCTTGCTCCACTCCGGCAAGGTTAGAAAATACACCATTCCACCCAGTGCTTAATTTGAACCGGTGGTTGCAGGTGCATGTGCGCTGACTCAGGCTCGACCTAAGTAGTTTACAGAAATATTGAGCTCTCGTATTTATCCCACAGGAACAATGCCAATTAAAGTGTCTTTTTGTTACAGTCGCCCGGTGGGAACAAATTTGCAGTCCATTCTTCACATTTGTACAAACACACACACACTTGCAAGGAGATCAGATTACATGACCCACCAGTGATAAACATGTTGAGGAACTTGGACTTAGGAGAGCAAAGCCCGGGCTCACGCATGCACATGGAAATCAAAGTGCCATGCAAAAGAGAGAGCACTTCCTTTCGTAGTCTGCTTTACATGTCAGCTTCGAGGCACAGAAGCTGACATCAGAGCTCCTGGTTTCGTTTCTTTAGATACACTTTGGGCCGCCATCTTTTCATAGGCTGACCCTACAAAGTTGTATAAAATGAGAATTGCGTGTCTATTTAGGGCTGTTTAAGACTTTGGGGCGTTTCTAGAATTCTCTGTTTACATGTTATTCGTGTGTAACATTATGTTGTTTGGAGTCACACTTCTATGTCACTAAAATCTTTTGTATCTGGAGTGTTATGTATTGTATAATGTGTATTAGTCATGTTTTTTATTAATATTGGTATGTCTTTAATCACATATGATATATGAAGTTTAATATATCGTATACCATTTTTTCTGTCTGATTTAAGTGTTTGTCATTTTTTGAGTTATTGTTGATGTTTACGGTCAGTGTGTGTGTATCATTAATTGTTGGTCTGACCATTTGAGTGGACAAAACGATCTCCATAAAGAAATTTCTTTCTCTGTGGCAGAACCACTGTGCATATATTGTTGATAGTTCCCAAGTTCTACATGATACTGGGATACCCCATTGACAATATCAATCACAGAGTGAATACAGCATGTCTCGAAGAGACAGCACATGTGCTTCATAGGCTCGACCTAAAAAGGGCAAGAATCAAAGGCTATTAACCTTTGCAGTGTGTTGTTACAGCAAACAATGCCTATGACGACATGCATTTGTTAGACAGTCCACAGGATACCACTGCGGTGGTCTGATGGCATCGCAGTCGGTATGCTGAGCTGGTGCTATGGAAATACAGTGCTTGACAGATCCCTAGCGTGTTACCAATAAATGCAGTGCTTAAGTTGTAAAAAAAAAAAATTGATGTATAGGAGTCCAACGCATTTCTTAGCAGCCTACCTCTGGTGCCCTCAAGTGCCAGGGTTGCTGTACACCACAGCTGCTTCATATTGTTTCTACCTCATGCCACTTTCTTCCATCACTCTAAACTTCCTGTCTCTTTACCTCGCACTTGCAGGCTCCTTTTTTATCCCTGCTTCCTACCTTAGTCGCTGTTTTCCTATCATTCTGTTCCTCCATCTTTCTCCCTTTGTTGCCTTTCTCTCCCTCTTTCTCTGAGTCAAAGTCTGATAATCAAAAATGAGTCCTGGTCTAAACGAGCATTGGTAAATGCATTAGGTTTCGCCTACGTAATTAATAATAAGCTGTTTTTTGTTGTAAATTGTAGCTTGCTGAGTAGTTGTGCAATGTAAGTTACGGAAAGTCTGTTAAAGTGTTATGACTTGTTTATGTACAAAAAGGCAATATATTGTGCTGTTACTAGTGGTATAGTGTGGGTAAGTAATAGCACATTTCTGAAAAATGAAATGAAAGATGAAAATAATAGAATTAATTGATGTAATAGCAATATTGTGTGTTTAGAGGAGTTCTGACAACTTTTAGGCCAAGTGCCACTGCACCTCCTGCACCATTCAAATCATGCCCCTAGTGCCTGCAAGTTACCTGCATTTGTGACTGCCTGTTCAGTAGTAAAATATAGCAATATTTGGTGTTTAGAGGAGTTATGACAACTTTTGGCCCTGGTGCCACTGCACCTGCTGCACCATTCGAATCATGACCCTATTGCCTGTAAGGTAACTGCACATGAAACTGACTGTTTAGTAGGAATATATTGCAATATTTGGTGATTAGAGGGGTTCCTCGAGCTTTGGACCCCGTTGTCACTGCACCTGCTACACCATTGAAATCATGACCCTAGTGCCTGCAAGGTAACTGCACTTGTGACTGCTTATTTAGTAGTTAAATATAGCAATATGTGGTGTTTAGAGGAGTTCTGACAACTTTTGGCCACGGAGCCACTGCCCCTGCAGCACCATTGAAATCATGGCCCTAGTGCCTGCTAGATAATTGCACTCGGGACTGCCTGTTTAGTAGTAAAATTCAGCAATATTCTGCATTTAGTGGGGTTCCTAGAGCTTTTGGCTTGTGCCACTGCACCTGCTGCACCATTCAAATCAAGCCCCTTTTAACTGAAGGATAACTGCAATTGTGTCTACTTGTATAGTAGTAACATATAGCAATATTAGGTGAATGGGGATTTCTGACAACTCTTGGGTCTGGTGCCACAGCACCTGCTGCACCATTCAAATCATGACCCTGTTGTCTTTAAGGTAACTGCACTTGTGACTGCTTATTAGTATTAAAATCTAGCAATATTAGGTTTTTAGTGGGGTGCTCAGAGCTTTTGGTCCTGGTGCTACTGCACCTCCTGCCCCATTCAAATCATGAGCCTATTGCCTGCTAGATAAATGCACTTGTGGCTGCATTGTTTAGTTGTAAAATATAGCAATATTAGGTGTTTAGAGGAGTTATGACAACTTTTGGCCCTGGTGCCACTGCACCTGCTGTACCATTTAAATCAAGTACCTTTTAACTGCAAGGTAACTGCGATTGTGACTGCCTGTTTTGCAGTCAAATATAGCAATATTATGTTAGAGGAGATCTGACAGCTTTTGGGCCCGGTTCTGCTGCACCTGCTTCACCATTCAAATCATGACCCTGTTGTCTGCAAGGTAACTACACTTGTGGCTGCCTGTTTAGTAGTAAAATATAGCATAACTCTTGTATATTAATATATTTTTAACGTGCAATGTTTACTACAACATTTAGAATTTGATCATAATGACCAAATACATTACGTTGAAAAAATCAATCTGATAATGCCTACAAAGAGCAAAGAAAGGTACTGAAGCATGAATAGGAAATGCCACAAACGTTCTAAGGCTAAAGCATCTGCTTTACACAACTAAGTAATAAAAAGCAAGCATTCCAGCATACTGTTAGAAGCTGTCTGACTTTTCTGTGGGAAGAGATCTTATCTTGACAGAGAATGGGGCTTAAACAGTGTGAATGGCTTTAGTAGATCAATCAATCAATCAGGGGTTTGTTAAAGCGCAACTACTCACCCGTAAGGGTCTCAAGGCGCTAGGGGTGGGGGTGGGGTGCAGGTTCCATTCCATCAAGGAGGGGGTCTGTCGAAGAGCCAGGTTTTGAGGTTTCTTGCGAAGATGGGGAGCGATGTTGTCTGTCTGAGGTGGAGCGGAAGGGCGTTCCATGCTTTGGCCGCGAGGAAGGAGCGGCCTCCCGATCTGGTCTTTCTGGTGCGGGAGACCACGGCGAAGGAGAGCTGGGCTGATCGTAGGGTCCTTTGGGGTGCGTGGAATTTGAGTCGGCTGTTCAGGTATGCTGGTCCGGTGCCGTGGAGGGCCTTGTGTGCGTGGGTGAGCATCTTGAAGGTGATTCTCGCCTCGACGGGGAGCCAGTGGAGTGTGCGCAGGTGCTGGGAGATGTGGCAGTGTTTTGGCAGGTTGAGGACCAGTCTTGCGGCGGCGTTCTGGATGTTCTGTAGCTTGCGGGTGAGGTTTTTGTTTATTCCAGCGTAGAGTGCGTTGCCGTAGTCGAGTCTGCTGGTGACCAGGGCGTGAGTGACGGTCTTTCGGTGTTCGAGGGGGATCGGCCGATTTTGATACAGGGGGCCGATATTGCCGACCCCCGGTAACAAAACCGGCCCCCCAGGGGCCCAGAACCGGCCCCCACCCTAGCGGCCCACCGGGGAAACGCCCGGTGCCCGTTACGGCCAGTCCGGCCCTGAATGGTACTTTGGAACGTTGACTGTTGTTTAATCGAATAGGGGAAAGGTTTCTGGGAATTTAATCTGCGATTTCATATGAAAGCCATGTAAATAGAATCTATTTTTTGTGCACACACCAAATTTAAATCTGAGAATATTTCTGGTGAGGAAATGAAATCCATGTGGGGACATGCTAAAGATCCTGTCAGTGTGTCTGGTAAGGTGTGCAATGGTACCGTCTGAAATTGAGTGACAGAATTCTGGTACTCCAACCAGGTGCTCCCATGAATCTGCTCCAAGAATTGGACGGCTCTGTGGGAGAGAGCACATGATTATCATTGGAAAACCACTGAAACGATAATAAAATGATTTCTTACTTGAGTTTGTTGTTCCAGTTTTTTGAAAAAATACTTTTTAAATTCTTTTATTGCTAAAGTAATTTTTTCTTCCAGCTCTTTGCTCTCTGTAGTGTCCATAGTCTTCAATTTACTTCTATAAAGAAAACACATGAACAATGTCCATTTTGTTTCGCAAGACTGTGTCACAAATTACAAGCCATATACACACGCATTTCTGACAGTGTAGTTGCTGAACTGAGCAATGCGATCGGTGTGTATGACAACAAATAAATAAATCCGTATTTGTAAAGCGCTAACTACACACCCTTACGGGTCTCAAGGCCGTCATGGAAATTAAGTGAGCTATTGCCCAGAGTCACATGGTGCTGTGCTGAGCTGCCGCCAGAGCCGGGATCGAACCGTGAGCCCTGTGTTCTGAAGTCAGCTTCCCTGGCCGCTGTACCACAGCTCACCACCGCTGGACCACAGCTCTCCACAACAATGGCATACTGGGATTTAAACTGTCATTGCTAATCAATGTTATTGATCAGGGCAACTCTGTACAGCTCATCGTTTGACTTTGAGTCGGATATTGCTCAGTAACGCTTCATACATTTGTAGGTAAGTGCTCTGAGCAAAGTGAACCAGGGGCTACAACACACTCTGCCGTCCAACGGTAAAGGAGAGTTCTTCAAAGTTATTTCTAGTCATGGACAGAGGTGTTTATAGGCAGCGATCCTGGTAATGCGTCATACTCTTCTTTACTTTCTTGCCTGTGAAGCTTCTTCATTTTAATGATCTATTATTATCCCTTAATCGAAAAAACCTAATGCAGACCTTTCAGATCTCAAAATTTGCAGGTCAATATCTTTGTTACAGCTGCATTCCAAGATACTGATGAAGCGGTGAATAGGTAACTTGATAGTTTCTTGGACATTTCCGGTGCCTTTGAATCCTGCACAACCAGGTACAGCCCACAGCACAGAAATGTTCCTTGTGGCAACCATGAATGACATCATGTTGGCGCCGGATTGGCGCAGTGTCACAACGTTAATTTTACTAGATCTTTCGGTTGCTTTTGATACTGTCGATTATTGACCGGTTACTTACCGGTAATATTCATTACTCCGAGTCGTAGCCCTCCCCGTCCCAGTCCTAACTAAATGAGCATAGCTCCTCCCACCAGAAACTCCCAAGCAACTAAAAACCCATCCCTTCCCTCCAGGCCACACCCACACCCTGAGGCATATAATCAAGTGACCCGCCTATCCACATCCTGTACCACCAAGCACAAGAAGCCGAACAGGGAGGGAGGGATGGGAACCTGGACTGGGACGGGGAGGGCTACGACTCGGAGTAATGAATATTACCGGTAAGTAACCGGTCATTACCTCCTCGTCAGCCCTCCCCGTCCCAGTCCTAACTAAATGAGCAGATACCAAAGCAAGAATCGGCTTCACTCAGTAGCAAAAACAGACTTTAGTAGCACAAGCAGAAAGTCACACAACCTGAGCAGAACGCAACACCGCGTCCCCAAACCCAGGAGACACAGTCCCACCCATCACCCAACGAGTAAGGGACACAACAGCGTGAGGAGAACACCAAGCAGTAACCCCGCCGAACTCGGCCATGGAAACCCCCCGGAAGCAAGCCCAGGACGCAGCCACCGACAGAGAGTAGCCCCAGAAGGCATTAGACCTCGACCAGCCAGCCCAAAGGTCACAAAAAAAGGAAACCACCCCACGAAAGGGCACAGCACGAAGGAAGCACACCTCCAGAGCCCGCCGAACAGCCAAACAGAGCAGCCGCACTAGAACCCCAGAAAGAGGATCTGGACAGAAAAACAGGTAAAACCAGATCCCCCGAGCAGTGAAACAAGGAAGGAATCTTGGGAATAAAGGAAGGATCAGGCCGCAGAACAACCCGAACAGGAAAAAAACGCATAAAGGGCTCAGAACAAAGCAAGGAGTCCAACTCCCCCAAACCTCCGAGGCGATAGTGACAAGGAAAGCACCTTGAACATCAAAAATCGCAAAGACACCTCATGCAGAGGCCCAAAAGGAGCTCCCTGCAAGGCCCCAAACCAAAGGAGAACCCAACAAGGAGCAAAGGAATGAAAGACCGGCCAGAGGAGGAAAAAACCCCACAACAACCGGGACACCAAGGGCCCAGAAACGAAACCCAACGTCCGGCCTAGGACTTGACAGCTGAAGGGCGCCCAGACCGCCAAACAAACTCAGCCACAGAAGGAGAACACCCAAAAGCCACGAGGCTCAGCCCCACAACAGCCACCCCGCCAGCCGCAGGCGGACCAGACACCCCCAAGACAGAGGGGGAAACGACAGGGGACAAGGGACCACCGGCAACCGCCAGCAAGGCCCCACCGCCAACCTCAACAACAGAGGGAACCAAGGCCTCCAGGACCAATCCGGAACCACCAGGACAAACAAGGCCCGACCAAGTCCGACCCACAGCAGGACCCGCGGAATCAGAGCAAGCAGGGGAAAAGCATACAGCAGGCCCCCACCCCACCGGAAGGACAGGGCATCCACTTACAGGCACAACTCGGACAGGGAGGGAAACACCCCGCTCGGGCGAGCCGCCAACAAGAACAAAAAACCCCCGGCAGATGTAAAGCCCTCAGGGACAAAAAGCATGAGACCATCCACCGGCAGATCAGCCGAGCCAACAAGGCGCGGGAAGCCATCAACGCACACCAACAGTGGTTGAAACAACACACCACCACCGTGCAGTACGACCGCACCATCACGATCCTCCGGAGGAACCAGGGCCATCAACGCACACCAACAGTGGTTGAAACACACCACCACCGTGCAGTCCGACCGCACCATCACGATCCTCCGGAGGAACCAGGGCAGAAAATTAGTCAAGGCCAACTGAACCGCCTCCAACTCCCTTCGATTCGAAGATACTCCTGCCTCCAGCACAGACCACAGCTCCCGCACCGACACCAGAGCCAACACCGCCCCCAACGCAGTTCGCAGGTAACGGTCATCAGGACCAACTGCTCCCGGGACACAAAGGGCGAGCCCTGTAAGAGGCCATGAAACACCAGCCACCAGGACAACCCCAGGCCAATGGCCCCCCGCCCCGGAATCAACAGCTCGCAATCCAGAGACGGCTGAACCCAAAGACCCAGGACATGAGTCCCCAGGGGGAACAAGAGCAAACGGGCCCAAGGAACAATCACCACAGTAGCAGACAACAGCCCCCAAACATGCAGCCGCCGGCGAGCAGTGGAAGACTGAGCCCCCAACAACCACCTCAGTTTGCGCAACAGAGCCAGTCCGTGGGGCACCGACAGGAAGACCTTTCCCACTGTGGTGTCGAAAAACCTCCCAATGAACAGTAGATCCAGAATGGGGCAAAGAAGGGAATACTCCAAGGTCAGAATCCACCCGAACCGACGAAGGAGCCTGCAAACTCCCCGGGAAGGGCCTGAGCCAGAAGGAAAGAAGAGGAAGAACCAACCAACTGTCCAAGGAAGGGAACACCAGGATCCCCTGAGCATCCAACAAACCCACCAAGGGTGCCAACACCTCAGGAAACACCCTAGGTGATGCAGACAGTCCAAAAGGCAATACCTAGAACTGGTAATGAACCACTCCCTCCCCGAAACGTAGGAACGTCCGTGAAGTCGCATTCACCGGCACAGGAAAGCAGGCGACCCGGAGAACCAGAGAAGCCAGGAAACCTCCCACCAACATGAAGGGAAGAAAGAACTGAAGCGACACCATAATGAGGGACCAATGAGGGAGACACAAGGTCACAGCAATCAGAACCAGGACAGGACGGCAGTCCCCATATGGCTGCAGGATCAGAAACAGGATTGAGCAAACCCCCCGACCCAGCCGACTCACAGGCACTCACATCACAGCCCCTCTGGAAACTAAGTCCCGAACACCGTCCAACAGAGCCCGAGACATCGTCAGAGAACAGGGAACAGTGGTAGCACAGAACACATCCACCGGAGGAACACCAAATACGATCCAGTAGCCCAGCCGGACCACCTGCAGGACCCACTGACCACGAACGAACTCCTCCCAAACAGGAAAAAAGACGTGAGGCGATCCCCAACTGGCACCCCCCAACGAACTCCTCACATAGACACGACGAGGAGGGACCAGAAGAAGAGGAGGCACCCTGTTTACCCCGGGACTCATGGAAGGAAGGGAAACCCCGGCCACGTTCCATACCTCGAAAGGGCTGGGCCACCAACCGAGAATGAAACGCCTGCCCAAAAGGCAGCTTAAAATCTGCAAACTTCCCCTTGTGAGAAGAGCGGACCGGAGCCAACAATATCCGTCCCCGTCGTTTTCCAAACGAAGGCCTCCAACGGTGCCCCAATAGCATTGAGCCCGTGAAGGGAGCCTCATCACGGCAGCTTTCCGAGCAGCACCGCCTACCCAGGCATAAGCCACAACTGCCACCGAGCAGCCACTGAGGCCCCAGCCGCTGCCACCACCGCACCAAGGGAATCGAAGGACAATGCCAGGAAATGCAACTGCAGTTCCAACACGGACAAAGATTCAGAGGGAGCCACATCCTGCAAGAGCTGCTCAGAAATACCCTGACAGACATTCAGAAGCGACTGAACCAGATAGCTGGTGTAAGCTGCAGACCAAACTGCAAGACCAGAGGCAGCAAAGGATCGCTTCAAGGCCCCCTCAACTCATTTGAGTCCAGGATAAGAAGGACCGCCTCTACGGACACCACCAGGCTCCGAGATGCCACACCAGCCAGCAGGGATCCACCACCCCCATATCCGGGAATACCTCAGCGAACCCCAGGAAAGGATACCACTCCACCAGAAACCGGGGAAAGGCAAGTTTGGCAACAACCTTCCCCACCCCTCCAGCACATGTCTCACAGAGCCAAGAAAAGGGAGGCATTCAGGACCCATCAAATGGAAATAGGCGAAAAAGTCTACTGACTGTCCACCCACCAAGTGAACAGGGATCCTAAACTGTCCCGAACATGCAGCAGAACACTGTGAAGGTCAGCCTCCTTTGAACAAACCGACCCTACACCACTTCATCCGAAACCATGTCCAGATATATGTCAGCAGAGGTATTCTGCACATCCACCAGGGAAGGAGCAGCGGAAGACCCAGCGACCATCACCTCCACCACCCAGCGGAGCCCACACATGTCCGAACCAGTTCCATGACGTGAACAGAACAGAGAACCAGCGCCCAAGAAACACCCCAGACCAAGCGATGCAAGACTTAAGGGCCAACCAGGGACCGCCACCCGGACCCACTGCCACAGGAACCAGTGCACACCCAGGCAAGCGCACCCACTCACAACTGAGAACCTCGGCCAATAATGAAAGGGAATCTCCAACCAGGGAACACCAGTCGCTAACCCACGACCAATGGACACAAACCAGCACACAGCAGTTAAAAACGTATGTGCATTTGTTATATTTGAACATTGCAAGACGCTGTGAGTACATTTTAGGCTGTAGGCAAGGGCATCAGATTGCAGGTGCAGAGCCCATCTATTCTCCGAAATTCCCACCCAAGAGAGACAGAGCCTCACCGTTTATGGGGAAACGGCCAGCGGCACCAACAACAGGCAGCCTCACACTGAGCGGGCACATACGCCTCCACAGAACCGCGGGTGTCCACGAGACGCAAACCGCCTCAAATTAAAGAACTCTGTTTCTGGAGACTCGCCTGGCTATCAGAGAACATCATTACAAACACTATCACTACGGGATGTTTTATTTAAAACTGACACACATTACTGCATCAGCATTGCTCCCGCCGCAGATTCTAATGAATCAAGCAGAGACAAGAGACAAAAAAAATGGAAAACACGGGCTCGAAACGAGACGAGCACCGAGCCCCCGTAACAGACCTCCGAGGAGGAGCCAATCCGCCACGCCCCCGGCGCGCACAGAAAAACCAGCCGCGCCCAACACACCTCCCCTCCCTCCCCGGGTGTTCCCGCTAGAGCAGGGAATGAACCCGGAAGAGGGGAAGCCGCAGCAGGGAGCCACCACCCCACACCAGGCAGTCCGGACCCCCTAACCCCACGGTCCCGCTAAAGCAGGGACTCAAACGTACCTGAACACAAAAGGCACGTAGGGGAATCAAACGGCCGCCAAGCAGACCGTTCCACACTCACCTGAAAGGAGGCACAGCCAGCACCCCCCACGACGAAGTCTTGCTCCGGAAGTAATCTACGCAGATAAAACAAACAGGATGTGGATAGGCGGGTCACTTGATTATATGCCTCAGGGTGTGGGTGTGGCCTGGAGGGAAGGGATGGGTTTTTAGTTGCTTGGGAGTTTCTGGTGGGAGGAGCTATGCTCATTTAGTTAGGACTGGGACGGGGAGGGCTGACGAGGAGGTAATCATTGGTTATCACTAGTCTCTGTAGCTTGGGACCTAGCTCCATCACCTGGAGATGGTTGTATTTTTTATTGATGAATGCTCACAGGTTTTCTCCATACCATCTTTCTGCTCTCGATACCAGCCTGCTCACCAGTAGAGTCTCAACCACACACTGTCAATTTACTGATGCCAAGTTGAAAAACTGCAAGCAACGTTTACATCTGACAAAAGGTATGTTTTAACAATCAAAACCTGCTTGCCCGATACGCCAATCCTGCCAACAAGTTTAAATAAAACCAACATATAATCGTTTTCGCAGAACAAATCAAGGTGTTCAATAGAATGGAACAGATGTTTGCGTGTTTAACTTGTTACTCTCAATTCAATGGTACTCATTTTTTCGACGTTGGTAGAATCACATGCTGAGTGGACGCATCCAGATTCAAACTTGTAACCATGAAGTGGATGCATTAGTCCACGAAGCTACCCGCCCTAGTGCAAGATGTGGAAGTCAAGTCGTTCACAATCACAAGCCATTTATGACTTTACCAGACTCCAACTCAGGGGTGTGCTCAGAGTAGCTGGTAACGAGTGCAAGGGGCAGATCTTAAGTTGGGTTTTAAGGCCTTTACCTCGATATATAGTCACGTGGTATGCACAGCGCATGGAACAGAAGCAGCTCAGCCAGCTGCAGTGAATAAATGGGTTGAATCTTCTGGGATGTGGTGATACGAAGAACGAGCGGCAGTCAGAGGGAGGGAGAGGCGACCGCCTCAGCTGTCACCAGCTGTGGCGTAAGCCACCGAGGGAAGACGCTTCACAGGAGCTCCCAGATACTTTCTACTCCTTTGTTCCATGTTAACGATGTATTTATTCACTTTGTGCCTGAGTCTGCCCTTTAAGTCCTGCTTCTCGTTACTTCAGCTGACATCACCTGTCCGTGAGTGACAAGGCTGACACCTGCAGCTCCCTGGAGTTCTGCTGAGCAGCCGCTGCCGCGCGCGCACCGAGCATGGCGCGAGAGCAGCCTCGGTGACCTGCTCCTCTGACTAAAGGCTCAGGAAATGGGACTGGAATACTAAATCATGACGCGCTGATTGGTGCCCCACGGGATCTCGGGCAAACCTAAATATAGAGACAGCAGTGATTTCTTTCGCCTCCGCGGCATCCTCTTACTGAAAGAAAACGTACTAGCTATTTCCTAAAGATGGCAGGTATTGCAATAGTTCTGAAGTATCTCCACTGCTCTTATACTTCGTAATCTGCCAAATACAACAGCACGAATGTGATCCCTCAATATAATATTACTGACGTTAATAATCGTGCTGGTGCTTTCTTTTACAATGGGATCCCCAAGGCACAGAGAGAAGCAGGGGCGTGTCTTTGTTTATTCCTACCTCACCTTTTTTTCAATCAATCAATCAATCAATCAGGGGGTTTATAGAGCGCGCTACTCACCCGTGAGGGTCCCAAGGCGCTGGGGGGGGCAGCTCCTACTCAGTCGAAGAGCAGGGTCTTGAGGTCCTTTCTGAAGGCGTGCAGGTTCGGGGAGCGTCTGGTGCTGATTGGGAGTTTGTTCCAGGTCTTGGCTGCGATGTAGGAGAACGCCCTTCCTCCTGCTCTACTTCTGTGGATGCGGGGGACCTCTGCTAGGGCGAGGTCGGCGGACTGGAGATTCCTTTTGGGTGCGTGGAAACAGACTCTTTCGTTGAGATATTTGGGTCCGATGTTGTGGAGGGCTTTGTAGGTGTGTGTGAGAAGCTTGAAGGTTATTCTCTTCTCGACGGGGAGCCAGTGTAGGTCGCGGAGGTGTTGCGTCATGTGTTCGTGTCGGGGAGTCCCGAACACGAGTCTGGCCGCGGCGTTCTGGATGGTTTGGAGCTTGTGTAGGAGGGACTTGTTGATGCCGGCGTAGAGGACGTTTCCGTAGTCCAGTCTGCTGGTAATGAGTGCGTGGGTGACAGTTTTTCTGTGCTCGGGGGGGATCCATTTGAAGGTCTTTCGGAGGATGCGGAGGCAGTTGTAGCTGGTGGAGGCGATGGCGTTGATCTGGCGGGTCATCGAGAGGGAGGAGTCCAGGATGATGCCGAGGTTCCGCGCGTGGTCTGTCGGGGTGGGGGGGCTCCCGAGGGCGGAGGGCCACCATGTGTTGTCCCAGGCGGATGTCGAGGCTCCCAGGATGAGGACCTCTGTTTTCTCAGTGTTGAGCTTCAGGCAGCTGTCCTTCATCCAGGCCGCGACGTCCTTCATTCCTTCCTGGAAGCTGATCCTGGTGTCCTCGGGATCCTTCGTGAGGGAGAGGATGAGCTGTGTGTCGTCGGCGTAAGATACTATGTTGAGTCCATGCTGTCTGACGATGGCGGCGAGGGGGGCCATGTAGATGTTGAACAGTGTAGGGCTGAGCGATGATCCCTGTGGTTCCGCAGTCGATATCTGTGGGTTCGGAGATGAAAGGGGGAAGTCTGATCCTCTGGGTTCTGCAGAGGAGAAAGGAACGGATCCAGTTGAGGGCGGTTCCCTGTATCCCAACATCGTGTAGTCTGGCTGCGAGGGTGGGGTGTGAGATGGTGTTGAACGCTGCGGAGAGGTCCAGTAGGATGAGTGCTGCGGTGTGTCCCTGGTCGAGTAGCATGCAGATGTCGTTGGTGGCGGCAAGGAGGGCGGTCTCTGTGCTGTGGTTGCTGCGGAATCCGGACTGGGAGGTGTCTAGGATGGCGGTTTCTTCGATGAACGCGGTTAGCTGGGCATTCACGAGTCTTTCGATGACTTTGGCGGTGAAAGGGAGCAGCGAGATGGGCCGATAGTTCTTCAGGTCCGTGGGGTCGGCCGTGGGTTTTTTGAGGAGGGGTTTGACTTCCGCTCGCTTCCAGATGTCGGGGAAGATGCCGGATTGGAGGGAGGCGTTGATGGTCAGTCGTAGTTCAGGGGCGATGGCGGCTCTCTGGTAGATGTGCGGTGGGCAGGGGTCCGTTGGGGCTCCAGACCGGGTTTTCATCATGGTCGTGGTGGTGAGTTCAACCGTGGCGGGAGACCAGGTGGTGATGGTCGGCTGGTGGTCATCAGAGGGGGTGGGGGTGGTGAGCGGCGTCTGGTCGCTGAAGTGGTTGTATATGGCCTTGATTTTCTGATGGAAGTAGGAGCTGAGCTTTTTGTAGAGTTCCTGGGAAGGTGTGACGTCTGTGGCCTCGCTCGGGGGTTTGGTGAATTGCTGTATGACGTTGAAGAGTTCCTTGGCGTTGTTGCGTTGGCGTCAATTTTGCTCTTGATAAAGGTCCGTTTGGTGTCCCTTATGAGCTGGTGGTACTTTTTCAGGGTGCTCCTGTGGTTGTTGAGGTCCTCTGTGGTTTTCCGGCTTCGCCAGGTCTTCTCGAGGCGTCTGCAGGTGCGCCTGGCGGTTTGGAGTTCGGTGGTGAACCAGGCGGCCTTCGGGGGGCGTGGTTTGGCCGGGTGGCGTAGGGGGCGATCTTGTCGGCGCATCTGGAGATCCAACTGTGGAGTTCAGTGGCTGCGGAGATGGCGTCGGTCGCGGTTTCTTAACATGGGCTTCAGCTTCTCATAGGAGCAGAGTCCTAGCAACAATACATCATTTTATCCCCAAAACAGCACTATTCAGAATCGCCCTGGTTGCCAATCCTCTGGGCGGAACCTGATGGGTCATGTGATGTGGCAATGGAAACAGAGGTGCACAACTTCCATAGAGATGCAAACCACCTCCGCTGTCTAGGCAAATGTCAAAATAAAGAATCAGTGCTTCTACAGGTCTTTTGGGATGGGGATGTTCCTAACGTGGAAAAGTGACGTGCTACCTTCCCCAGTGCTTACTTTGTAAAAACCTAATTGCCAGGGCTCTCATGAGGAGGCCACTGCAGTTTATACCACACTTTGCCCTTGCCATGCTGCCAATGATAGTAACACAACTACTAACCATCGCACTCTTACAAGTGTGACAATTCGGACTATTTCGGGCCCCCAAAGTTATAAGAATGGAGTCCCTGAAAGTCTGTGGCAGTGCGAGGAGGAAGAGGACCAGACCACAAGCCCCAAGCAGCACCGCAGCAGGAGCCACACCATTGCACCTGCGCCCGGAGGCGCTACTAAAATTGCACTGCGGGCTCCTGCAGCACGGGAGTCCCTGACAGTCTGTGGCAGTGCGAGGAGGAAGGGGACCAGACCACAAGCCCCAAGCAGCACCGCAGCAGGAGCCGCACAATTGCACCCGCGCCCGGAGGTGCAGCTGAAATTGCACCGCGGGCTCCTGCAGCGCAGGAGTCCCTGACAGTCTGTGGCAGTGCGAGGAGGAAGGGGACCAGACCACAAGCCCCAAGCAGCACCGTGGCAGGAGCCGCACCGTCGCACAAGCGCCCGGAGGCACAGCTGAAATTGCACCGCAGGCTCCCGCAGCGTGGGAGTCCCTGACAGTCTGTGGCAGTGCGAGGAGGAAGGGGACCAGACCACAAGCCTCAAGCAGCACCGCGGCAGGCGCCGCACTGTCACACCCACGCCCGGAGGCGCAGCTGAAATTGCACCGCAGGCTCCCGCAGCCCGGGCGAAGACCGGGCCAGGAGCGGGCCCGTCTGTGCCCGTTCGTGCCTGGCCGTGGCTGGGCTGGGCCTAACCTCTTGGCGGGCTCCCTTGGAACACAGACTGGGTCTTTCGTCTTTGATAAGTCATCACTAACGTCAGCCTGACTGTAGGGCGGACACAGGACTGCCAGTGATTAACTATTTTTGTACCTGTGAGTTATTCTTGTGCACCTGCGCTGATCTTGAGCTAGTTACTGTAGCCCTTCTTTGAGTTGTCTGTGGTAATTGGGCTCTTAGTTACTAGGTCTTGGCTTACTCACTGCTATGGGAAAAAGGAAGGCACAACCAGCGACTCCTGCAGGGCAGTCGTGCCTCACCATTGACTCATTTCTGGTAAAAGCTGTGGGAGCTATTAACAAGGAGATAGATCGGGCTGAGAGTCGGATTTCAGTTGATATAGGAAGCGCGAGCTTGTGTCCTTTACCAGCTATACAATCGAACCCTAAGGCCCAGGGCCTGGCCGTCCCATTTCTAGATCCACCCCCACAGCCCTTAAACTCTGCAGTAGCTCGGCCATCTTCTCCTGAGCCACCAGCCCCTAGATTTGTACTATCCCCTCCTCCAACTACCCCAACTATTGATGTAGCTAGCTCTCCTGCTCCCAAACAGAAACAGAAGGTCAAGAGGGCGATTGAAGCTCCTGCGGCCATACGCCAGGGACAGGCGAGCGATGTGACTACGCTCAGCGTGGAGGAGTTGCTGAACCACCTGGCGCCAGTTTTACAAAAAATTACGGTGACCCTCACTGACTTATTATCTCCCCTATTGAACAGACTGGATAAGTTGGAGGCAGTTTCCCTGGGACCTGCCAAGCAAAATGGACAACCTCTTAACTTCTCAGGCTAAGCCCCCACATCACCAACTACCAGAGTGTTTACCAACAGTTGATGCTACGTCCTTAGTTAACCCCTCGAGCAGCGCTTGTACTTCGCATGCAAATGTACTTTTCAAGTCCAAGGTGGCCCTGCATCAGACTACCTTGCAAGGCCCCAGCAGTTCTTGTAATAGGGGAGTCGGCTTGCCCCAGGTTGTCCGGGCTACCGGGGCTTTTGACCTGGTAGTTGCTGTCCATCCAGGGGTGCAGCCACTTAAGGTCTCACAGTTTCCAGTGATCGATCTCCCTCCAGCATGTGCCCCCTATACTGTGGTATTATCAGGGGTTCCTGGCCTGTCTGCTCACAAAGAGGAATCTACCGACCAATTGATTAACAAAGTGTCCCATTGGTTAGCCCTGCATTCTGGGTTCTCTGTCAGGGATCATCATGCCATTTTGATGGCGCAGAGGGTTGCTTGGATAGGCCCCTCAAGTAAAAACTTTGAGGGAGATTGTATCATCATCTCAGTACGATACCCAGAGTTGACACGGAAAATTATTTTTGGAACATCTAAATCATTTTTTCCAGGCTCATGTATTTAATTACTCCCGTTGGGCTTTTTTATGGACCCCATTGGGCAATTTAGGGGCGGAATTCCATTGAGGGGTAGGTCCAGTGAAGGAGGAATAGGGCGGCTTCTGCCTCTTGCAAATTCCTATGCTCCCTTAGTGGACCTTAATGAGCTGGATTGACTTTATGAGGCTAAGGTGACAAACACTCAGTCACCCCAACAATTAGGTCCCTCGTGTCAGGGTGCAGAGGTAGCCAGCGTTTCATCAGCTCCGAGCCCAACGGAGGCCTCACCAGATACCTCTCCCTGTGTGCATTCTCTGGATAACTCCCATTCCCAAGAGATTCCCCATGTGCCCCTTTCCTTCTTACCTCTTCCTGGTAGCATCAACCACAAGCCCGGAAAATAATTAAGTCTTATCTCCTGGAATGTGGCAGCTTTGTCCTCTAAGTTTTCGGACAATAGGTGGCTATTGTACATCAGGTCATTTAAAATTATATGTTTACAAGAAACTTGGGAGCCAAAGAATGATTTCTTTCTGGATGGGTACAAGACTATTATTTGCCCAGCAGTAGAATCAACTAAGGGCAGAGCTAGTGGGGGTCTCATTATATTTGTGAACCTAGAGTTATGCAATGACATACAGATTTTAAAATGGGACTCTCATGTGTTTCAGGGCATAAAATTGTACATGGGGAGAGCATTTCCACTGGTGATAGTCAGTTTTTATAATGTAAAGAGGAGGAAGGGTTGGCCCTCTAATTTTAGTGCTTTAAATTGTGCCCTAGACTCCCTAAAAGGAAAGGGCTTTGGGCACGTGAACCTAATTTTATTTGGGTATTTTAATTGCCACTTGTGCCCATCTTTTATAAAGAGTCATTTCACTGTACAGCCCTGTCCGCTCTCAGACGATTTGCACACTACAGAATGGGAGGAACTAAACAATTTACTACTTACTCATAACCTGTTATTCACTCTAGACCATTAGCACACTGGGCCTATCTCTCTCTTGCCACCGACTTATAAAGGGCGGGGTTCCGCCACCATCATAGACTTCATCTTCGTGACAGCCCCTCTGGGTGGGGTTCCTGGTTCTTTTGACACAGAGCATATCCTGTGTAGTGACCATAATTCTCTGACACTCTTGTTGATAAGGGTTGGGTAACTATTCAACGGGTCCCCGAAAGTCCCAGGCACTTTTAACTCCCATGGACCAGGGTAGGAGTCTACGTTGGTCGCGAATAGATGTCAAGGCCTTTAATCACAGACTTTTTCCTCTTGTCAGCAAGAGATAGGTTCATGTCTGGATTTTCAAACTCCTAGTGAGGAAATTTTAGGCTTGTTTTCCTCCATTGCCCAGGCAGTCTCTGGCCTTCTATCCACACAGGTGGTGGGGCGCGGCTCGGCCTCCCCTCATGGTTTGACCGTAAGTGTTCGCAGCTCTAAGGCAATTAAAGGAAGCTCTGAAACAGGTTCCCCGGGATAAAGACAGAGGGTCGATTCCGATTCGGGCCGGAAAAAGCACCGACCGACTCGGATCCGGAAAAATACCGACCGACACGTACCAGTGGCGCCCGACACGCCAAGTACGATGCAAGCCGCGATAAATCCGACCGACACGTCAGGAAACCAAGCCGACCGACCGACCCGCTCGGAAAATAGCAATCCGGCCGGAAAAACACGCGAATCCAACCGACCGACACGCACCCGGAACAAATCCGACCGAATCGTACCCGCCAACTCCAACCTGCAAAGTACGATGCAAGGCGCGAAAACACGACCGAGTCGGACGGAGGACAAGCCGCATCGACCGACACGCATACAAAACCGAGCCGAAGCAACACAATACACCGCGACCGACGCGTACGCAGCATACAAAACTGCACAAACACAGCGTGAACGAAACGGAAAACACCGTACGAGACCAATGCAGGGTCCGACTCGGTCACAAGAACGTTTCCAACATACACAAACAGCACAAAGGAAAAATCAACCAAAAAAAGGCCAAACAAGCAATTACCAAGCCAATAAATACTGGGGGGTGGGGACAGAGAACAAAGACACACCAACAACTCCACCTATATAAAGGACACAAATCACTACCATGAGCCTTTGCAAATGCCATTCCACTGCCAGCACCCAAGAGAAAGCAACCACACACCCACAGCTCATCCCTCACACAAGCCACACACCAGCAGCACACCAACAAATACCTACCTCACATACACCCAGCACAACACACACCCACACACCCTCACCTGCACACCAACACACACAGCACCCACTATCACCACCCATCACCATGCCCCCCAAGAAGAATCCCAAGTTCCTAGATAGTGAATTGGAAGTCATGGTAGACGAGATCCTCAGGGTGGAGCCACAGCTGTTTGGCACTCTGGTCCAACAGACCC
>CAWUFW010008562.1:0-67500 GCA_963921515.1 Calotriton arnoldi
TCCATTTTAGGGCTTGTACGAACGGATCTACATTAGGGCATCTATGCGGGACTACCTGGCTGATTATATCTGAAAGTTTTTAAATAGTGTAAAGGATCAACATTATTTTTATTAGAAATAAATAACATTTAAATGAACTTTAAACATTGTTTCACATTATCATGCATATTATGTTATGTGTTCTTACTTTTTTTAGTAATTTAGATACATAACTCTGTGGAACTATTTTAGAGTAGTATTGTTGCATACTGAATTAAAACTCTTTTCAAACTTCACCATTACCTACTGTAAAAAATAAGAAGAAAAACTGTTATGTAATGTAATGTATTACAGAAAATATAATATTATACTTTTAAGAACACAACATCATTTTAGAATTACATAACATTTTCAGTTTCCCTTTTTTGCTGTTCTCAGATTCTACTGAACTTCACCATACACAGTGATTTCAACGTAGTATCATCATTGAACATGGGGAAAAAACAATCAATGAGATTGTAAAAAAAAAAAAAATTACTGCAAAGCATTATTTCCAATATATGTAGATATATGTATACCTATCTACAGTTTCTTAATTATGTCCAACTTGTACATTAAGGGGCCGATTCCGATCTCGGCCGGTAGGGCTCCGAATCGGATTCGGCTTAACCGGATCCGATTCGGAGCCCTATTTCCCGACCGAATCGTACGCGCGTCCGGGCGAGCGAGTACGATGCGTATTCGCCGACCGACTCGTCCGGGCATCCCGACCGCTCCGACCGACTCGTTCCCGGGTCTAACCGCACCGACCGACTCGCTCGGACTCGACTCGCACCGCGCAATGGAGACGTTCCCCGGCCGGGTAAGTACGATGCGCGCCGCGAGCAGTCCGACCGAGCCGCGCACTCCGGCTCGAAAGAGCTGTCGGAGCCGTACTTTGGGGGTCCGTGTCGGACCCCTGTACGCGTAGCCACGCGAGTCGCACACAGGGGGACCCATGGGTCCCCCTACCTGTGCGTGTACGGCGCGAATCGCTTCGCCGCGTACACGCTGTAGGGGGCGCACTTGTCCGCATCGCACCCATTGAGTCAATGGGAGCCCGCGTACGCGTTGTACGACAGGCTCCCATTGACTTCAATGGGAGTCCGACCGACTCGAGTCCGATGGCATGCGTGCGCATCGTACTCGTTCGGTCGGACTGCACGGGTCCGATTCGGTCGGAAATCTCTCCGGGTCCGGCTCGGTCGGAGAGATTTCCGGCCCGAATCGGAATCGGCCCCTAAGTCTTTTATTACTCTCAAGTACATTTGATAAAATGTACACTCTCATTTACATCTGGTACAATATAGACAACAAATATATATACTATTTGCTTTTAAACACAATTTTCCAAATGCAATATCAATTAGCACAAATAATAACCCAAACACTAATTTTTAAATAGTAATTGTTTCAATGCTGTCTACTTTCTGTCTACATCTTACCAATAGGCCGAATAATGCATTCAAAACTTTCGCTTTGAAAAAATCCAATATAAATTTGTTAATTTGTGTTCACATTTTCCCAATAGGCCGAATAATGTATTCAAAACTTTGGCTTCAAAAATATCAAATATGAATTTAGTAATTCGCAAGGCAACCTAGATTTGAATTGCAAGTGGGCATCATTGCAATGTGTCCATCCTTTATTACACTTTAAATACACAGTATAGTGTCCAGATGTTGTAGTAGGTCCATCATGGAAAATAATAGCCACTGTTATAAAAGTTCTTCCTGAAATAGATATTTGACTTGCAACAAAAAAAATTATTTTGGTTTCCAATTTTCTTCCATTTGCTCCACAACGTTGTAGCATTAAAATGAGATATTTTCCAGATCTTTCTATATGTAATGTAGACAACTTCTCTGATTTACAATGCGAACATTTCATATCCTTATTGGCTGTTTTTACTAATTTGTTAAAAGGTACTGATTTGCAATCTGGTATCGTCAAGTACATGAATCGTTATGTGTCTATTTCAGTGCTGGAAGTAAATGAACACTCTTCACATTTATGATCCCATCTGTAACTTACTCCAAATACGTTTTCAATCTGCATACCTTCATGTTCAAATACTCCAAGCATAAGCATTAGAAATTCTTGTGCATCTTGTTGTACACTAAGAGTAAATGTCAAATAACCAGTACATATATCCAAAAGATGTCGAACACCAGAAGCAGTATGGATTTTACTTCTGTCAGTGACCAACTATTGAAATACATGACGTAATAATGAACAAAATCTTTTTTCATGATTTCCCATGATTTCACAATGAAGCTCTTCTAGATAAAACACAACATTCAAAATCACATTAGCATAGCAGTTGATACCTGAACTACTTTCCAACTGGTATCCTACAATGTCAACAACAGTTTCAATTTTCATTTTCTTTACACCTTCATGATTCTCTTCAATTGTTTTCTTTTTTTGAACCTCAATTGAATGTTTGACATAATTCCGTTTTGGACACACTACACGTTTCTCATATATGGGATATTCACCTAAATCAGGAGTATAAAGTCTTCTTAAATGATTGTACTCTCTTATACAATTTGCATCAGCACTAACCTTTTTCTCATCAAAATCAATCAAATACAAACAAGATAATGTTCTTACTCGAAACAATGCAACATATGCCATTCCCTCTTTGAACACTGTACTTTCAATATTTACCAAAGCACTGTCTATACATAAACCTTGAGATTTATGAATAGTTACTGCATATGCTAAAGACAAAGGAAACTGTTTTCTGCGAACATACAAGTCTTTTACAAGCAAAAAACGTACAATGCAACGCCCAATCTGTCTTACCTCTTTAATCTGATCAAATTTTATCTTCAAAAATTCTATTCCATCTCTGTTCTGTAAATTTACAAAATCAACAACTTTTCCCATTGCTCCATTTACTAAACCTTCTTCTATATTCAAATTATGCCATAACATTCCCCAACAGTTTATACATACATGTAAAGTTTTTTCTAAGCCTGCAGTCTTAGATACAGACTTTTCCAAAGAATCCAATTTTGACTGTAGTTTCTCTGTGAGAAGAATAGTCACTCCTTGGTGTTCAATTTTATCAATAGCTTCAATTTCTACTATTTGTTGTTTTTCCAGTTTTAAAAGTTCTTGATTAAATGTAGAACACTCTTGTAGTGTAGGCATTAGGCAAACTATAGATTTATTTTCTTCAAGGTTATTGTACATTATTTCAGCTGCTGTATTTCCAGTTGTAAACAAGTTTCTTATTAGCCAACTTTCTAAAGCTTGTTTACCATGTTTTGTCAATACACCAATTCTTATATCTTGAAGAATATTTCCATAATGTTCATCACTTGCTTGTCGCATATTCTTAACAAGTTCTTTATATTCAAAATGTGACCAAATGTTCACATTTCCAATACTTCCCAAAGATTTTCTAGTATCTTCATGGACAAGTGTTTTAAAAACAGGTTGCCCTTTTACAGGAGTAAGTTGTAGTAGATTGCCGAATACAATTACATGTTTTCCTCCAAACAGAACATGGTAATCTGTTTTTAAAATCTGTTGCATTCTCAAGTGTACAAAGGCAAGCATTAAGTTTGAGACCATGCTCACCTCATCAATGATTAGAAGTTTAATTTTCTTTAGTACTCTTGAGACTTCATAACAAGCTTCTCCAGATAGCTTGTGATATTCCAATTTATTTTCATGTTCAACTGGTAGCATAAGTAATCAATGTAAAGTAATCCCTTTAATGTTGTGTGCTGCAAATCCAGTTGGAGCTGTTACAACACAAGATAAATGTGATTCTGTAGTTTTGTATAGATAACTGGTCAAACCTTTAATTAAGAAACTTTTTCCTGTTCCAGCTTGACCACTAATGTACATTAGAATAGGATTAAATGATGAGAATTGGCATTCTTTTTTTATGTTGCAAACCATGTTGTATCTGTTCTGTCACTTGTTGATATATTTCTTTTTGTTCAATGTTTAGTTGTTCTTCTAACTTTTCCAACTGAATAATATCCTGTTGTGCTTGTTGCATTGCAGTTTCTACTTCATTCATGGCTATTGCTGCTTCATTTTCAATAATTAGTTGTCCTAGTGGATCTTGACTTAGTGGACCCGAACTTTGACTATCTTGAGAACTGTCTCTAGCTATTTCATCTGCAATAGTAGTTTCTGGTTTAATCTCATCATTTAACATTTGTAGATAAGTTGGTAAGATTGTGCATTGAATGCTATCTTTACATGCATTAACAGAATATTCATAGCAGTCGAAATCTCCAAGTAATTCTGCTTCACTACGCCAAGGCTTGAACAGTTGCAGAAGTGCTAAATAGAAAAAGTATCTGGACTTTCCCAACTGAGTTTTCTGTGGTTAATAAGATTTCCTTTGACATGTTTTACCAAACGTCCGTCACATCCAATTATTGCATATTTTTCTTCATTTATATTTTCTGTAATATTTCTTTTGAAGCTATAATGTTGAAGTATTTCATAGAGACATATGTTTTCCAGATATGGACTCCTTTTGGGATAGTATGTATCCAACATATTAGTTTTAACAATATCTGTACTTTCTGGTTCATTCAGTGCTAAGTATTGATTTCTTGTAATGTTTTCAATACTCTATTTCGTCTGCAGGCAAGACCTAAACTTACCCAAATAATTCCTCTTGACTTTGAATATAAACTGACAGAGCTCAACCGATCCGAACATTCATAGGATCCAATCTCTCGGTGGGGAAGCATTTTCAAGCTAAAGCTGTACAATTTCTTGCTAAGACTCTTTTCCTGTGAAATTTCTTCCCACATTTCGTCCATCTCTGTCTTTTCAGATTTAGTTATATATGATGTAACATAGCGAGCAACAGCAATTGAATTATCTGTAACATATTGAATATCCATGTTTGCATTCCACATTGTCAAAATCACTGGATTGTAGTCATTAATATACTTTGAATCTTCGGTTCTTTTTAAGTTGTATGTATTCTTCAGAGATTTCCGAGTTATTGCATGCCTTACTGCTGACATAAAACTATTTACTCTTCCATTTGAAATTATTGGACATGGGAATCCAAAACAACACTTTGTATAAAATTTCCCCCTAGACTTGTATTTTCGTCGACAGTATTTGCCACATCGATGACTTTGAAACCGTAAAACTTGTTGTCTCAAGGTGTTTTCTAGTTTGACTTCTATAGTGAGTATGTCAACAACAAATACAAACATAGTTTGGTTTTTCAGATCAAACTATCTTAAACTTTGTAATTTCTTCTGCAAACTTGTCAGTACTAATATCTTCCACCTGTTCTTCAACACCTACACTTATCAAACTCTCACTTTCTCTACACTCCTCTTGTGAACCAAAGAAACAAAACTGTATATCATCACAAACTTTTTTTACATCTGATACTGTACCATGCAAAAGAGCTGTGTTCATTTCACTTAAAGATAATGCAGGACTTTTTACATAGTAGAGTCTCCTTACTAACGTCCGCATTTCTGAGTGGTGTACTGCTAACATTCTTAAGTGATGAAATGTACTTTGGCACACTTTTCTTGAAAGACAAGCCAGAGAATGACCCAGCAACTTAGTATATTTTCTTACTTTACATGGATCTAGTCCTTGTAACATGTTAATCTTCTGTTTAAGACTTTTTTGGCATATTCCCGTAAAAAACCTCGTAATATGTCAATAGATTCCTGTCGAATACTACAAATACTACTACAGTCCCACTTATGTAGTGGAGCTTGTGTACGCCTTCCTTGAACTTCTTCAGCTATTACTTCTTCCACATTCCTAGGAACCATCTTTTCTTTTTGAATTGGACAACCATCTTTCATCTCATAACAACGACCACTAGTATCAACTGCATGAACTAATGTGTTTTGTTGAAAATAGCTTTCTTCATTAAAGAAAGGCTCAGTACTAGAAGTGTGCTTCCATTCACCAGTAAAAGTTTTGCAAAAGTTACTTCTATTAACCAGTCTTTTTCTTTTGGTTTTCTCCTTCATAAACTGTATTGTTTTATTCAATGTTTTCATTCTCTTCAAAACCAATATAAATAATTTTCGTTTCAATTCAAAAGCTTTTTCTACTACACTTTCAATGTGTTACTTTTTCTTATAAAGTACTGATCTCTTTTTATATTTTTTACAATCTTTCAATACATTTTGTAGAACTCTACTTCTATACATTCTCTTCCTTATGTCTTTATATTCTTTCAGCCTTCTTTCAACATGAATTGTTTTCCCATAACATGATTTTCTATTAATATATCCTTTTTTTTCGTTTCCTTCTAATTGGTTGTAGAACTTTCCTTTCTCTTTTCCACATTTTGAAAAATCATTTCATTCTTTAAAAGTCGTTTAATAAACTCTTTAGTTCTCTTACCAGTAGTCTTTTTCTTCAATGTAACATTTTGCACTTCATCTAATTTCTGCTTTTCTCTTTCCCTTAAATAGTACTGTTTTCTTTCTTGTCTTTTCTTTTGAACTTTTCTTGCCATACTCAATCTTTCTTACTAATAATGGTGAATATCTGAAAAAAAGAAAAGTTTAAATAGTCTCTAAAAATAATTTTATATTATTAAAATAATTATATACAAATATTCTCATCTATAAATAAACAAATACTTGCAATTGCATTTCAAATGTCTCCATAACACATAAATATTTAGAATATTACACTTTACATATTATCAAACCTATAATAAAAACAAAACGTTTAAACAGTAACATCTCAGAGGACATGCTATCTAAATTTAAGTAAAAAAAATGTATGTATTCATTTCTGCTCATAAAAGATGGCACCTGGGTATTGAACAAGCTATGTCAGACACTGTACAATTCCTTCATTAAGAAGACATCACAACCTCTGCAACAGAATGACAGAGCAGAACTAAAGGATTTCTCTACTACTACCCAAACCAACCAGGTTCGGATGTATAATACATCAGACAATAGATGTAGAAGTAGACACATAATTAATTCACAGCACCATAAAGTCCCTTAAACTTGTTGTAAGAGAAAAGTGAGGTTTTAGACATGTTGGCAGAGGGATTATTGATTAGGGTATTTTGTATGAGTCTGCATAAAGGTACAGTTGAAGTACGCCGCATAATTTGATGTGTCTCCTTGAAATGGGAAGTGCAGTCTTTGAAGTTTTAAGGTCTGCATGGTCTTGTGACTGAGATATGTCTCTACTTGCACTTGTATTCTCATACGTGTTAAGCATCTGAAGATGCTAGATGTATAAAACACAGGTATACATCTATTTGTATGTTTCTTTTATATATGATACTGTAGGAAGCTGGCTCTGTATATACTATACCAAAGTGAGGTATAGTGTGCACAGAGTCCAGTGGAACCCCAAAGGTAGGCAGAGGTAAAGTTAGATAGCACCTCACTCTCTATTTGTGGTACTGTGGTCGAGCAGCAAGGCAGTATCAGAGGACAGTGTTAAGCATTTGTTGTACACACTCAGTCAGCAAATGAATTCACACACTCAAAGACTGAACTTCAGACCAATTGTTTTTGTATGAAAATATTCTTTTAGTTATTTTATTTCTAGAACCAAGCAAGCCTGGCACAGGTAAGCAATACATACTTTACAGTAGTAATGCAGTTTGTAAACAGTTTGAATTGAAATTGTATATGCACTTTGTTTTGACTTACAGTATGGTTTCAGAGAAATGCAATACTTTGTAAATACAGTACATAGACTTGAATGGGCTTTTTAGTAAAATACCAGGCAAGTTACTTTTTAGATTACTTTTCTTACTCAGAGCAGTATGCCTGGATACTACTCCGGGACATTTCCTGTAAACAGGTAAGTAAAATCGTTTTGGTTAAATAGTACAATTTTAAAGAATTTCTTTAGGTTTTCAAACTCCACAGTTAGAAACTTTTCCAAGAAAAACAGTCAATGTTATCCTATGGAGGAAAATAGTGTTATCGGTTTAGAGGTAAGTATTTGGTAGTGGGAGCTGAGGTTCTGGGGTAGACTCAGGGGTCCCCCACGGTCAAGGATGTACTCTAGTTACACCCTCAGTGGCACTAGGGCAGCCGGGTGCAGAGTGCTGAGGCCCAATGTTATCCAATGGGGGATAGGGGGCCTCCGGTTGGTGGCTGCTGACGAGCAGGCCACTTGGGTGTAGGAGCAAAGCTCCTGGACTTTAACTCAGGGCAAATGGGGAAACAAAGTAGCACCAAAGGTGCACCCTCAGCGGCACTAGGGCGGCTGGGTGCAGGGTGCTGTTTCGACGTCGGGCGCCCAGTTGTTTTCAATGGGGAACCTCCGGTTTGCAAAGGCACTGCAGGCTTGGGGACAGAGGTCTTCTGGGTGCGACCACCACTTCGAGAGGCTAGTTGGGAAGTTGGGGGTTGGTTAGGCACCGTCGGTTTGGCCACCCAAGGCCGTGTGGCGTCGGGTGCAGGGGTGCCTATTGGGGTCGGATCATCTTATCAGCTCCTGGTCGCAGTTGGTAGGACCTTCCGGATTTAGGCTGCAGGCATTGACTGGAGGCTTGAGGCAGGTCAGGGGTCACCGGATCTCGGGTTAGGATAGCCGGGGGGACCTCCTCGTGGTGTTTGCCCACTCGAGCTCGGGCCGTGGACGGCGGGTGCAGAGTGGGGCGGATCCGCGGTGTCCGGCCGGAACCAGAGGTTGCAGATGTACAAATACGGTGTTCACAGGAGACACAGTCTTTGCAGTTGAAGGCAGGCAGGTCCTCCTGGGTTTTCGAGGTTGCTGGCTGCAGGACACACCGGGATTTTGCAGGAGCAGGTTTGAGGTGGAGACAGGCCGGTAGGGCTGGGGCCAGGTCAGTGGGCGTCTTCCTCTTGTTAGCTGCTGCATGGCTGTTCAGTCCTTCTTCTTCTTCTCCTTGTAGTTTCTTCTTGTCTGAGGAAGCAAGGTTCAGGGGTGCCCCTAAATAATAGATTTAGGGGTGTTACAGGTAGGTAAAAGGTAGGGACCAATGGGTCCCCTCCCTGGGGTGGGTACACCCCCTATTATGCCACCCCACAGTGGGAGGGGGGCATGAGCCTGTCCCTGGTTGGCTGAGTCCCGAATCTGCAAGATGGCATGGACTGAGAGTTGTGCTTCACCTCGCCTCCCCCACCTGAGGGGTGGAGTTGGCAGAGGTGGGCACACCTCTCTTCCTCACTTGTTTTTCCCACCGGTTCTCCCGCCCAAAGTGGGGGTCAGAACCAGTGGGGACCAGTTTCTAAAAGCAGCAAGTGGCCTGGGGAAGCTCATAAAGGCGGCAAGCCTTTGAAGCTTCCCCTTCGT
The DNA here is from genome assembly GCA_963921515.1 of Calotriton arnoldi. Taxonomy (NCBI): domain Eukaryota; kingdom Metazoa; phylum Chordata; class Amphibia; order Caudata; family Salamandridae; genus Calotriton; species Calotriton arnoldi. The sequence goes on from CAWUFW010008562.1 coordinate 9,298, forward strand.
GAATCCTGCCCACCCTGGGGGAGGAGGCTTGGCACCTCGTCCCAGGATGTGCATTGCTTCAGGCCCCAGAGAGCAGCAGGCTCTCGGCCCAGGGGTCCAGAAACATGTCTGGTGGTGGCAGCTGAAAGCAGCCACTCAGCCTGGACACTAGTGGTGGGTTAGTTTTCAGGGGGCATCTCTAAGATGCACTCTGTGTACATTTTTCATCAAATCCCACACTGGCATCAGTGTGGGTTTAATGTGCTGAGAAGTTTGATACCAAACTTCTAAGTTTTCAGTGTAGCCATTATGGTGCTGTGGAGTTTGTAATGACAAACTCCCAGCACCATATACTCTTAATGGCAGCACTGCACTTACAATGTCTAAGAATGGACTTAGACACTGTAGGGGTACAGGGCTCATGCACCTGTACCCTCACCACTGGTATAGGGCACATAGCTAGAGGGGTGACTGATCTATGCCAGGGCAGTGCGTTGTAGGCATGGCACACAGGGATTTGTGCCATGTCGACTCTTCACTTTGTTCTGCACCAAAACACGCAGCCTGCAAAGGCAGTGTGTGAGTGTAATGGTAAAGGACCTCTAAGGGTGGCACAATAAGTGCTGCACCCCTTAGGGGTCTTCCCTGGTCACAGTGCCCTGGGTACCTGTGGTACCATTTACCAGGGGCTGACCTGTGGCCAGAGATGCCAATAGGGTTAGTTTTCAGGAAAGAACACAGGCCCTGGGAACCTGATTGGCAGGGACCCAGGGCACATCAAGTCAAAGTGCATCAGTAGTCTGACAAAAAGTGGGGGGGTTACTGCAACAGAAACCCACTTTCCTACAGATACCACTAGCAAAAGGTACAGACACATGCAAACATGCATTCAGGAATATGGTGAGACCTGCAACAGAGACATGCGATGGGTTGCTGCTTTATATTTGGCTAGGGCCAACACCCTGAGTAGTTGCAGAATAATGAAGCTGAAGCACAAAAGTGAGGTTTAAGACATGTTTGCAGAGGGATTAGTGATTAGGCTACTTTGTATGAGTCTGTGGAAAGGTACACTTGAAATACGCCGCATAATTTTAGATGTCTGCTTGAAATGGGAAGTGCTGTCTGGAAAGTTTTAAGGTCTGCATGGTCTTGTGACTGAGGTATGTCTCCACTTGCACATGTATTCTCATACGTGTTATGCATCTGAAGATGCTAGATGTATAAAACACAGGTGTTTATCTATTTGTATGTTTCTTTTATGTATGATGCCAGTAGCAAAAGGTGCAGACACATGCATGCATGCTTTCAGGAATATGGTGAGACTTACAACAGACACATGCGAAGGGTTGCTGCTTTATATTTGGCTAGGCCCAACACCCTAAATAGTCGCAGAATAGTGAAGCTGCAGCACAAAAGTGAGGTTCAAGACATGTTGGCAGAGGTATTAGTGATTAGGCTACTTGGTATGAGTCTGTGGAAAGGTATACTTGAAGTATGCCGCATAAATCTAGGTGTCTGTTTCAAATGGGAAGTGCAGTCTGTCAAGTTTTAAGGTCTGCATGATCTTGTGACTGAGGTATGTCTCTACTTGCACGGGCATTCGCATATGTGTTATGCATCTGAAGATGCTAGACGTATAAAACACTGGTATACATCTATTTGTATTTTTCTTGAGACTTACAACAGAGATATAAGAATGGTTGGTGCTTCATATTTGGCTAAGCCCAACACCCTGTGTAGTAGTAGAATGGGGAAGCTGCAGCTCAAAATTGAGTTTTAAGACATGTTAGCAGAGGTATTAGTGATTAGGCTACTTTGTATGAGTCTGTGGAAAGGTATACTTGAAGTATGCCGCATAAATCTAGGTATAAAACACAGGTATACATCAATTTGTATATTTCTTTTATATATGATGCAACTAGCAAAAGGTACAGAGACATGCATGCATGCTTTCAGGAATATGGTGAAGCTTACAACAGAGACATGCGATGGGTTGCTTGTTTATATTTGGCTAGGCCCAACACCCTGAGTAGTTGCAGAACAGTGAAGATGCAAGAGAAAAGTGAGGTTTTAGATTTGTTGTCAGAAGGATTACTGATTAGGGTTCTTTCTATGAGTCTGTGGAATGGTACAGTTGAAATACGTCGCATCATTTTAGGTGTCTCCATGAAATGGGAAGTGCAGTCTGTCAAGTTTTAAGGTCTGCATGGTCTTGTGAATGAGTTATGTCTCTACTTGCACATGTATTCTCATACTTGTAGCCAATTTGGACCAGGAAAGCGAAGCCTTACTGACCCACCTACAGCAAGCTATAGATATAGTGGCACCAGAACGGAAAGAAAAAGTCAGGGATAAAGGAAAGGGGGCCCCATGGTTCAATGAACCATTGAGGGAAAAAAAAAAACATGTCCGCCAAGCTGAAAGGCGGTGGCGGAAAAGTTATGAGCCAGCAGAGCTAAATGCATATAAAGCCCTTTTTTCCGTCTATAAATCAGCTATCCTAGCAAGGAAAGCGGAGTACTATGAGGGAAGGATTGTCCAGGCAGAGAACAAACAGAAAGAGACTTTCGCTATTCTGAAAGAATTGAGTCAAAAAGCGGAGAAGAAGTCCACAATCGCATCATTAGATTGTGATGCCTTCCAGTATTTCTTCCTTCAGAAAGTTAAGGATATCATCTTGGAAATTGATAGAACACCTACCAATCCCAGTTCCCTCCTTCAGACCTACCCCTCCCTTTGCCCCAATAGTCAGCTTTCTAACTTCCCTAAAATTGACTTAGTCACGTTAGCATCATTAGCAAATCACACCAAATCAGGGTCTCGGGTAGACCCTTGTCCTCCAAGGATCTTTCAATTGGCCCTGCCAGGGCTGGAGAAGCAGATCCTGGAACTTTTAAATAATTCTTTGACTATGGGCTATTTACCGATAAATTTCAAAGAAGCCAGGGTTACCCCCCTGTTGAAAAAACCTGGAGCAGATACTCTGACTCTAAAGAATTACAGACCCATTTCTCAGCTCCCCTTTCTAGCCAAGATGTTGGAACAGTACGTATTAAAGATACTTTCGAAGTATTTGGAGGACCACCAGTTACTCCAAGCTAGACAGGCGGGCTTTAGAGCTCATCATAGTACAGAGCTAGTGATGTTGGCTGTGCTGGATGAGCTCAGAGTTATGGCCGACAATAAACAGCCGAGTGCCCTGATTCTACTAGATCTGTCAGCGGCATTCGATACGGTTAGCCATAACATATTGCTGAACCGTCTCACCAATCTGGGCATCAGTGGGCAAGCATACCAATGGCTAAAGTCATTTTTGTCTGATCGTACTCAGAGAGTGCAGCTGGGCGAGCAGATATCGGATCTGGGCTCTCTGGCATGTGGGGTACCCCAGGGCTCTGCACTATCTCCACTTCTTTTTAATATCTATTTGCAACCCCTTGTGGAGACTCTGACTCATATGGACTGTCAGGTCTTCAATTATGCCGATGATACTCAACTTCTTATCCGGCTTAACAATTCCTGCCAGGCCCAGGAGTCGGCCAGAAAGTTGCTCAGGTTTACTGTAATTTGGATGACGGCCAATTCATTGAAAATAAATCCGGATAAGACCGAATTGCTCGTCATTCCATCAAATAATAGCCCTTGGTGTGAGCTCTTCTGGCCTCCGGAACTAGGTGTAGTTCCGGTACCAGTCCCGGTTGTAAAAAGCCTGGGGCTGAAAATTGACTCTGAATTATCTATGTCTTGCCAGGTCACCACGGTAGTAGGTATCTGCACTGGTTTACTCAGGCAGCTACGGAAACTTGCTCCTCTTTTGTCTACATCATCATTACAGTCAATTGTTTCTGCCACTGTCATCTCCAGGCTGGATTACGGGAACGCCCTTTACATCGGCCTCCCCCAGAAGCTTATTGGGAGATTACAGGTGGTGCAGAACAATGCGGCCAGGCTTATCTTTAGACTTCCTAGAAAAACACGCGCTACCCCTCTGTTATATAAACTACACTGGCTCCCTATTAAACAGAGTGCGCAGTTTAAGGGTCTATGTATTGCCCACAAGGCAATATACGGTCAGGCACCCAAGTATATAAAAGCTCGCTTGGAGAAATATGTTCCTGGCCGGACCCTGCGATCCTCTGAGGCTTGTAGGTTGCTTTCCCCTAGGTACATCTCTAAATATAAGGGGGGTAGAGCGTTCTCTGTTTTTCTCCCACAGATCTGGAATGATCTGCCGGAGTACTTACGCAGGGAACCGGCTCTGCTCATCTTCAGGAAGCATTTAAAGACTTTCTTATTTAGAGAGGCGTTAACAACTGCGTAATCTTCTTCCACCACTGCTGCTGGTTTTATTTCTGCCCCAGTGACTTGCTCACTCTTCTCTAGAAGCGCTTAGAGACCTGAAGGTGATTTGCGCTACACAAAAGCCATATAACATAACATAACATAACATAACTTGTTATGCATCTGAAGATGCTAGACGTGTAAATCACAGGTATACATCTATTTGTATGTTTCTTTTATATATGATGCTACTAGCAAAAGGTACAGACGCATGCATGCATTCTTTCAGGAATATGGTGAGACTTACAACAGAGACATGCAAAGGGTTGCTCCTTTAAATTTGGTAGGCCCAACACCCTAAGTAGTTGCAGAATAGTGAAGCTGCAGCACAAAAGTGAGGTTTAAGACATGTTGGCAGAGGGATCAGTAATTAGGCTACTTTGTATGAGTCTGTGGAAAGGTACACTTGAAGTAAGCAGCATAAATCTAGGTGTCTGTTTGAAATGTGAAGTGCAGTCTGTCAAGTTTTAAGGTCTGCATGGTCTTGTGACTGAGGTATGTCTCTACTTGCAAATGTATTCTCATACGTGTTATGCATCTGAAGATGCTAGACGTATAAAAGACATGTATACATCTATTTGTGTGTTTCTTTTATATATGATGCCACTAGCAAAAGGTGCAGACACATACATCCATGCTTTCAGGAATATGGTGAGACATGCAACAGACACATGCGAAGGGTTGCTGCTTTATATTTGGCTAAGCCCAACACCCTGAATAGTAGTAGAAAGGGGGAACCTGCAGCGCAAAGGTGAGGTTTAAGACATGTTCGTAGAGGTATTAGTGATTAGGCTACTTTGTATGAGTCTGTGGAATGGTACACTTGAAGTATGCCGCATACATCTAGGTGTCTGTTTGAAATGTGAAGTGAAGTCTGTCATGTTTAAAGGTCTGCATGGTCTTGTGACTGAGGTATGTCTTTATTTTGCACATGTATTCTCATATATGTTATGCATCTGAAGATGCTAGATGTATAAAACACAGGTATACATCTATTTGTATGTTTCTTTTATAGATGATGCCACTAGCAAAAGGTACAGACACATGCATGCATTCTTTCAGGAATATGGTGAGACTTACAACAGAGGTATGTGAAGGGTTGCTGCTTTATATTTGGCTAGGCCCAACACCCTGAGTAGTAGTAGAATAGTGAAGCTGCAGCAGAAAAGTGAGGTTTAAGACATGTTGGCAGAGGGATCAGTGATTAGGCTACTTTGTATGAGTCTGTGGAAAGGTACACTTGAAGTACACCGCATAAATCTAGGTGTCTGTTTGAAATGTGAAGTGCAGTCTGTCAAGTTTTAAGGTCTGCATGGTCTTGTGACTGAGGTATGTCTTTACTTGCACATGTATTCTCATATGTGTTATGCATCTGAAGATGCGACGTATAAAACACAGGTATACATCTATTTGTAAGTTTCTTTTATGTGTGATGCCACCAGCAAAAGATACAGATGCATGTATGCATATTTTTAGGAACATGGTGAGACTTACACTAGTAATATTGCAAAGATTGATGTTTTGCATTTCTGGAGTTCTCTTGCTTCTTTCGGCACTTCTCTTGACTGTTTCTGCACCTCCGTTGCTTCTTTCTGCATATATGTTGCATCTTTCTGCAACCGTCTTATCTCTTTCTGTACCTCTGTTGCTTTTTTTCTGAACTTCTCTTGTTTCTTTCAGCACCTTTTTTGCTTCTTTCTGCACCCCTTTTTCACCTTTCTGCAGCTCTCTTGCCTGTTTCTACATCTTTGTTGTGTGCTTCTGCACTTTTCTTGTGTCTTTCTGCAGCTTATTTTCCTTTCTGCGCATCTCTTGATTCCTTATGCATTCCTCATGCCTCTTTGTGCACCTTTGTTGCTTCTTTCTACACTTGTCTTTCTACCTTCTGCACCTGTTCTTTTGAGACTCATCTTGCTTATTTCTGCACCCGTGTTGCCTCTTTCTGTACTTCTCTTCCCTCATTCTGCATCTCTGTTGCATCTTTGTGCAGTTCTCTTGCTTCTATTTGCACCCCTCTTGCCTTCTTCTGCATCCCTTTTTCCTCTTTTTGCACCCCTCTTTCTTTTTTTCTGCATTTCTCTTGCCTCTTTCTGCACCTCTATTGTCTCTTTCTGCAACCCTCTTCCCTGTTTCTGTTCCTCACTTGCTTCCTTCTGTGCTTGTCTTACTTGTTTATGCAGTTCTCTTTGCTCTTTCTGCAGTTTTCTTGGTTCTTTCTGCACCTCTCTTCTTGTTTCTGCAACCCTCTTGCCTCTTTGTGCACCTCTCTTGCATGTTTGTGCACCTCTGTTGTGTCTTTGGGCACCTCTATTGTCTCTTTCTGCACCGCTGTTGCTGCTTTCTGCATTTCTCACATTATTCAGTAGCTGTGTTGTTGTTTGTGTATTTCTTTTTGCTGTTTCTAAACCTTTCATTTTCTTTCAGTCTCTTTCTTTCTCTTTCACCACCTTTTTTCCTGTTTATGCTGTTGTTTTGCTTGTTTCTACAGTTTTGCTTTTATATTTGTTATAAAGTGAATAGCAATGTAATTGTAATTAATTGCTTACTAGTTATTATGAATATTGAGATGCAATTAATTTAAAATACTTAATTGATGTAAGAAACTATTGAAACTATTCTTTCTTTTTTATAAAATTATTTTGCATGGATTACAAATTGAAGATGGCAAGAAAACACGAAAAGAGAAGACAACAAAGAAAACAGAAGTATTTAATCCAAACTAAAAAGAGAGCACTAGAAAAAGATCAAAATGTTACCCAAGATTAAGTCTGTTCTGGTAAGAGTACTAAACAATTTCTTAAAACAGTTGCAGAGAGATTAAAAAATAGACAATAATAATGAAAGGAAAAATAAAAGTTTTACAGCAAAGCACAAGGAGAAGAAGAACTTTAATGGTAAAAAACATTAGTTTTTGGAAAAACAACACATGTTATAAGAAGACAAAAACAATTTAAAGAGATACGTATACAAATGTTTCGAAGTAGAGTAATTCAAAATTTATTAAAAGAGTCTAAAAAGTATAAAAGAAGATCAGCAGCGTATAAGAAGAAGCAACACATTGAAAGTGTAGTAGATACTGCTTTTAAATTGAAACGAAAATTATTTATATTAATATTGAAGAGAATGAGAACATTGGGTAAAACAATGGTGTTTATGAAAGAGAAAAGCAAAAGAAAAAGACTTGTTAATAGAACTAACTTTTGTAAAAGTTTTACTGGTGAATGGAAGCACACTTCTAGTACTGAGCCTTTCTTTAATAAAGAAAGCTACTTTTAACAGAACACATTAGTATATGCAGTTGATACTAGTGGTCGATGCTATGAGATGAAAGATGGTTGTCCCATTCCAAAAGAAAAAATGGTTGTTGGGAGTGTGGAAGAAGTAATAGCTGAAGACGTTCAAGGGAAGCGTACACAAGCTCCTGTATATAAGTGGGATTGTAGCAGTATTTGAAGTATTCAACAGGAATCTATTGACATATTGCAATTTTTTTTACGAGACTATGGAAAAAAGTCTTAAAAAGATTAAGATGTTACAAGGAGTAGATCCATGTAAAATAAGAAAATATACTAAGTTGCAGGGAAATTCTCTGGCTTGTCTTTCAAGAAAAGTGTGTTGATGTACTTTTCATCACTTAAGATCGTTAGCAGTACACCACTCAGAAATGCGGAAGTTAGTAAGGAGACTCTACTATGTAAAAAGTCCTGCATTAGGTTTAAGCGAAATGAACACAGCTCTTCTGCACGGTTCACTGAAGATGTACAAAAAATTTGTGATGATATACAGTTTCCTTTTTTTGGTTCACAAGAGGAGTGTAGAGAAAGTGAGAGCTTGATAAGTGTAGGTCTTGAAGAACAGGTGAAAGAGCAGTGCTTAATTTGTGCCGGTGGTTTCTGGTGCTTAGCACCGGCACCTTTTTATCAGGGCCGGGTCTACACTGCCACTGCCAACTTACATCACTGCAGTCTGCACGTCATGTGTTAAAGTAAATTAAATATAATTGCCGGCTTACTGCAGTGTTGTTCACACTCTGTTCCAGTCTCAGACAGTCTCCAGCAGTAGTCCTTCGGTGAAGAAGAAGCGTGGTGATGACATGCAGTGCTGCTGCTGAGAGAGCGCAGCGAGCCTGATAAATTCATTCAATTATGTGAATTTTAATTAATTAATTTGCTTTCAGTTGCAGTGTTGCTGGTGGATGGGCCACTAATTGGGCTGCATTTGGTTCTATGGGGGTACCGTAGGGGGCTACATTGGGCAGCGTGTGCCGTGCGTAAACTTTTTCCTTCCATGGATGGTGGACCACGCCCCCGCACACACGCACTGCAGTGGACGAGTAGCAGCAGTTAACATGACGTTGAGGTGGGAACTTTTATGCAGCAGCGCAGCAGGCCTCTTAATAATGGTCAGTACTGACAAAGGCAGTGCCAGTGCCACCAGTCCACTCCAGCAGTAACCGACAACCGGACTGCAGTAATTAATAAAAAAACCAACTCTCACGTCTCAAGTCTTAAAGTTAGGATTTTTCTCAGTTTAGGAGTAGTAAAGCTAACTTTACTACTCCTAAACTGAGAAAAATCCTAACTTTAAGACTTTCGGTATTCACAGAAGGCATTTAGGAATCCTAAAGTTAGGAGTCCTAACTTTACTACTCCTAAACTGAGAAAAATCCTAACTTTAAGACTTTCGGTATTCACAGAAGGCATTTAGGAGTCCTAAAGTTAGGACTACTAACTTCTGTGAATACCGAAATGAGTAAGTTCATTCTGGGAATACCAAAATGAGTAAGTGTATTCTGTGAATACCAAAAGTACTAACTTTACGTTTTTGACGTAAGTTAGTTCTGTGAATCAGGCCCATCGATTTTAAACTGCTTTGCACAGGGCAAATAAATGTGTTAACTTAACTGTATTTTGCTACTGTTTATATTTATACATGGACTACTTTTAAAGCACACAAAATTCAAGCTAGTGAAAAAGATATATGAATCAAATACACTAATTAAGTTTTAAAAAATGGCTTTGTTAGAACAAAAATTTAATTTGCATGATGTATGCCCTTGTGGCCTGCCAGCCCTGCATGCCGGAACTGCATTCCTGTGATCCTGGTTTTCTGATTTTTGTCATGACACACGCTAATTCCATGTGTGTAAATTGCCTGAGAAACAATCTTTTGATAATAATTGGTCCTGGACCCGGTCCTGAACCAGGAGGGGTGCACCAAGCGTACTGTCCCTATCGTGGGTTTCATGCCTCGAGCGCGGTGATGGCAGCGTACCATGATTGGTGAATTACAGTGGCAGGCCTGTACCTGTGAGGCGTGAATACACACTTAGAAGCTCAGTCATTCGAAGTTCTGCTGCTCACGATGAATCTGGAATCCTGAACACAACTTTCTATGCTTTGTGCATGTTTGTATGTGTGTGTTGTGCGTGCGTTCGATGGTATTGGATGCCATGCACAGGTGATACAGGCCCACAAGTTAGGATGCCTGGAGCAGCGAGACGTGCTTCTTGCACTCACAAGGTTATTTATGGCCCTGGAGTGCCCTTTAGAGGGCGTATGTCAATACCACGCTCAAGCTGTCCCGAAGCCTTAAAAGTATACACTTCGGCTCGACTAGACCGCTGGAGTGCGTTCCCTCAGTGAAAATCCAAATAACAGGCCGACCTGTAGGCACAACATTAACATAAAGCAATGACAGATGGATAAGCACAAATATGAACAGTACGTCTACAGGATAAGTTACCTAAGAGACTCTCATGTCTTATCTGTGCTCTGCTGGGGCAAGAAAGAGGAGCATAGATGAGAGACAAGGACTATTATGGCACATTGTGTTCTGATTGGTTGAAGTTGTGTTCGACTTCAATTCCTGGTGATTCATGGGAAAGGTAGTTTTTTGTTAAAGGTTGAAGCTGCTGTAGTCAAAATAAAGGGAGACAGATGAGCATAATCCTCGCCTCCAGTCCTGACATAAGATTGGTGGGAGTTGTTATGTACTGGTTTACTACACAGACAGCAACTGATATATATGATCTCAGCCCATGGCTAGTATTAGGAGCCCTCTCAGTCACTGAACTTCATGCTGATCAGACTGGTTCTGACACACCTGGACAGGCACAGACATTACTCTCACTCCTTGTGATTAATCCAGTGCTAGACGGTAATGTCCCCTAATGATCGCAGGATGTGATGACAGACCACGTAAACAGCGCGTGCATGACATCCTGGGAAAAGGAAAGCGAGGGAGCGGAAGACTCTGTCCCTGTGCTCAGCAGCTCAGGTGTTGAGGAAATGGAGTGAGGCAGTTGTGAATGAAAGCATGAGTTTCATTCATCCCACATGCACCCGAGAAGAGAAAGGACGGGAAGAACAGAGAGCTGAACAGATTATTTTGGCCTCTTTCGGCCTCGATCCTGAGGTGCTGAGGTGTATTTTACAGTAGTAGGGAGGATTCCTGCCTTTTTTAAGGAGCCGGCCTGGCTTCTGGTCATGTCATCAAGTCCAATTTCTGCCCATTTGGCATCACTATATTCATTTCACAGCATCTCTCTGTCTTGTGCATTTTCCCCTGTGGCACACTGGGCAGTTTAAACGCAAACAGTACCCAGTTGCCCCCTTGACTAGGTTGGTACTCTTTAGCAGCCCAGGGGCCTCATTACAAGTGTCCAGTGTCAGATGTGATAATTCTCGCATCCAAAAAAATCTGACCTGAGGTGGTAGGAATTTATCGGAGGTGAAAATTATCGACTATGCTAGTATGCTGTCTTTTGAGGGAACCTGCAAATGTTGCTGCTTGCTTACTGCACGAGCACCCACATGTCCCACGGAACCCAGTTTACACCAGACCTTTTACCCTTGTAAACGCCTGCCAAATTTAAACAAAAGGTACTATCTGTATTTCACATGGTAACGTAGGCTGGCAGGAAGGCAGAGCACCAGTGCAGCAAGCAATTATTTCTTTCAGAGCAACTCACTGCTGCTAACTTGCTTCCCTCTTGTCAGAGGAATGAAAGGAATCTATTAAAAGTCATATAATATCTGACATGGAAATGATGGAGTGCCAGCATCACTATTGTTACAAAAAGACTATCTTTAGCCAACCAACACACTCACATAGATGGTGTCTTGATTTTGTTGCGGTGAAAGTGAACTGGTGGACCACTGTGTGGGGATGGGGTAGATGTCTGACTCTGGGCACTGTCTCATCTTCAACAGCATGGGACCTTTACATTGTCAGAGATTGAACTATGGAGTTTCATTTAAATCACTTCTTCCATTTTTACCTGATCGACACTCTTACAACCTATATCCAGCCACCCACCACGATCATATAGATAGATGGTATTAGAGAGTATTCAGGGAACAAGTGCTGAGCCACTATTAGCACTATCTAGCAAAAGGCGGGAGACACTGACTGCACTCTCTTGTCAGTAAAGCATGGTATTTTGCTATTGTACTCCACACGTGTTATGGCACATTCTACATATGTTAATGTTTAATGTGTTCTCTCTGCCTTTAGCATTGAGTGTGTCTGTGTGTGCGTGTGTGTGTTTGGGACAGTGAGGGTGGAGGATGGGTAACGTCAAGTATGGAATGGTTTAGGTTTTTGTGTGTTTGTATGTGAAGGGCACGTATTCTGATTCTATGTAAGTCTCAGTTGCTCTGGTTCATTTTCATTTTTGCCCTTGGTCTTTGTCACTAAGTATGTGCAAAACCTTTGTATTGTTATGTTTTTGCACTCTGTGTGAGTACTCTACCATCCAAAAATGTAATATGTCTGTGTGTGCGCATGTGCATGCATACGTACAGTTGTCCTTGTGGGTGTCTGTGTGTCTCTGCTTTATTCAGCCAACTCAGCAAACATCACAGACCAAGATGTTTTATATAAAGTGCTTGTTAAATAAATTGTGTTTGGCGGTCCTTCCAATGTGATACTTGCATTGTGGACATGCCTTGTGGTCATGGATGGGTTGTTCTTGTTCTTGGGTATGATGTTTGGATTTTTCACAATCCACTTACTTCAGTGATATACCATTGAGGGCAGCACCAACACTCTGAAAATTGTTCCAGCGTCACTGGCAGAATGTGAGTGGGGCTTTTCTCAAATGAATCTTATGTGCACATCTACAAGAGCATCATTGCTGATTGAAACATCTTCTTTAATGTTTTTAAATCTTGTTGGCCCACCTTTTAAGAGATTCAACCCCATCCCCTATGTTCAGTCATGGCTTGCAAAAGGACGAAGAGTGGCTGATGATACTAGGAGTAAAGCAAGGAAAGAGGAAGACTTGGAATGCACAAGCAATTTAGAAAGTTTATGGGCTTTTCTGGAAAAATAGATGCTAGCCCAGTTCAACTGACAAAACACGCCTGTGCAATGTTTTAAATAAGTTAAAAAGTTAGGCTTTACCGTCTTTAGATATCTGTTTATTGTTCTAGTTTATATATGTTATTTATTTGCGTTCATAACATTTTATTGACAGCGTGGAGCAGGTGGCGAACTTACTGCTCCGCTAAGGATGGATCGTGGGGTACGTCAGGGCTGCGTCCTTGCTCCTTTTTTTATTTTGCTTATATATAAATGACCTAGAAAGTCAAATCAAGAAAGGGAACGTGGACGCGCCACTGGTAGGTCGTAGGTCACTACCAGCACTGCTATATGCGGATGACTGCGTATTGATGTCCAGAACCGGGGTGGGGCTGCAGAGGCTTCTAAATAGTTTTAACAGCTTCATGAATGATCTTGGCCTAAAAACAAATGTAGCAAAGTCACACATTATGGTGGTGAGTAAATCCCCATAGGTTTTAAAGACATGCTATATAATGAATGAAAAACTGTCCTATGTGTCGACCTTTTCTTATTTAGGGATTTTGTTCGACCAAAAAAGTTCTTGGCGACATTTAGTTGAGGCCAAGATAAGGGACTTCAACAAAAATGTGGAGGCCATCTTTAGATTCACTAAAAAATTAGGCTCTAGGCCCATCAAAGTGATTACTAATATCTATAAAGCCCGCACGTGTCCTGTTACTCTGTATGGCGCTGGAGTCTGGGGCTCCAGTAATATCAAGGGCCTACAGAGGGCAGAGAACACGTTTATGAAACGACTTTTGACAGTACCCAAAAGTACCGCTGCCACCATTTGAACTGGGTGTGACCCCATTGTCATTTTGCATACAATTAGCTCCTTTATAGCTATGGTATAACATCTGGGCAAAAGAAGAAGCAGTCTTGAATCGTGCCATTGTCCTAGATTGTTTAAAATTGGATCATTTAAAAAAAATCCCCTGAATTTCTTACATTAGTAATCAGTTTGAGAAATTGGGACTGCCAGACTGCCTCGAAAGACCTGGTAATATAGTTAACATATAGAGAGCCAGGCTGAAAAAAGAATTCCTAACCTACTTGTATTCGGTTAGAGATAACTTGGAGAGGGGTAAAAAAGGGTCGCTGACCATTCACTATTAATTTGCACACCAGGTATTGAGCCCTACCTCTCCTTTTATTTTAGTCACACTAAAATGTTTTATCTGATAAGATTTAGTACTTCTTACTTACTGGTTTCATACCCACGTGATGCACATTGTGATGCTAACTTGGAACTGTGCCCATGCGACTCAAAGTCAGTCCAGTGCACCTTGCATTTTATGTTTTTTTGTAAACTTTATACAGAAGCGAGATGTGCCTTTTTGAAACCGCTTTTACGATTTTTAAACATTCGAAAGTGTCGGGCTGCGTTACATTATCTTCAACTGCTAAACGATTAATTCATTTGTTTAATGGTGTATAAGTATATTTCCACGGCTGTTCGGCAACGGAATATTGTTGGAAAATGATCATCTTGTATAATGACTACATCACCATGACTATGATTTAAGACTTCTTGTGAGGATATATAATATGATATTGTTTAATTTTAGAAAGTGCAGTTAATATTCATATGGAATTTGTATACCAATGTCTTCTCTGTGTTTGGTAACAATCAGATTGAAATGCTGTTTTATCTAGGCATTACAACTCTTAGCGAACGGTTCCCTGTAAAAGATTGGCATCTGGTTACTTGTAACCATTATCGCTATGGATTTATCACTAATTGTTTGCATTTTATTTTATTATGAATTATCTGCATCTTATTTTATGAAATGTTTTTTATGATGTTTCCTTTTATGGCTGGCACACAGCCGAATAAAGATTTGTGACTGACTGACAGCGTCAATTTATTTAATATTTTTTATATTTATGTGTCTTCCTTGTTTGAATGTTATATTTATTGTTTTATTTTACATATTTTATTTATTTTGTATTTATAAGACTTAATTTGCTTTTTCTTTTTTCACTTTAGAACATGTATTTATCTATATTTTATTTTTAGCTTTTTTGTCTTTACATATTTATATTTTGTATGGCACTATGGTCATTTTGCACTAATAGGCATGACTTGAGATATGGCCAAATTCAAACTACTCAGCACCTACTTTCTTCAGGCCTATGTTCTTCTAGGACTTTTTTTGGGAGATGACGTTATTCTGTGCTTTATGTTAAGATATGAATCGTTAATTAAATAATTAAAAAATAATATTTTGAACATATGCCTCTTTTGTAATCTCTTCTTGTCTGTGTGATACAGAACTACATTTGGAAACACCAATTAAGTTCCATGTGTTTTTACTATTCTGAAATTCTAATAAATGCACATATATTGCTCCAGGGGAGTACGTTGTAGTAACAAGCCCAATTGATAATCATCTTTTTTCAATTGTTTCCCTAAAATTAATCGCTTTAACGAAATACTCTACTATTTATGAACCAAACCCCCTTCGGCCACTGGAAGTGACAAAGTGGCTCATTCAAGTGTATTGCATGATTTTATTCAATGTTTCTGTTTAGTGCGTCTTCAGAACATTTTGGTTTATCTTGTCATATAAGATATTTAAATGTTGTACCTTTGAACTCATGACACACAATTAGACTCTGTTAAAAATGACATACCCAAGTATTGTCCTTTCCCCAAATCAGAACATAGAGCGCTGGAATGTTTCAAATGTCCCTTTTCAATGCATTAGTCGTTTTAGCTAATTTGTTCCAAAATTGTGCTTTAAATGCACTTTTGATTTAATCTTTTTTTTCACAGGGCAGGAGAACCTCCTATCATATCCTTACTTGCGGGAAGGTTCCCTTGCTGAAATTCAGATCAGCTATTACATCTGACTTTCAGCAGTGCCAGTTGAGGATGTGGGCGGAGCCAATAGAGTAATTGGGTGGAGCCAGTGGAAGAAGTGGGTGGAGCCAGGTCGGAAGTGGGTGGAGCCTCTGAAAAATATTTGAGCACCTGGACTTCATATTTTACTGTCCACTAATTATAGTGGGCACCTTGCACCAGTCCAAATCGACTCTTATGGTAGGTAGGTCAAAGACAACCTTATTGAAAGCTATCCTAGTGGTAGCTGTGGAGAGCAGCCTTCAGGCTAAGTCTTGAAGGAATGTAAAGCAGCTTGTTTTACCAGTCTATAATCTCTTGAGTGACCAAATGAAAGAGCACCACACCAGGTATATATTCAAAATATATGTATTTATTACTAAACACACCCCTCTAGTCTCTTTATGAGGCTAGAGTTCGAAATACATAGGTTATAAGATCTTAAATCACAGTAATAGCACAAATACACGTTTGGGCCCTAGGGGCGTACCAAACCATATACCAATAAAGTGGTATGCGAACCACGACTGAACTAGACACTAGGCCTAGAGCCTCTAGAAGTGCTTGGACCACAAGGAACCACCCAAGGTAGTGACACAGGGGACCCACGGGAGACGCGTGCAGTGTAAATACACAACCGCGATACGCCGTTAACTTCTATGGAGAAAGTCGGGATCGGGAAAATAGAGGAAAGGGACACTTTAAAGAGGACTAGGACAAAACCCTTTGAGATCTAGGACTTTGAAGAGTCTCTACCCACGGGAGCACCGGAGTACTCGTGTTACCTCACCCAGGGAAGCCGGGTGCATAGGTGCCTTTCGGGGTCGGGTTTCGTCGTCGGTTCTTATGGCGATCTGCTGCAAAGTGCTGCTGGCGACCAGGAGAAAAGTGTCCGGGTGGATCCAAGAGTGGATCGGAGTTCTGAAGAACCTGAAAGCAGAGGGGACAGAGTCTGGGTCACTAGCCAGTGACCAGGGAGGTGATGGACGGATGCCCACCGATGTCGAGTGCTTCAGGTGCGTTGACGGTCGTCTCGTTTCAGCAGCCACGAGGTCCAGGAGGCGTTGTCGGCGACCAGGAGCAGGATTCGGGCTGGTACACGATGTCTGTCGAGTGCTGCGGTGTCGGCGACCAGATTGGACCCAACAAGCCTTGGCAACGGCAAGTCTCGATGTAGCTGAAGATCGTCGATGGTGCAGACCAGCAAGGTCTGGGGAACTCACCCAGCAAGGGTAAGTGAGGGCAGGCCTGGAGCAACCAGACTGCCAAGTAAAGAAAAGATTGGCCTTCGGTAAGGGCTACTAGCCAACGGGCTAGCGACCGCGAAGGAGCCTCGTGACGCCGCACGTGGAGCTGGCTTACAGGACACTCGTGGAGTGGGGGCCAGTGATCTTCGGTGCAGGTGGTGCTGGAGGCTAGGGCTACTCGGAGCCCAAAGCACGACTTCTTGGGAGACCCAGAAGATGGTGCACTTGCAAGTGTGCTCGGTGTCCAGGGGTCACGGTCTCACGTTACCCACGATAGCCACGGGCCTCAGCTTTGCTGGGGACTCAGGGTAGCCTCGGGGAAGTCTGAGAATCCACCTCTGGTGATGCGATGACTTCGGCGTCCGACGGGAGCTTCAGTGATGCGAACCGGACAGATGCTTCTTTGGTGCCTGCCAAGCAGGGGAGTCACTCCTTGACCCCAAGGGAGATTCTTCAGTCCTCTAATCTTGTCGTAGAGCGTCGAAGGTCCAGGATTCCGTGTCAGAGTTTCGTCCAGGTATAATCTAAAGTCCTAAGGACTGGGTTCCTACCTTTATTCCAAAAATAGGGGATGGACTACTCTGTGGCCCCACCTATGGGTGGGTCAGGGCAGAGGGGTGGCTACACCCCTTTCCCTTTGTCCAGTTCGCGCCAAAGCAGGGGCTGCAAGCCCCTGATCCGGTTTGAACTGGGGTATGCACAGGGACACCAAATGTGCCCCCAGTGCAGGACTTCAAAGCACCCGAAAGTGCTCCCGCCCAGCCCCAATACACTTTGTCCTGTCTGGGGAGGTGGTCACACCTCCCTGGGACAGGAAACCTATTGTCCAGGCCTCCCCTGCCGGAGTTTCGTCCAGCAGCAGGAGGCCAGACTCGTGTCTGTGGCAGTAGCATCCATTTTGTGATGCCAGGCTCTGGAAAGAAGTTACCGGACTCGTCAGAGTTAACATGCCTTTCCCTCTAGAAGGGTGGAATGCTACCCCCGCCGCCAGAATTGGCGGGGGGTAGTATTCCAAGATGTTTGACACCAAACACGACATGTTTTGGTGCAGCCATTCCATAGTTAGCATTTTACCGCGAGGATATAATGCGTTTAAGAGTATATGGTCAGGCTGCACTACAAACAGCATCAGAGATGGTCTCCGAACGCTGCAGAGGGGCCCTGCTCATGCAGGGGCACCCTCTCACATAGAAACCATGCACTCTGCCTTTAGGATTGATAAGGCCTGCCTTAGGAGTGACTTATAGGTTTATATGTGTGTATGCATTTAGTGATATAGGTAACCTATACCACAGCAAGGGGTGCATGCACCACCTTACCCAGGCTGCAGTAGCAGACCTGTGGTGTCAGTTTGGATGGCCTACCAGGGGTGGCATAATATATGCTGCAGCCCCTGGCAGGCCTCTGAGGTACCTATGCCCTTGGTACATAGTATACCATATACTAGGGACTTACAAGGGCACTCCAGATCCCAATCAGAGATGTGCCTAAGGCACATGGATACCCTTTTAAAGAGGAAACAGCTAGGCTGGGGTTCTGAATAGCAGGGCCCCAGCCAGACTAATGTCGAAAACCAGTGAAGTATCAGCAAAAAGTGGGGGTACCCCTGTGAAGCAGATCCTACTCTCCTACACAACCCCCCCAAACGTAGGGACATTAAACTAACCTTGCCCAGTTAAGTCTTCATGTTCTAAGTGGAAATACCTAGAGAGTCCATCTGCATTCGCATGGTTACTCCCAGGCCTATGTTCCACTGTAAAGTCCATCCCCTGTAGGGAAATGGACCACCTAAGCAGTTTGGGGTTTTCACCCTTCATTTGTTTTAGCCATAAGAGGGGCTTATGGTCTGTCTGAACCAGGAAGTGTGTACCAAACAAGTATGGCCTCAACTTCTTCAGAGCCCAGACCACAGCAAAGGCCTCCCTCTCTATGGCTGACCAACGTTTCTCTCTAGGGGTCAGCCTTCTGCTAATAAAAGCTACTGGCTGATCCTGACCTTCTTCATTCAATTGTGACAGTACAGCCCCTACCCCCAATTCAGATGCATCAGTTTGAACAATGAACTTCTTGGAGTAATCAGGACTCTGCAGAATTGGAGCAGTGCACATGGCCTGCTTGAGGTCATCAAATGCCTTTTGACAGCTAACTGTCCACTGAACCTTTTTGGGCATTTTCTTAGAAGTTAAGTCATTCAAGGGTGTCACTATTGATCCATACCCCTTGACAAATCTCCTATAGTACCCAGTCAGGCCTAAGAAGGCTCTCACCTGAGTCTGGGTAGTCGGAGCAGTCCAGTCCATGATGGTCTGGATCTTGCTCTGCAAAGGTTGAACCTGGCCTCCACCCACAAGGTGGCCCAGGTACACAACCTGACTCTGCCCTATCTGGCACTTAGTGGCCTTGATAGTCAGGCCTGCCTTTTGCAGGGCCTGTAAAACATTCCTGAGGTGGACCAGGTGATCCTCCCAGGTGGAGCTAAAGACAGCAATATCATCTAGATAAGCTGCACTATAGGCCTCCAGTCCTGTGAGAACTGTGTTCACCAACCTCTGGAAAGTGGCAGGTGCATTTTCAGACCAAAGGGCATCACCACAAATTGATAATGCCCACTAGGGGTTGAAAATGCTGTTTTGGGCTTTGCAGCATCAGCTAGTCTGATCTGCCAGTAGCCAGCTGTTAGGTCAAATGTGCTGAGATACTTGGCAGAGGCCAAAGTATCTATGAGCTCATCTGCCCTGGGTATTGGATGGGCATCAGTCCTAGTGACTGCATTGAGGCCCCTGTAGTCTACACAAAACCTCATCTCTCTTTTCCCACCACTGGTGTGAGGTTTAGGTACTAGGACTACTGGACTAGCCCAAGGGCTATCTGAGGGCTCAATCACTCCCAATTCCAACATCTTCTGGACTTCAGTCCTGATACAGTCCCTGACATGGTCAGGTTGCCTATAAATCTTGTTTTTAATAGGCAGACTGTCCCCAGTGTCCACTTCATGAGTGCACCAGGTGGTCTGACTGGGTGTCAGAGAAAACATATGTCTAAACTGATTGAGGACTTGCCTGCAATCAGTTTGTTGCTGGGTAGTGAGGCTGCCTGCCAAGGCTACACCATCTACTGACCCATCGTCAGGGTTCTGTGAGAGCAGGTCAGGGAGTGGGTCACTCTCTTCCTCCTGCCCTTCATCAGTAGCCATGAGCAAGCCCATGTCTGCCCTGTCCACATATGGCTTAAGTCTGTTGACATGGAGAACCCTGTGGGGACTCCTGGGTGTTCCCAGGTCTACTAAGTAAGTGACCTCACCCTTCTGCTCAACAATAGTGTGGGGTCCACTCCATTTGTCTTGGAGAGCTGCTGGGGCCACTGGCTCCAACACCCACACCTTCTGTCCTGGCTGGTAAACAGTTAGGACAGCCTTTTGGTCATGCCAGGCCTTTTGAAGTTCCTGGCTAGCCTCAAGGTTTTTGGTTGCCTTTTTCATGTACTCAGCCATCCTGGAGCGGAGACCAAGTACATAGTCCACTATATCTTGCTTTGGGGGCTTGAGAGGTAACTCCCATCCTTCCTTCACCAAGCACAGTGGACCCCTCACAGGGTGGCCAAACAGAAGTTCAAAAGGGCTGTAACCAACCCCCTTCTGAGGCACCTCCCTATATGCGAATAAAAGGCAGGGCAAGAGTATGTCCCATCTACGCCTAAGCTTTTCTGGGAGCCCTTTAATCATGCCCTTCAAGGTTTTGTTGAATCTCTCAACTAAACCATTGCATTGTGGGTGATAGGGTGTGGTGAACTTATAAGTAACTCCACACTCCTTCCACATTGCCTTTAAGTACCCAGACATGAAGTTTGCACCCCTGTCTGATACCACCTCCTTAGGAAAGCCCACTCTTGAGAAAATTCCCAGGAGGGCCCTTGCCACCACAGGTGCTGTAGTGGTCCTAAGGGGTATAGCCTCTGGATACCTGGTGGCATGATCCACTACCACCAGTATAAATCTGTGCCCAGATGCTGTTTGGGGATCCATGGGACCAACAATGTCAATCCCTACCCTCTCAAAGGGCACCCCCACCACAGGTAGTGGTATCAGGGGGCCTTTGTAGTGCCACCTGCTTTGCCACTGGCTTGGCAGGTTACACAGGAGCGACAAAACTCCTTACTGTCTTCAGACATGTGGGGCCAGTGAAAGTGAGGGACAATTCTGTCCCAAGTCTTGTTCTGGCCCAGGTGTCCTGCTAAGGGAATATCATGGGCTAGGGTCAATAGGAAGCCCCTGAACTTCAAAGGTATTACCAACCTCCTGGTAGCACCAGGCTTGGGGTCTCTACTCTCTGAGTACAGGAGTCCATCATCCCAATACACTGTATGGGGACCACTAGCTTTCCCAGCAGCCTCAGCAGCAGCTTGCTGTCTGAGGGGTTCAAGGGAGGGGCAGCTCTGCTGCTCCTGGCTCAGATCTGCCCTAGAAGGTCCCCCTGTCCCCAAGAACTCAACCTGGTCAGGCTCAAGTTCCTCTGGGACAGTTCCTTCTTCAGGGCTGAGATCATCCCCCTCAAGGGACTGATCTTCCTCCTGAGCCAAGGGGGAAGGCACTGCCTTAACCCTACTACTCCTCCTCTTGGAAGGCACTTGGTCCATTCTTCCAGAATCCAAGGCCTGTTCAGTTTTAGACAGTTTAGCTTGTGACCTGGTCACAGCAAACACATCTGCAGGGATCCCCAGCATTTCTGCATGGGTCCTGAGCTCCACTTCTGCCCAAGCAGAAGTCTCTAAGTCATTGCCAAGCAAGCATTCGACTGGTAGGTTTGCACTCACCACAACCTTCTTAAGGCCAGTTACCCCTCCCCAGGAGAAGTTAACAACTGCCAGAGTATGGTCTGTTCTGACATTGCTAGCATTGGTCACTTGGTACATCTCACCAAGTATAACTTGCCCAGGTAGCACAAGGTCTTGTGTCACCATTGTGACACTTGCCCCTGTGTCCCTAAATGCCAAAGCCTCTCGTCCATTGATTAAAGGCTGTTGTCTGTACTTGCCCAGATTACTGGGACTCACAGTGGAGGTCACATCCATGCCTCCATCACAGACTAACACAGCCTGAGTCAGCTCCCTGACTAAGTCAGAGCCCAACTCAGTTCCCAGGGTGAACCCTACTAAACCCTTTGCTGGAGCACTTCCACCAACTGTACTAGGGGGAACAGGTGCCTTAGGGGCATTGGTGGATGCTGGACTGGAGTCTTTGGACTTGGTGCAATCACTGGTCCAGTGGGTCTTTTGCTTACAGACCTTGCACCATGGTTTTCTTTGGCCTTTACCCTTGGTAGACTGGGAATCCCCACCAGAAGAAGATTTTTGGGGGCCTGATGAAGACTTTTGATCTTTACCCTTCTCCCCACCCTTGTCAGAGTTCTTAGCATCTTGCTTCTTGGTTTCCCCACCTTGGTTCTGTACCTTCTGCTTCACCCTGGTTCTGACCCATTTGTCTGCCTTCTTTCCCAATTCTTGGGGAGAGGTCAGATCAGAGTCAACCAGGTACTGATGCAACAGCTGGTTTTGACAGTTATTAAGAATCTGCTCCCTCATTATCAGATTATACAATCCTGAGAAGTCACACACCTTACTGCCCATCAACCAGCCTTCCAGAGCCTTGGCAGAACAATCCACATAGTCTACCCAGTCTTGAGTCTGTGCTTTTTGGGTGTCTCTGAACTTCAACCTGTACTGTTCAGTGGTTAGGCCAAACCCATCAATAAGAGCACTCTTCAAGACCTTGTAATTGTCAGCATCCTCCTCTCTAACAGTGAGGAGCTTGTCTCTACCTTTGTCAGCAAAGGAGAGCCACAAGATTGCTGCCCACTGCTCCTGAGGGACCTTCTGTACCTTACAGGCCCTCTCTAAAGCAGTTATCCATTTGTGGATATCATCCCCACTCTGGTAGGGAGGGACAATCTTGCTCAGGTTCCTATGGTCATAGGACCTTTCCCTATCTCTAGGGATATGGCTGCCACCATGGGACTCTAGTCCCAACTTTCTTCTCTCTTTAAGGAGATCTAGGGATTCTCTATCTAAAGCCAATTGCTTCTTCCTGATCTCCAGTTGAGTTTCCTCATACTGGACCAGTCTCTTTCTTCTCTCATGAGAGGATTCCCTCCTGTGAGAAGAAACAGAGCTCCCTATTGAGGTGCCAGAGTGGTTAGACTCCTGAGAAGGAGACCTAGACTTTCTGAGCACACTCATAATCCTTCCTGGGGGGACAAAGGTGTGGTTCTCTAGATCCTCATCTTCATCTTCCCCAGAAGGGATTGGGTTTTCCAGGTCAGGGTCATTGTCACCCTCCTGGTCAGTTTCAGAGGGGGGCTGGGGGTAGTAGTACCCCTGGTCCCTTCCTCATCTGCTGGCCCACCCTCTGCTCCTACCCCTTCAGTCTCTGAAGACTTACTAAGATCATAAGCCACCAACAACTCCTGGAGGTGTTGGGTGGTGGGACTTTGGCCTGTCCTTAATTTCCTCACGTTACACAAAGCTCTCAGTTCCAAGAATGGGAGTGTGTCATACTTGGAGGGGGAAGCTCCATGGCTTCCTGCAGGGCATCTCTAGATCCTGCTTTTAAAGACATTACTAGTGTGGTGTGGTGTATGCACTACCTACTCTAGTGTGGCCTACTAAACTCTCTTGAGTTGTAGAAAGGGTTGTGCTATCCCTTAACACACAACTCTAAGTTCAGTAGAACTTACTGATATTCTAAGCTTAAATTATATGTACCTTAGGTACCTTTAGTGGTTTTCAGTTGATCAATTCAATTGAGATTATCTGGTAAAACAATAGCAAGCTGGAATCCCACACGCTGCACACCAATGTGAGAAGTTGGCCTGGCATATGCTGTCCACTAATTATAGTGGGCACCTTGCACCAGTCCAAATCGACTCTTATGGTAGGTAGGTCAAAGACAACCTTATTGAAAGCTATCCTAGTGGTAGCTGTGGAGAGCAGCCTTCAGGCTAAGTCTTGAAGGAATGTAAAGCAGCTTGTTTTACCAGTCTATAATCTCTTGAGTGACCAAATGAAAGAGCACCACACCAGGTATATATTCAAAATATATGTATTTATTACTAAACACACCCCTCTAGTCTCTTTATGAGGCTAGAGTTTGAAATACATAGGTTATAAGATCTTAAATCACAGTAATAGCACAAATACACGTTTGGGCCCTAGGGGCGTACCAAACCATATACCAATAAAGTGGTATGCGAACCACGACTGAACTAGACACTAGGCCTAGAGCCTCTAGAAGTGCTTGGACCACAAGGAACCACCCAAGGTAGTGACACAGGGGACCCACGGGAGACGCGTGCAGTGTAAATACACAACCGCGATACGCCGTTAACTTCTATGGAGAAAGTCGGGATCGGGAAAATAGAGGAAAGGGACACTTTAAAGAGGACTAGGACAAAACCCTTTGAGATCTAGGACTTTGAAGAGTCTCTACCCACGGGAGCACCGGAGTACTCGTGTTACCTCACCCAGGGAAGCCGGGTGCATAGGTGCCTTTCGGGGTCGGGTTTCGTCGTCGGTTCTTATGGCGATCTGCTGCAAAGTGCTGCTGGCGACCAGGAGAAAAGTGTCCGGGTGGATCCAAGAGTGGATCGGAGTTCTGAAGAACCTGAAAGCAGAGGGGACAGAGTCTGGGTCACTAGCCAGTGACCAGGGAGGTGATGGACGGATGCCCACCGATGTCGAGTGCTTCAGGTGCGTTGACGGTCATCTCGTTTCAGCAGCCACGAGGTCCAGGAGGCGTTGTCGGCGACCAGGAGCAGGATTCGGGCTGGTACACGATGTCTGTCGAGTGCTGCGGTGTCGGCGACCAGATTGGACCCAACAAGCCTTGGCAACGGCAAGTCTCGATGTAGCTGAAGATCGTCGATGGTGCAGACCAGCAAGGTCTGGGGAACTCACCCAGCAAGGGTAAGTGAGGGCAGGCCTGGAGCAACCAGACTGCCAAGTAAAGAAAAGATTGGCCTTCGGTAAGGGCTACTAGCCAACGGGCTAGCGACCGCGAAGGAGCCTCGTGACGCCGCACGTGGAGCTGGCTTACAGGACACTCGTGGAGTGGGGGCCAGTGATCTTCGGTGCAGGTGGTGCTGGAGGCTAGGGCTACTCGGAGCCCAAAGCACGACTTCTTGGGAGACCCAGAAGATGGTGCACTTGCAAGTGTGCTCGGTGTCCAGGGGTCACGGTCTCACGTTACCCACGATAGCCACGGGCCTCAGCTTTGCTGGGGACTCAGGGTAGCCTCGGCGAAGTCTGAGAATCCACCTCTGGTGATGCGATGACTTCGGCGTCCGACGGGAGCTTCAGTGATGCGAACCGGACAGATGCTTCTTTGGTGCCTGCCAAGCAGGGGAGTCACTCCTTGACCCCAAGGGAGATTCTTCAGTCCTCTAATCTTGTCGTAGAGCGTCGAAGGTCCAGGATTCCGTGTCAGAGTTTCGTCCAGGTATAATCTAAAGTCCTAAGGACTGGGTTCCTACCTTTATTCCAAAAATAGGGGATGGACTACTCTGTGGCCCCACCTATGGGTGGGTCAGGGCAGAGGGGTGGCTACACCCCTTTCCCTTTGTCCAGTTCGCGCCAAAGCAGGGGCTGCAAGCCCCTGATCCGGTTTGAACTGGGGTATGCACAGGGACACCAAATGTGCCCCCAGTGCAGGACTTCAAAGCACCCGAAAGTGCTCCCGCCCAGCCCCAATACACTTTGTCCTGTCTGGGGAGGTGGTCACACCTCCCTGGGACAGGAAACCTATTGTCCAGGCCTCCCCTGCCGGAGTTTCGTCCAGCAGCAGGAGGCCAGACTCGTGTCTGTGGCAGTAGCATCCATTTTGTGATGCCAGGCTCTGGAAAGAAGTTACCGGACTCGTCAGAGTTAACATGCCTTTCCCTCTAGAAGGGTGGAATGCTACCCCCGCCGCCAGAATTGGCAGGGGGGTAGTATTCCAAGATGTTTGACACCAAACACGACATGTTTCGGTGCAGCCATTCCATAGTTAGCATTTTACCGCGAGGATATAATGCGTTTAAGAGTATATGGTCAGGCTGCACTACAAACAGCATCAGAGATGGTCTCCGAACGCTGCAGAGGGGCCCTGCTCATGCAGGGGCACCCTCTCACATAGAAACCATGCACTCTGCCTTTAGGATTGATAAGGCCTGCCTTAGGAGTGACTTATAGGTTTATATGTGTGTATGCATTTAGTGATATAGGTAACCTATACCACAGCAAGGGGTGCATGCACCACCTTACCCAGGCTGCAGTAGCAGACCTGTGGTGTCAGTTTGGATGGCCTACCAGGGGTGGCATAATATATGCTGCAGCCCCTGGCAGGCCTCTGAGGTACCTATGCCCTTGGTACATAGTATACCATATACTAGGGACTTACAAGGGCACTCCAGATCCCAATCAGAGATGTGCCTAAGGCACATGGATACCCTTTTAAAGAGGAAACAGCTAGGCTGGGGTTCTGAATAGCAGGGCCCCAGCCAGACTAATGTCGAAAAACAGTGAAGCATCAGCAAAAAGTGGGGGTACCCATGTGAAGCAGATCCTACTCTCCTACAGCCAGTGACCAGGAAGGCGATGAGCAGATGCCCACCGATGTCGGGTGCTTCAGGTGCGTTGACGGTCATCTTGACTCCGCAGTCACGATGTCCAGGAGGTGTTGTCAGTGACCAGGAGCAGGATTCGGACTGTACCATGAAGTCTGCGGCTTGCTGATGTGTCGGCGACCGGATTGGACCCAACAGGCCTTGGCAACACAAGTCTCGTGGAAAGTGGAAGATGACGATGGTGCAGACCAGCAAGGTCTGTGGGACTCACCCAGCGAGGGTAAGTAAGGGCAAGCCTGGAGCAACCAGGAAACCCAAGAAGAAAAGGATTGGCCTTCATGAAGGGCTACTAGCCAACGGGCTAGTGACCGCAAAGGAGCATCGAGACGTCGCACGTGGAGCTGGCTCACAGGACACTCGTGGAGTGGAGGCCAGTGATCTTTGGTGCAGTTGGTGCTGGAGGCTAGGGCTACTCGAAGCCCAAAGCACGACTTCGTGGGTGTCCAGGAAGAGGATGCACTTGCAAATGTGCTCGGTGTCCAGGGGTCATGGTCTCACGTTACCCACGATAGCCACGGGCCTCAGCTTTGCTGGGGACTCAGGATAGCCTCGGGGAAGTCTGAGAATCCACCTCTGGTGCTGCAAAGACTTCGGCGTCCGACGGGAGCTTCAGAAATGCGAACCGGACAGATGCGTCTTTGGTGCCTGCCAAGCAGGGGAGTCACTCCTTGACCCCAAGGGAGATTCTTCTGTCCTCTAGTCTTGAGTAGAGCATCGAAGGTCCAGGATTCTGTTTCAGAGTTTCGTCCAGGGATAATCTAAAGTCCTAAGGACTGGGTTCCTATACTTATACCAAGTTTAGGGGTTGGACTACTCTGTGGCCCCACCTATGGGTGGGTCAGGGCAGAGGGGTGGCTACACCCCTTTCCCTTTGTCCAGTTTGTGCCAAAGCAGGGGCTGGAAGCCCCTGATCCGGTTTGAACTGGGGTATGCACAGGGACACCAAATGTGCCCCCAGTGCAGGACTTCAAAGCACCCAGAGAGTGCTCCCGCCCAGCCCCAAAACACATTATCCTGTCTGGGGAGGTGGTCACACCTCCCTGCAACAGGAAACCTATTGTCCAGGCCTCCCCTGCCGGAGTTTCGTCCAGCAGCAGGAGGCCAGACTTGTGTCTGTGGCAGCAGCATCCATTTTGTGATGCTGGGGCTCTGGAAAGAAGTTACCGGTTAGACCAGGGTGAACATGTCTCTCCCTCTAGAAGGGTGGAATGCTACCCCCGCCGCCAGGATTGGCGGGGGGTAGTATTCCAAGATGTTTGACACCAAACACGACATGTTTTGATGCAGTCATTCCAAAGTTAGCATTCTACCGCGAGGATATAATGCACTTAAGAGTATATGGTTTAAACGCATTTACAAACAGTACCAGAGAATGGACTCTGAGCACTGCAGAGGGGCCCTGCTCATGCAGTGGCACTTTCTCACATAAGAACCAAGCACTCTGCCTTCAGGATTGATAAGGCCTGCCATAGGAGTGACTTATAGGTTTATATATGTGTAAGTATGTAGTGATATAGGTAACCTATATCACAGTAAGGGGTGCATGCACCACCTTACCCAGGCTGCAGTAGCAGACCTGTGGTGTCATTTTGGATGGCCTCCCAGGGGTGGCATAATACATGCTGCAGCCCCAGGTAGGCCTCTGAGGTACCTATGCCCTTGGTACATAGTATACCATATACTAGGGACTTATAAGGGCACTCCAGATTCCAATTAGAGATGTGCCTAAGGCACATGGAAACCATTTTAAAGAGGAAGCAGCTAGGCTGGGGTTCTGATTAGCAGGGCCCCAGCCAGACTAAGGTCGAAAAACAGTGAAGCATCAGCAAAAAGTGGGGGTACCCATGTGAAGCAGATCCTACTCTCCTACACACTGCACTGCCCTAAACCCTAAAACACCACCCCCAGCATGACCCCCTACACTGCCCGAACACCAATGCACTGCCCTAAACCCTAAAACACCACCCCCAGCATGACCCCCTACACTACCCAAACACCAATGCACTGCCCTAAACCCTAAAACACGACCCCCCGCACGACCCCCTACACTACCCAAAGAGCACTGCACTACCTTAAACCCTAAAACACGACCCCCGCACGACCCCCTACACTACCCAAAGACCACTGCACTACCCTAAACCCTAAAACACGACCCTCTACACTAGACAAACACCGCTGCACTACCCTAAACCCTAAAACACTACCCCCAGCACGACCCCCTACACTACACAAACACCACTGTACTCACCTAAACCCTAAAACACTACCCCCTACACTACACAAACACCACTGCACTACCCTAAACCCTAAAACACCAGCCCCAGCACGACCCCTACACTGCCCGAACACCAATGCACTACCCTAAACCGTAAAACACCACCCCCAGCACGACCCCCTACACTACCCAAACACCAATGCACTGCCCTAAACCCTAAAACACTACCCCCTGCAAGACCCCCTACACTACCCAAACACCAATGCACAACCCTAAATCCTAAAACACGACCCCCGACACGACCCCCTACACTACCCAAAGACCACTGCACTACCCTAACCTAAAACACGACCCCCCACACGACCCCCTACACTACCCGAAGACCACTGCACTACCCTAAACCCTAAAACACGACCCCCTACACTACACAAATACTGCTGCACTACCCTAAACCCTAAAACACTACCCCCAGCACAACCCCCTACACTACCCAAACACCACTGCACTACCCTAAACCCTAAAACACTACCCCCAGCAGTACCCCCTACACTACCCAAAGACCACTGTACTACCCTAAACCACGACCCCCCGCACGACCCCCTACACTACCCAAAGACCACTGCACTACCCTAAACCCTAAAACACGACCCTCTACACTACACAAACACCGCTGCACTACCCTAAACCCTAAAACACTACCCCCAGCATGACCCCCTACACTACTCAAACACCACTGCACTACCCTAAACCCTAAAACACTACCCCCTACACTACACAAACACCACTGCACTACCCTAAACCCTAAAACACCAGCCCCAGCACGACCCCTACACTTCCCGAACACCAATGCACTACCCTAAACCCTAAAACACTACCCCCAGCACTACCCCCTACACTACCCAAACACCAATTTACTGCCCTAAACCCTAAAACACTACCCCCTGCAAGACCCCCTACACTACCCAAACACCAATTCACAGCCCTAAATCCTAAAACACGACCCCCGACACAACCCCCTACACTACCCAAAGACCACTGCACTACCCTAAACCCTAAAACACGACCCCCGCACGACCCCCTACACTACCCAAAGACCACTGCACTACCCTAAACCCTAAAACACGACCCTCTACACTAGACAAACACCGCTGCACTACCCTAAACCCTAAAACACTACCCCCAGCACGACCCCCTACACTACACAAACACCACTGTACTCACCTAAACCCTAAAACACTACCCCCTACACTACACAAACACCACTGCACTACCCTAAACCCTAAAACACCAGCCCCAGCACGACCCCCTACACTGCCCGAACACCAATGCACTACCCTAAACCCTAAAACACTACCCCCAGCACTACCCCCTACACTACCCAAACACCAATTTACTGCCCTAAACCCTAAAACACTACCCCCTGCAAGACCCCCTACACTACCCAAACACCAATTCACAGCCCTAAACCCTAAAACACGACCCCCCGCACGACCCCCTACACTACCCAAAGACCACTGCACTACCTTAAACCCTAAAACACGACCCCCCGCACGACCCCCTACACTACCCAAAGACCACTGCACTACCCTAAACCCTAAAACACGACCCTCTACACTAGACAAACACCGCTGCACTACCCTAAACCCTAAAACACTACCCCCAGCACGACCCCCTACACTACACAAACACCACTGTACTCACCTAAACCCTAAAACACTACCCCCTACACTACACAAACACCACTGCACTACCCTAAACCCTAAAACACCAGCCCCAGCACGACCCCCTACACTGCCCGAACACCAATGCACTACCCTAAACCGTAAAACACCACCCCCAGCACGACCCCCTACACTACCCAAACACCAATGCACTGCCCTAAACCCTAAAACACTACCCCCTGCAAGACCCCTACACTACCCAAACACCAATGCACAACCCTAAATCCTAAAACACGACCCCCGACACGACCCCCTACACTACCCAAAGACCACTGCACTACCCTAACCTAAAACACGACCCCCACACGACCCCCTACACTACCCGAAGACCACTGCACTACCCTAAACCCTAAAACACGACCCCCTACACTACACAAATACTGCTGCACTACCCTAAACCCTAAAACACTACCCCCAGCACAACCCCCTACACTACCCAAACACCACTGCACTACCCTAAACCCTAAAACACTACCCCCAGCAGTACCCCCTACACTACCCAAACAACACTACCCCCGGCAGTACCCCTACACTACCCAAAGACCACTGTACTACCCTAAACCACGACCCCCCGCACGACCCCCTACACTACCCAAAGACCACTGCACTACCCTAAACCCTAAAACACGACCCTCTACACTACACAAACACCGCTGCACTACCCTAAACCCTAAAACACTACCCCCAGCATGACCCCCTACACTACTCAAACACCACTGCACTACCCTAAACCCTAAAACACTACCCCCTACACTACACAAACACCACTGCACTACCCTAAACCCTAAAACACCAGCCCCAGCACGACCCCTACACTTCCCGAACACCAATGCACTACCCTAAACCCTAAAACACTACCCCCAGCACTACCCCCTACACTACCCAAACACCAATTTACTGCCCTAAACCCTAAAACACTACCCCCTGCAAGACCCCCTACACTACCCAAACACCAATTCACAGCCCTAAATCCTAAAACACGACCCCCGACACAACCCCCTACACTACCCAAAGACCACTGCACTACCCTAAACCCTAAAACACGACCCCCGCACGACCCCCTATGTAGGAAGGTGGAATCTGACTATATGGTTGCCCCCTCTTTTTTTATGGTGTTTTGCTGGTTTATGACTTAGTTGGACTGGGATCCTGCTATTCAGGGCCCCAGTCTATCTGCTTTCTCTGTAAAATGGTTTCCATGTGCCTTAGGCACATCTCTGATTGGAATCTGGAGTGCCCTTATAAGTCCCTAGTATATGGTATACTATGTACCCAGGGCATAGGTACCTCAGAGGCCTGCCAGGGGCTGCAGCATGTATTATGCCACCCCTGGAAGGCCATCCAAACTGACACCACAGGTCTGCTACTGCAGCCTGGGTAAGGGGTGCATGCACCCCTTACTGTGATATAGGCTACCTATATCACTACCTACATACACACATATAAACCTATAAGTCACTCCTATGGCAGGCCTTGTCAATCCTGAAGGCAGAGTGCATGGTTCCTATGTGAGAGGGTGCCCCTGCATGAGCAGGGCCCCTCTGCAGCGGTCGGAGACCCTTCTCTGATGCTGTTTGTAGTGCCGCCTGACCATATACTCTTAAGCGCATTATAACCTCGCGTTAAATGCTATCTTTGGGATGGCTGCACCAAAACATGTCGTGTTTGGTGTCAAACATCTTGGAATACTACCCCCCCCCCACCAATTCTGGCGGCGGGGGTAGCATTCCACCCTTCTAGAGGGAGAGACATGTTAACCCTGGCTTGCCCGGTAACTTCTTTCTAAAGCCCTGGCATCACAAAATGGATGCTGCTGCCACAGACACAAGTCTGGCCTCCTGCTGCTGGACGAAACTCCGGCAGGGGAGGCCTGGACAATAGGTTTCCTGTTGCAGGGAGGTGTGACCACCTCCCCAGACAGGATAATGTGTATTGGGGCTGGGCGGGAGCACTCTCTGGGTGCTTTGAAGTCCTGCACTGGGGGCACATTTGGTGTCCCTGTGCATACCCCAGTTCAAACCGGATCAGGGGCTTCCAACCCCTGATTTGGCGCGAACTGGACAAAGGGAAAGGGGTGTAGCCACCCCTCTGCCCTGACCCACCCACAGGTGGGGCCACAGAGTAGTCCAACCCCTAAACTTAGTATAAGTATAGGAACCCAGTCCTTAGGACTTTAGATTATCCCTGGACGAAACTCTGACACTGAATCCTGGACCTTCGACGCTCTACTACAAGATTAGAGGACAGAAGAATCTCCCTTGGGGTCAAGGAGTGACTCCCCTGCTTGGCAGGCACCAAAGAAGCAATTGTCTGGTCTGCATCTCTGAAGCTCCCGTCGGACGCCGAAGTCTTTGCATCACCAGAGGTGGATTTCCAAACTTCCCTGAGGCTGCCCTGAGTCCCCAGCAAAGCTGAGGCCCGTAGCTGTCGTGGGTAACGTGGAACTGTGACCCCTGGACACCAAGCACATTTGCAAGTGCATCCTCTTCTGGGTCTCCCACGAAGTCGTGCTTTGGGCTCCGAGTAGCCTCAGCCTCCAGCACCAACTGCACCAAAGATCACTGGCCTCCACTCCACGAGTGTCCTGTTAGCCAGATCCACGTGCACCGTCTCGAGGCTCCTTCACGGTCGCTAGCCCGTTGGCTAGTAGCCCTTCACGAAGGCCAATCCTTTTCTTCTTGGGCTTCCTGGTTGCTCTAGGCTCGCCCTCACTTACCCTTGCTGGGTGAGTTCTTCAGACCTTGCTGGCATGCACCATCGTCATTCTTTATTTTCATCAAGACTTGCCGTTGCCAAGGCTTGTTGGGTCCAATCCGGTCGCTGACGCCTCAGCACTCGACAAACTTTGTGTACAAGCCGGAATCCTGTGCCTGGTTGCCGACAACGCCTCCTGGACCTCGTGGCTGAAGAGTCAACATGACTGTCAACGCACCTGAAGCACCCGACATCGGTGGGCATCTGCTCATCGCCTTCCTGGTCACTGGCTAGTGACCCAGACTCTGTCCCCTCTGCTTTCAGGTTCTTCAGATCTCCGATCCACTCTTGGATCCACCCAGACACTTTCCACTTGGTCGCCAGCAGCACTTTGCAGCAGATCGCCATTCAAATCGACGACGAAACCCGACCCCGAAAGGCACCTATGCACCCGGCTTCCCTGGGTGAGGTAACACGAATACTCCGGTGCTCCCGTGGGTAGAGACTCTAGAACGACCTAATTCTCAAAGGGTTTGCTCCAAGTCCTTCTTTAAGTGTCCCTTTTCTTTAATTTCCTGATCGCGACTTTGCCCATAGAAGTTAACGGCGATTCGCGGTTGTGTATTTACACTGCACGCGTCCCCCGTGGGTCCCCTGTGTCACTACCTTGGGTGGTTCCTTGTGGTCCAAGCACTTCTACAGGCTCTAGGCCTAGTGTCTAGCTCAGTCGTGGTTCTTATACCACTTTATTGGTATATGGTTTGGTACGCCCCTAGGGCCCAAACGTGTATTTGTGCTATTACTGTGTTTAAATAACTTATAACTTGTGTACTTCGAACTCTAGCCTCATAAACAGACTAGAGGGGTGTGTTTAGCAATAAATACATATATTTTGAATATATACCTGGTGTGGTGCTCTTTCATTTGGTCACTCAAGAGATTATAGACTGGTAAAACAAGCTGCTTTACATTCCTTCAAGACTTAGCCTGAAGGCTGCTCTCCATAGCTACCACTAGGATAGCTTTCAATAAGGTTGTCTTTCACCTATCTCCAATAAGGGGTTGTTTGGACTGGTGCAAGGTGCCCACTATAATTAGTGGACAGCATATACCAGGCCAACTTCTCACACCCTACACTACCCGAACACCACTGCACTGCCCTAAACCCTGAAACACTAGCCCCAGCACGACCCCCTACACTGCCCGAACACCACTGCACTGCCCTAAACCCTGAAACACCAGCACGACCCCCTACACTGCCCGAACACCACTGCACTGCCCTAAACCCTGAAACACCAGCCCCTGCACAACCCCCTACACTGCTCGAACACCACTGCCCTAAACCCTGAAACACCACCCCCAGCTAGACCCCCTACACTACCCTAACACCACTGCCCTGCCCTAAACCCTGAAACACCACCCCCTGCACGACCCCTACACTGCCCGAACACCACTGCCCTGCCCTAAACCCTGAAACATCAACCCCAGCACGACCCCCAGCGCTGCCCGAACACCACTGCACTGCCCTAAACCCTGAAACACCACCCCAGCACGACCCCCAGCACTGCCCGAACACCACTGCACTGCCCTAAACCCTGAAAAACCACCCCCAGCACGACCCCCTACACTGCCCAAACACCACTGCACTGCCCTAAACCCTGAAACACCACCCCCATCACGACCCCCTACACTGCCTGAACACCACTGCACTGCCCTAAACCCTAAACCACCACCCCCTGCATGACCCCCTACACTGCCCGAACACCACTGCACTGCCCTAAACCATAAACACCCACCCAGCACGACACCCTACACTGCCCGAACACCACTGCACTGCCCTAAACCCTAAAACACCACCCCCAGCATGACCCCCTACACTACCCGAACACCAATGCACTGCCCTAAACCCTAAAACAGCACCCCCAGCATGACCCCCTACACTACCCGAACACCAATGCATTGCCCTAAACCCTAAAACTATACCCCTGCACGACCCCCTACACTACCCAAACACCAATGCACTGCCCTAAACCCTAAAACACGACCCCCTACACTACCCTAAGACCACTGCACTACCCTAAACCCTAAAACACGACCCCCCGCATGACCCCCTACACTACCCAAAGACCACTGTACTCCCCCCAACCCTAAAACACTACCCCCTACACTACACAAACACCACTGCACTACCCTAAACCCTAAAACAACAGCCCCAGCACGACCCCCTACACTACACAAACACCACTGTACTACCCTAAACCCTAAAACACTACCCCCTACACTACACAAACACCACTGCACTACCCTAAACCCTAAAACATCAGCCCCAGCACGATCCCCTACACTGCCCGAACACCAATGCACTACCCTAAACCCTAAAACACCACCCCCAGCATGACCCCCTACACTACCCAAACACCAATGCACTGCCCTAAACCCTAAAACACTACCCCTGCACGACCCCCTACACTACCCAAACACCAAAGCACTGCCATAGACCCTAAAACACGACCCCCGCACAACACCCTACACTACCCAAAGACCACTGCACTACCCTAAACCCTAAAACACGACCCCCCGCACGACCCCCTACACTACCCAAAGACCACTGCACTACCCTAAGCCCTAAAACACGACCCTCTACACTACACAAACACCGCTGCACTACCCTAAACCCTAAAACACTACCCCCAGCACGACCCCCTACACTACACAAACACCACTGTACTACCCTAAACCCTAAAACACTACCTACACTACACAAACACCACTGCACTACCCTAAACCCTAAAACACCAGCCCCAGCATGACCCCCTACACTGCCCGAACACCAATGCACTACCCTAAACCCTAAAACACCACCCCCAGCACGACCCCCTACACTACCCAAACACCAATGCACTGCCCTAAACCCTAAAACACTACCCCCTGCAAGACCCCCTACACTACCCAAACACCAATGCACATCCCTAAATCCTAAAACACAACCCCCGACACGACCCCCTCCATTACCCAAAGTCCACTGCACTACCCTAAACCCTAAAACACGACCCCCGCACGACCCCCTACACTACCCAAAGACCACTGCACTTCCCTAAACCCTAAAACATGACCCCCTACACTACACAAATACTGCTGCACTACCCTAAACCCTATAACACTACCCCCAGCACGACGCCCTACACTACACAAACACCACTGCACTACCCTAAACCCTAAAACACTACCCCCTATACTACACAAACACCACTGCACTACCCTAAACCCTAAAACACTACCCCCAGCACGACCCCCTACACTACCCAAACACCACTGCACTACCCTAAACCCTAAAACACTACCCCCAACAGTACCCCCTACACTACCCAAACACCACTGCACTACCCTAAATCCTAAAACACTACCCCCAGCAGTACCCCTACACTACCCAAAGACCTCTGCACTACCCTAAACCCTAAAACACGACCCCCGCATGACCCCTACACTACCCAAAGACCACTGTGTGAGAAGTTGGCCTGGTATATGCTGTCCACTAATTATAGTGGGCACATTGCACCAGTCCAAACAACCCCTTATTGGAGATAGGTTAAAGACAACCTTTATTGAAAGCTATCCTAGTGGTAGCTATGGAGAGCAGCCTTCAGGCTAAGTTTTGAAGGAATGTAAAGCAGCTTGTTTTACCAGTCTATAATCTCTTGAGTGACCAAATGAAAGAGGACCACACCAGGTATATATTCAAAATATATGTATTTATTACTAAACACACCCCTCTAGTCTCTTTATGAGGCTAGAGTTTGAAGTACATAAGTTATAAGTCAGTTATTCACAGTAATAGCACAAATACACGTTTGAGCCCTAGGGGCGTACCAAACCATATACCAATAAAGTGGTATAAGAACCACGACTGAGCTAGACACAAGGCCTAGAGCCTGTAGAAGTGCTTGGACCACAAGGAACCACCCAAGGTAGTGACACAGGGGACCCACGGGGGACGCGTGCAGTGTAGTAACACAGCCGCGAATCGCCGTTAACTTCTATGGGAAAAGTCGCGGTTAGGAATTTAAAGAAAAGGGACACTTAAAAGAGGACTTGGAGCAAACCCTTTGAGAACTAGGTCGTTCTAGAGTCTATACCCACGGGAGCACCAGAGTACTCGTGTTACCTCACCCAGGGAAGCCGGGTGCATAAGTGCCTTTCGGGGTCGGGTTTCGTCGTCGATTTGAAAGGCGAGATGCTGCAAAGTGCTGCTGGCGACCAAGTCAAAAGTGTCCGGGTGGATCCAAGGGTGGATCGGAGATCTGAAGAACCTGAAAGCAGAGGGGACAGAGTCTGGGTCACTAGCCAGTGACCAGGAAGGCGATGAGCAGATGCCCACCGATGTCGGATGCTTCAGGTAGGTTGACAGTCGTCTTGACTCTTCAGCCACGAGGTCCAGGAGGCGTTGTCGGTAACCAGGAGCGAGATTCGGACTGTCCCATAATATCTGTTGATTGCTGAGGTGTCGGCAACCGTATTGGACCCAACAGGCCTTGGCAACGGCAAGTCTCGTGGAAAGTGAAGAAGGACGATGGTGCAGACCAGCAAGGTCTGAGGGACTCACCCAGCAAGGGTAAGTCAGGGCAAGCCTGGAGCAACCAGGGGAGTTCAAGCAGGATAAGATTGGCCTTCATTAGGGGCTACTAGCCAACGGACTAGCGACCGCAAAGGAGCCTCGAGTGGACGCACTTGGAGCTGGCTCACAGGACACTCGTGGAGTGGAGGCCAGTGATCTTCGGTGCAGTCGGTGCTGGAGGCGGGGGCTACTCGGAGCCCAAAGCACAACTTCGTAGACGTCCAGAAAGAGGATGCACTTGCAAATGTGCTCAGTGTCCAGGGGTCACGGTTCCACATTACCCACGACAGCTACGGGCCTCAGCTTTGCTGGGGACTCAGGGCAGCCTCGAGGAAGTCTGGAAATCCACCTCTGGTGATGCAAAGACTTCGGCGTCCGACGGGAGCTTCAGTGATGCAGACAGGACAATTGCTTCTTTGGTGCCTGCCATGCAGGGGAGTCTCTCCTTGACCCCAAGGGAGATTCTTCAGTCCTCTAATCTTCAAGTAGAGCGTCGAAGGTCCAGGATTCTGTGTCAGAGTTTCATCCAGGGATAATCTAAAGTCCTAAGGACTGGGGTCCCATACTTATACTAAGGTAGGGGGTTGGACTTACTCTGTGGTCCCACCTATGGGTGGGTCAGGGCAGAGGGGTGGTTACACCCCTTTCCCTTTGTCCAGTTTCGCGCCAGAGCAGGGGCTGGAAGCCCCTGATCCGGTTTGAACTGGGGTATGCACAGGGACACCAAATGTGCCCCCAGTGCAGGACTTCAAAGCACCAGAGAGTGCTCCCGCCCAGCCCCAATACACACTATCCTGTCTGGGGAGGTGGTTACACCTCCCTGAGACAGGAAACCTATTGTCCAGGCCTCCCCTGCTGGAGTATCGGTCAGCAGCAGGAGGCCAGACTTGTGTCTGTGGCAGCAGCATCTATTTTATGATGCCAGGGCTTTAGAAAGAAGTTACCGGGCAAGCCAGGGTGTACATGTCTCTCCCTCTAGAAGGGTGGAATGCTACCCCCACCGCCAGAATTGGCGGGGGGGTAGTATTCCAAGATGTTTGACACCAAACACGACATGTTTCCGTGCAGCCATCCCGAAGTTAGCATTTAACGCGAGGTTATAATGCGCTTAAGAGTATATGGTCAGGCTGCACTACAAACAGCATCAGAGAAGGGTCTCCGAACGCTGCAGAGGGGCCCTGCTCATGCAGGGGCACCCTCTCACATAGGAACCATGCACTCTGCCTTCAGGATTGACAAGGCCTGCCATAGGAGTGACTTATAGGTTTATATGTGTGTATGTATGTAGTGATATAGGTAACCTATATCACTGTAAGGGGTGCATGCACCACCTTACCCAGGCTGCAGTAGCAGACCTGTGGTGTCATTTTGGATGGCCTTCCAGGGGTGGCACAATACATGCTGCAGCCCCTGGTAGGCCTCTGAGGTACCTATGCCCTGGGTACATAGTATACCATATTCTAGGGACTTATAAGGGCACTCCAGATTCCAATCAGAGATGTGCCTAAGGCACATGGAAACCATTTTATAGAGAAAGCAGATAGACTGGGGCCCTAAATAGCAGGATCCCAGTCCAACTAAGTCATAAACCAGCAAAACACCAGGAAAAAAGTGGGGGAAACCATATAGTCAGATTCCACCTTCCTACGTAACCCCCCGCCAAACGAAAGGAGATAAGGCTAACCTTGGCCAGTTGAGCCTTTATTGACTAAGTGGCCATATAAGGAAGCACCTGCACTAGCATGGTTGCCCCCTGTCTCATGGTCCACTAAGCAATCCCTCACCCTAAGGGTATGAGAGGGCCTCCACCATGGGGAATTACTACCTGTGGTGTGCTTTGGTAAAGTACAAGGCTGGTGAGGTGTCTGAGTAGGGAAGTGAGGCCCTAGGAAGGTTGGTCTCAGCTCCCTCAGATCACTGGTCACCATGTATGCCTGTCTTTCCATGACTGAGTTGCACTTTGCTCTAAGGGTCAACCTTTGCCTGCCTACAGCTGGGGGTTGGGTCCCTTTGGATGGAACACTGGGGGGATATGGCAGGTTTGGAACCTTCTGGTCCCAGGTTTGCCCTTGCCAACCAGAGTCCTTCTGGGGGAGGTCCCTACATAAAGGTATGGGGGATCCCTCAGTGTGTGGAGGAATTTTCACCTGGCTAGGGCTACTAGACTCGGTGCCCCTATTCTGCTGATGGGGGGTTCCTCTGGACAGGGGGCCCTGGGGGGTCCACTGACCTCCCTGACTTCTGCAGCCCTGGGCTGACTGAGGCAGGGTAGAGAGGGGCAGGTTACCTGCTCCAGACTGGGTACCACCTTGGAAGGGTCCTCTGCCATCAGGGGTGTGGCCAGGCCAGGCCTGACTACCTCTGGGGCAGTTCCTTCACTAGGGGTAGGGTCAGTTCCCTGAGGAGGCTGACCCTTACCTACTGTCTGGAGGGAAGAAGACTTTTCTTCAACCCTTGTGCTCTCTTTTGGGGGAGAGTGGGCCATTCTTCCAGGCTCCACTTCTCCAAAAGTTTCCTGGGCTTGGGCTGTGGCCATCACAGCCCCACTAACCTTTACAGGGACGCCCAGCATTCTCAGATGGGTTTGGTGTTCAACTTCAGCCCAGGCTGAAATTTCCAGATCATTGCCCATCAGGCAATCTACAGGCAAGTTGGGGACACTGCCACTCTTTTTGGGCCTGTGACCCCTTCCCAGCTGAGATTGACTATGGCCATGGGGTGATCTGTTTTGACACCATCAATTCTGGTCACCTGGTATTTAAACTCAGGTAAAAGCTGGTGAGGGGGGACTAGTTTCCCTGCCACCATGGTGCCACTAGCCCCTGTGTCCCTAAATGCCACAGCTTTCTGACCATTAATTATTGGCTCCAGTCTGCACCTGCCCAATGCATTGGGACCCATGGTAAAGGTGGCAAATCCTATACCACCATCAGAGACGGAGGAGTCTGTTGAGGGGGTCCTGTCTAAACTAGGGCCCACCTCTGTTCCTCTTGCAAAAGCACCTAACTTTTTGGGTGCACTACTCCCAACTGGAGGATTACTACTGATAGTACCAGGAGGGGTGGTAGTAGTTGTGGGAGGAACATTTTCTTTATTGCCAATCCTGGGACAACTGGGATCAGATTTCCAGTGCCCAGGCTTTTTACAGACATGGCAATAGGGTTTCTTTTCAGGAGAGGAAGGAGTTTGGGACCCACCCCCAGAAGAGGACTTTTGGGGCCCTGTAGTGGATTTATCCTTAGATTTATCCCCACCTTTCTCTTGGGACTTGGCAGAATCTTTCTTCTGGTCACCACCCTGATTCTTAGTCTTTACTCTGGTTCTGACCCATTTGTCTGCCTTCTTTCCCAATTCTTGGGGAGAGGTCAGATCAGAGTCCACCAGTACTGGTGTAAAAGCTGGTTTTGACAATTATTAAGGATCTGCTCCCTCATAATCAAATTGTACAATCCTAAAAAGTCATGCACCTTGTTGCCATGTATCCAACCTTCCAGAGCCTTAGTAGCACAATCTACAAAATCAACCCAGTCTTGAGTCTGAGCCTTTTGGGTGTCTCTGAACTTCAACCTATACTGTTCAGTGGTTAGGCCAAACCCATCTATCAGAGCACTCTTCAAGACTTTGTAATTGTCAGCATCCTCTTCTCTTACAGTGAGGAGCTTGTCTCTACCTTTGTCTGCAAAGGAGAGCCACAAGATTGCTGCCCACTGCTTCTGGGGGACCCTCTGAACTTTACAGGCCCTCTCCAGTGTAGTTATCCATTTGTGGATGTCATCCCCACTCTGGTAGGGAGGGACAATCTTGTTCAGGTTTCTATGGTCATAAGACCTTTCCCTATCTTTGGGGAAATTGCTGCCACCATGGGACTCTAGTCCCAACTTTTTTCTCTCTCTGTAGAGATCTAGGGACTCCCTGTCTATAGCCAATTGCTGTTTTCTGAGTTCAAGCTGGGCTTGCTCATACTGAATCAGTCTCTTTCTCCTCTCATGAGAGGATTCCCTCCTATGAGAGGAGACAGACGTCCCTATTGAGGTGTCAGAGTGGTTAGACTCCTGAGAAGGAGATCTAGACCTTCTAGGCACCCTCACAATCCTTCCTGGGGGACAAAGTGGAGGTCATTCTGATCCTCCTCCTCATCCACAGGAGGAATTGGGTTTTCCAGGTCAAGGTCATTGTCACCTTCCTGGTCAGTTCCAGAGGGGGGGTCCTGGGTGTTGCCACCCCTGGCCCCTTCCTCATCTTCTGCCCCACCCTCTGCACCTACCCCTTCAGACCCTAGGGGTCTGCTGAGATCATCAGAAAGTAACATCTCTCTCAGATGTTGGGTGCTGGCACTTTGGCCTGTCTTCAGCTTCCTAACATTGCATAATGCTCTCAATTCCAAGAATGGGAGTGTATCATACTTGGAGGGAAGAAGCCCAGTGGCTTCTGGCAAGGACTCTCTGGGTCCTGGCTTTGAAGACATTACTAGTGAGGTGTGGTGTATGCACTACCTACTCTAGTGTGGCCTACTAAACTCTCTTGAGTTGTAGAAAGGGTGTGCTATCCCTTAACACACAACTCTAAGTTCAGTAGAACTTACTGTATACTAAGCTTAATTTATATGTACCTTAGGTACCTTTAGTGGTTTTCAGTTGATCAATTCAATTGAGATTATCTGGTAAAACAATAGCAAACTGGAATCCCACACGCTAGACACCAATGTGAGAAGTTGGCCTGGTATATGCTGTCCACTAATTATAGTGGGCACCTTGCACCAGTCCAAACAACCCCTTATTGGAGATAGGTTAAAGACAACCTTTATTGAAAGCTATCCTAGTGGTAGCTATGGAGAGCAGCCTTCAGGCTAAGTCTTGAAGGAATATAAAGCAGCTTGTTTTACCAGTCTATAATCTCTTGAGTGACCAAATGAAAGAGCACCACACCAGGTATATATTCAAAATATATGTATTTATTACTAAACACACCCCTCTAGTCTCTTTATGAGGCTAGAGTTCGAAGTACATAAGTTATAAGTCAGTTATTCACAGTAATAGCACAAATACACGTTTGAGCCCTAGGGGCGTACCAAACCATATACCAATAAAGTGGTATAAGAACCACGACTGAGCTAGACACAAGGCCTAGAGCCTGTAGAAGTGCTTCTACCACAAGGAACCACCCAAGGTAGTGACACAGGGGACCCACGGGGGACGCGTGCAGTGTAGTAACACAGCCGCGAATCGCCATTAACTTCTATGGAGAAAGTCGCAGTTAGGAATTTAAAGAAAAGGGACAC
Source organism: Calotriton arnoldi (assembly GCA_963921515.1). Taxonomy (NCBI): domain Eukaryota; kingdom Metazoa; phylum Chordata; class Amphibia; order Caudata; family Salamandridae; genus Calotriton; species Calotriton arnoldi. The sequence continues at coordinate 52,232 of CAWUFW010008562.1, forward strand.
TTAAAAGAGGACTTGGAGCAAACCCTTTGAGAACTAGGTCGTTCTAGAGTCTATACCCATGGGAGCACCGGAGTACTCGTGTTACCTCACCCAGGGAAGCCGGGTGCATAGGTGCCTTTCGGGGCCGGGTTTCGTCGTCGATTTGAATGGCGAGATGCTGCAAAGTGCTGCTGGCGACCAAGTCAAAAGTGTCCGGGTGTATCCAAGGGTGGATCGGAGATCTGAAGAACCTGAAAGCAGAGGGGACAGAGTCTGGGTCACTAGCCAGTGACCAGGAAGGTGATGAGCAGATGCCCACCGATGTCGGATGCTTCCGGTAGGTTGACGGTCGTCTTGACTCTTCAGCCACGAGGTCCAGGAGGCGTTGTCGGCAACCAGGAGCAAGATTCGGTTTGTCCCACGACGTCTGTCGATTGCTGAGGTGTCGGCGACCGGATTGGACCCAACAGGCCTTGGCAACGGCAAGTCTCGTGGAAAGTGAAGAAGGACGATGGTGCAGATCAGCAAGGTCTGAGGGACTCACCCAGCAAGGGTAAGTCAGGGCAAGCCTGGAGCAACCAGGGGAGCCCAAGCAGGATAATATTGGCCTTCGTTAGGGGCTACTAGCCAACGGACTAGCGACCGCAAAGGAGCCTCGAGTGGACGCACTTGGAGCTGGCTCACAGGACACTCGTGGAGTGGAGGCCAGTGATCTTCGGTGCAGTCAGTGCTGGAGGAGGGGGCTACTCGGAGCCCAAAGCACAACTTTGTGGGATTCCAGGAAGAGGATGCACTTGCAAATGTGCTCGGTGTCCAGGGGTCACGGTTCCACGTTACCCACGACAGCTACGGGCCTCAGCTTTGCTGGGAACTCAGGGCAGCCTCAGCGAAGTCTGGAAATCCACCTCTGGTGATGCAAAGACTTCGGCGTCTGACGGGAGCTTCAGCGATGCAGACCGGACAATTGCTTCTTTGGTGCCTGCCAAGCAGGGGAGTCACTCCTTGACCCCAAGGGAGATTCTTCAGTCCTCTAATTTTCAAGTAGAGCGTCGAAGGTCCAGGATTCTGTGTCAGAGTTTCGTCCAGGGATAATCTAAAGTCCTAAGGACTGGGGTCCAATACTTATACTAAGGTAGGGGGTTGGACTTACTCTGTGGTCCCACCTATGGGTGGGTCAGGGCAGAGGGGTGGTTACACCCCTTTCCCTTTGTCCAGTTTCGCGCCAGAGCAGGGGCTGGAAGCCCCTGATCCGGTTTGAACTGGGGTATGCACAGGGACACCAAATGTGCCCCCAGTGCAGGACTTCAAAGCACCAGAGAGTGCTCCCGCCCAGCCCCAATACACACTATCCTGTCTGGGGAGGTGGTTACACCTCCTTGAGACAGGAAACCTATTGTCCAGGCCTCCCCTGCCGGAGTTTCGGTCAGCAGCAGGAGGCCAGACTTGTGTCTGTGGCAGCAGCATCCATTTTGTGATGCCAGGGCTTTGGAAAGAAGTTACCGGGCAAGCCAGGGTGTACATGTCTCTCCCTCTAGAAGGGTGGAATGCTACCCCCGCCGCCAGAATTGGCGGGGGGTAGTATTCCAAGATGTTTGACACCAAACACGACATGTTTCCGTGCAGCCATCCCGAAGTTAGCATTTAACGCGAGGTTATAATGCGCTTAAGAGTATATGGTCAGGCTGCACTACAAACAGCATCAGAGAAGGGTCTCCGAACGCTGCAGAGGGGCCCTGCTCATGCAGGGGCACCCTCTCACATAGGAACCATGCACTCTGCCTTCAGGATTGACAAGACCTGCCATAGGAGTGACTTATAGGTTTATATGTGTGTATGTATGTAGTGATATAGGTAACCTATATCACAGTAAGGGGTGCATGCACCACCTTACCCAGGCTGCAGTAGCAGACCTGTGGTGTCATTTTGGATGGCCTTCCAGGGGTGGCACAATACATGCTGCAGCCCCTGGTAGGCCTCTGAGGTACCTATGCCCTGGGTACATAGTATACCATATACTAGGGACTTATAAGGGCACTCCAGATTCCAATCAGAGATGTGCCTAAGGCACATGGAAACCATTTTATAGAGAAAGCAGATAGACTGGGGCCCTGAATAGCAGGATCCCAGTCCAACTAAGTCATAAACCAGCAAAACACCAGGAAAAAAGTGGGGGCAACCATATAGTCAGATTCCACCTTCCTACACACTGCACTACCCTAAACCCTAAAACACGACCCTCTACACTACACAAACACCGCTGCACTACCCTAAACCCTAAAACACTACCCCCAGCACGACCCCCTACACTACTCAAACACCACTGCACTACCCTAAACCCTAAAACACTACCCCCTACACTACACAAACACCCCTGCACTACCCTAAACCCTAAAACACCACCCCCAGCACAACCCCCTACACTGCCCGAACACCAATGTATGAATGAATGAATGAGGTAGCACTTATAAAGCGCCTGGTTACCCGAAGGTATCCCAGCGCTGAGAGGTACACAGATACTCAATTCAAAACATGTCAGGGGAAGAAAAAGGTTTTTAGCTGCTTGCGGAAATTCATGTAGTTTGGTTGTGAACGAGTGTGGAGGGGGATAAGATTCCAGGTTTTAGCAACATTGTAAGAATAAAGGCGACCTCCACTTCTCATTCGTTTAATTTTTGAGAACTGTCAACAGATGTTTATTTTCTGATCTTAAAGCTCTTTTGGGATGGTAGGGATGGATCATTGCAAAAATCATCGGGGATCCTTTTCCGGAGAGTGCTTTATGTGCAATGCACATAGCCTTAAACTGAATCCTCTCCTGAGTTGGAAGCCAATGCAGAGAGGTAAGAGCAGGTTTGGCCGAGAGCCATTTCGGAACGTTTAGGAGCATCCGAGCTGCACAATTTTGAACTGTCTGTAGTATTTTAGTTGTAGAAAGGGGGGCTCCTAAATATAAAGAGTTGGCATAATCAAGCCGAGACAGAATCAATGCTTGTACTAGCAGCCTTCTAGCCAAGAAAGGTAATGATGGAAGGATTTTCCTGATCATCCTCACAAGGCCGTAACAGGTGGCTGCCACTTTCCGAGCCTGTTCCTTAAAATCCAGGTTGGAGTCCAGCACAACTCCTAGGCTTTTTATATGCTTTTTCGGGACAGGAGGAGGACCCAGACAGTTGGGCAAAAGGAATCTATATTCAGAGGAGCGGCGTTGCCAAGGAGCATAACCTCAGTTTTTGCCCCATTAAGCTTCAAAAATGAGGTGTCCATCCATCTGGCCACTTTTTCCAGGCAAGAAGTTAGGCCTGATCTGGAATTGTCATTTTTATTCAAGGAGACGACTAACTGAGTGTCGTCGGCATAAGTGACAATCTGCACCCCAGAAGGAGTGACTATATGCGCCAAGGAGCCCATATAAACATTAAATAAAGTGGGGCTCAACGCTGACCCCTGAGAAACTCCGCATATGAGGGGCACTTGTTTGGAAAGGGTTTCATCCTCAAAAACTGAGAAAGCTCTGTTTTCTAAAAAAGACTGTAACCATTTGAGTGCCATTCCTGTCACTCCTACATCTTTAAGTCTTCTAATCAACAGCGGGTGGTTGACTGTATCGAAGGCTGTGCTCAGATCTAATAAAATAATTGCCGCGCATCCTCCGTCGTCAATGATTTTTCTATTTTCCTCCACTACTGACAGGAGAGCGGTCTCTGTACCCTGCTGTGATCTAAAACCTGTCTGTGAGGGGTGAAGCAGGTTGTTTTTTTCCAGAAATCCCGAAAGGGATGAATTCACATGCTTCTCAGCAATCTTACTTATGCCCGGCAACAAAGATATGGGTCGATAATTTGCCCAGTCTTCCGGGTCAAGATTAGTTTTTTTTAGCAGTGCCTTAACCATCGCCTGTTTCCACAGCGGAGGCACAGTTCCAGTAAGAAGGGAGGCATTAATCAGATCTAATATGGTTGGGGAGATGGTCTTCCTGATCTTACTTAAAATGGTAGGCGGAGCTGGATCTATTGGAGAGCCAGATTTAAGATGATTCAAGATCTTTTTTAAGGAGGTTTGGTCCAATGGGGGGAATTCCTCCAACAGGTCCTGTTCCTTTATTAAATCAGTTGAGGATACCATCTGTTGGTCACTTTCCAGAGGGAATGACGTATAGATGGTTTGTATCTTAGCAGAAAAAAATTCTGCTAGCTGGTTGCATCGGAGTTGAGGATTATCTACCGTCTGTGAGGGGGCCGGAGGGGACAGGAGTGATTTTGCGATAAGGAAAATTTCACGCGGAGAGTTTGCAGCCGATGTAATTCTGTCTTGATAATAACTGGTTTGTGCAGATTTTATTTCTAACTTATAGTATTTTATGGCTTCTCTATATTTGACTTTGTTATCCAGTGAAAAGTCCTTTCTCCACTTTCTTTCCAATATTTTGCACTTTTGTTTAAGTTTCCGGAGACCATGGGAATACCAGGGATTTCTGTTAATTCCTGTTTTTATATGTATCTCTTTTTTGGGAAGAATAGTATTAAGCGAGGACTCTAGCCAACCATTAAATATATCATTAGCAATAATGGGATTAGGGTGGGATTTAGGTCTTGTACTTAACCCTAGGCAAAGCACTACGCTACGCTCGCGTAGTTTGCGAAGTTTGCGCTACTTCGCACTACGCAAATTGTACGTAGCACAGTGCAAACACGCGTAGCGTAGTGCAGCGGTCATTTTTTGCTTGCTCGCGGTCCTCAACGTCAAGTTGGCGACCGCGAGCAAGCAAAATGACATCCCGGCGAGACTTTTTCTCGTTCGCGATCAGCAACATCAAGTTGCCGATCGCGTACGTGGAAAATAAACCTCCCGGCGAGATTCTCAACGCGGGGAGGTCAGGTTTCTCATTGCGAGTGGTCGCGTATGCTCGCGACCGCTCGCGATGAGAAACTACCAGTCCGCGTTGAGAAAGCTACCGCTTGAGTAAAAATCTACTCGAGCGGCTGTAAAAGACAGCTCGCACTGTGCAAGATGCCGTTTTTAATGATTGCACAGTGCGGACAAGCATCCGGCACTGTGCAATCATCGCAAACAGCGCACTACGCAGTTCGCGTAGTGCTACGCGTAGCTCGCGTAGTGCAAAGTGCACTTCGCGTAGCTTCGCATAGCGCTACTTCGCGAACTACACCCAGGGTTACTTGTAATCTCTAAATTGGTCTCCCATAATTCCCACGGAAGTTTTGACCAGGTACGTACAAGCTTTTTAGTTTCCCTCACAGATGGACTCATTTCCCGCGTAACCCAAGTAAATGGGAGCAGGAAGTGGTTAGACCATGGCAATTGAATGGACTGCCCTAAACCCTAAAACACCACCCCAGCACGACCCCCTACACTACCCAAACACCAATGCACTGCCCTAAACCCTAAAAAACGACCCCCGCAAGACCCCCTACACTACCCAAACACCAATGCACTGCCCTAAATCCTAAAACATGACCCCCTGACACGACCCCCTACACTACCCAAAGACCACTGCACTACCCTAAACCCTAAAACACGACCCCCGCATGACCCCCTATACTACCCGAAGACCACTGCACTACCCTAAACCCTAAAACACGACCCCCTACACTACACAAATACCGCTGCACTACCCTAAACCCTAAAATACTACCCCCAGCACTACCCCCTACACTACACAAACACCACTTCACTACCCTAAACCCTAAAACACTACCCCCTATACTACACAAACACCACTGCACTACCCTAAACCCTAAAACACTACCCCCAGCACGACCCCCTACACTACCCAAACACCACTGCACTACCCTAAATCCTAAAACACTACCCCCAGCAGTACCTCTACACTACCCAAACATCATTGCACTACCCTAAACCCTAAAACAGTACCCCCAGCAGTACCCCCTACACTACCCAAACACCACTGCACGACCCTAAAAGCTAAACCACTACCCCCAGCATGACCCCCTACACTACCCAAACACCACTGCACTACCCTAAACCCTAAAACACTACCCCCAGCACGACCCCCTACACTACCCAAACACCACTGCACTACCCTAAACCCTAAAACACTCCCCCAGCATGCCTCCCTACACTACCCAAACACCACTGCACTACCCTAAACCCTAAATCTACCCCCAGCCGACCCCCTACACTACCCAAACACCACTGCACTACCCTAAACCCTAAATCTACCACCAGCACAACCCCGTACACTACCCAAACACCACTGCACTACCCTAAACCCTAAATCTACCCTCAGCACGACCCCCTACACTACCCAAACACCACTGCACTACCCTAAACCCTAAAATACTACCCCAGCACGACCCCCCACACTACACCAACACCACTGCACTACCCTAAACCCTAAAACACTATCCCAGCATGACCCCCTACACTACCCAAACACCACTGCACAACCCTAAACCCTAAAGCACTACCCCCAGCACAACCCCCTACACTACTCAAATACCTCTGCACTACCCTAAACCCGAAAACACTACCCCCAGCACGACTCCCTACACTACACAAACACCACTGCACTGCCCTAAACCCTAAAACACTACCCCCAGCATGACCCCCTACACTACACAAACACCACTGCACTACCCTAAACCCTAAATCTACCCAAGCATGACCCCCTACACTACACAAACATCACTGCACTACCCTAAACCCTAAAACACTACCACCAGCATGACCCCCTACACTACACAAACACTGCACTACCCTAAACCCTAAAACACTACCCCCAGCACGACCCCCTACATTACACAAACACCACTGCACTACCCTAAACCCTAAAACACTACCCTCAGCACGACCCCCTACACTACCCAAACACCACTGCACTACCCTAAACCCTCGAAAAGTAACCACCACCCCATGCCCAATCCCATTTACCACTCACTCCTCGTGGTTCCTCTCTCCTCGTGGTTCCTGCTTCATGTCGTCTCTGAGGGGCGGTGCACGTCGTTGTGAGGAAACGGAACAGCCTCTGTTTCCTTACAACGACATGGATCATCTACATTTTTTTAGAACTCATGGTAATTTACCATACATACCTTTACAACAAAATTTGTTGTAAAGGCATTCGTGGTAAATGACCATGCGTTCTAAAAAAATGCGTAGTAATGACTTTGCGATGTACAACGCATGCTTGGTAATGCATGTGTTGTAATGGTATCGTGAAGTAAAAAAGTTGTTGTAACAGCTGTTTACCGATCGAAGCTGGCCCCTGTTATAAATTTTGATAAATTAGGAGGAAGGAATGTGTTTTTTTTACCGAAAAGTGCATTCCCGGCTGTTGTATTGTGAAAGTGTACGCGTGGCCTGGTTTCACTTCCGGTGAGAGAGTGGAAGAGTCTGTTTGGATCTAAAGGGGTTCTGCTATTGGACGGGGCCGGCGCGACACGTCATCAGAAAACACAGCTAATGGAAAGCGTTGTCCCCGAAGTGTGGAGCAGTGCCATGAGAGGTCAACGAGTGTGCGTCCCACCGCAGTATTACCGTACCGCGTGACCCATGTGCCGCCTCCAGTGTACGGAAGGCAGAAGCGGCATCCATCGCCGGTCCTCTTGAAGACCCTTGTATCACTAATTCTACATTTTGGAACTAGGGCATTTTAACCTTGTTGTTCCTGCCAGATACAAAGAGAAGATCCTGTGTTATTCAGTGCCCTCGTTACCTTTTCTGTGGGTAGTGGTGCTTGTCACTTCGATGCCCGGCCGGTGCACACGACTGGGCTCTCCACCTCGTGTGCAATCTGCAGGGCCTCTGCCCTCAGATCACTGGTTTCGGTTTCTGGAGTGGCAACATAAACAGTTGCTCCCAAAGGACTAGCCTGAACACTTAGGTGAAAATCCCCTGCGCCAGCATTCCGCGGAAATTCTTTCCTAGCTCTCCCACGTCGACGACAATGTCATAATAGCACGGCTCCGCTCGCGACACCGTATGACGTCATAGGAGCCATAAGAGGACCTCGTAGGCGTGCTGACGTCAGTTCCATCCATTTTTTCCGTGCCACCGTGGTAAAAAGGAGGACCGACACATTTTCACATGTATACATAGTATACTAAATATATATATATATATACACAAATGCATAACCAATAAAGGCATAAAGAAATAGCAACAGATCAAGCATTTCTCACTATTAAAACATAAGCATGATTAAGACATATTGAAAACATTCATGACAAACAGTAAAAGCATCTTTTTGGTAGAAACAGGTGGACAACGGAGAGGCGGGTGGGACAGTGAGGAATTCACAGGCAGATACTGTATCCACCAGAAAAAGCGTTACAGAAGGTAAGTAACTTGCTCTTCTGATGGATACTTCTGCCTGTTGATTCCTCACCTTTTGCATAGAATCCTCAAGCCGTACCTCACCCAGAGGAGTGTGACCACCTCACTAGACCAAAAAATCCTGCAAAACAGATCGAGCAAAATGGCCATCCCTCTTAACCTACGAATCCAGTAATAATCGAATAATTTTTAGTTGAAATTATATTGAAGATAATACTTTAAAAATACTTTTATTAATAAATTTAGACACACTTAAAAAACGTTTATTTATAATTAATTTAAAGATATTTCATACTTTACAAATTACGCTGAAGTCGCGACCCCAGCGCGACTTTTCAAAATGGCTACCGGAATGCGCGCAGCCATTGTGTAGGAGTGCAAGACATCTGTAAAATATTTTTTTTAAAAAAGAATGAATATAGTTTTCCTAACTAAAAATTATTCACAATTTTTTTAAATATAAATATCTGTATATATATATATATATTCACTGAAAAAACCATAGGTTTTAGGGAAAGTTATAGTTAGTTGGACATTGCACTCGTACAAAACACGTGAAATTCCCCTGTTATAGTTAGTTCAGCTAACTATAACTCGCGCCCCCGCAATGCACTGCTGATGACGTCACATATTACATCACTCATGACATGGTCAGTGACATCACTGATGACATCACTGATGACATCTCAAATGACATCAGTGATGACATCATCCATGTGAGAATTTAATGCATCTTCTCACACCCTAATATAACTTTTGATACACCCACTCTAAATTACAGACTGCCATTCTCAAAACCACACACACTCCAATACCAATAAGTACATACCCACTCACTGATTCTTAGGTCTACACACACACACATCTACTCACTCACCCGTACAGTCACTCATACTTACAGTCACTCAGTACAGGACTATCATATGCACTCATACACCTATATAAACACTCACACAACGCAACTCATCCATAGAGGTACTCACACACCTAGTCAGTCATGCAAATAATTAATCACACTCCCATTTACTCACCTATACAGTTATACACACCAGCTCACTTACTCATAAAAATACTAGCACATTCTTACGCTCCTATGCAATCACTGATGCAAGCACACACTCATCCATATAGCCACTCTCACAATCACACACTCTCACTTATAGCCATTTATATACTCCAACACACATATATACTGCCTTTCACATATGTAGTTACTCACAGATGTACCACTGAGATATACATTCAATCACTAACACACCCATACACACACTCACCCACCCATACAGTCCATCACAGACGCACTCTTGAAACCATGCACCCAGTGAATCACCCACTCACACATCTATGCACAGAGTCACACACACCCCACCCACACAAACACTGAGGCACCCATATAGATACTCAGAGAACCAATCCATAACCCATATAGACACTCATTTAGCTAGTCAGAAACCCATGCAGCTGCTTACACAACAACAGACAGACGGATACAGACATTCACACAGTTTAGTCACTCACCCATGCATCCAGTAAGATACGTTTAATCACTCACCTATAGACTCAGTCACGCACCTACTAAATCATCCATTCAGACGCTTATACACCCACTCATTCTTCAATACGCCTTTCCCTATTTATATTAAACATATTTAAACTTTACAGAAACACACAGTCACTGGATGATGTCAGTGATGTCATCAGTGATGTCACTGACCATGTCATGAGTGATGTAATATGTGACGTCATCAGCAGTGCATTGCGGGGCGCGAGTTATAGTTAGCTGAACTAACTATAACGGGGGAATTTCACGGGTTTTGTACGAGTGCAATGTCCAACTAACTATAACTTTCCCTAAAACCTATGGTTTTTTCAGTGAATTTCAAAGGTTTTTTAAATGCTAATTCCTAACTATAACGTGTCTGAAACCTATGGTTTTTTCAGTGAATTTCAAAGGTTTTGTAAATGACAATTTTTAAATGTATTAATTGTTATATTTATTTTTTTGATACTGATTTACATTTTTTAAAATATTTATTTTTAGATATTTTATTTTTTAAATTACATTGTAATTACATTATACATTACATTACAAAATATACTTTCTCAGAATGAATTACTTTAGTTTAAATACTTTGCAAATAGGCAATAGACTTTTAAGTACAGTAGTTACAGTTGTTGCAATGGGCAACACAATTTCAAACACAATGCAACATTGAGCTCAATGCGAATTTCTAGTTAAATGCAATTAGTTACTTTATGGATTACTTTTCTAACCACAGGACTGGATCCTAGATTCAGTCTTCGGACATCTCCTGTAAACAGTTGAGTAAAAGCGTTTTGGTTACAGTAGTGATTTTTAAGGAATATTATTGTATTTTAAAAGTTGACACAGAAACTTTTTCATATAGAATCACCAATGTTATCCTATGGGAGGAAATTCACTTAGCAGGTAAGTAGTGTTATCGTTACTTTTTCTTACTCAGAGGTGGATCCTGGAACCAGCACTGGTGCATCTCCTGTAAACAGTTGAAAGAATGCGTTTAAGTCACACAGGCGATTTTTAAGGAATATTTGTAGTTTGTGAAAATCGACACTTTGAAACTTTTCTGCTGAAAACCAGACAATGGATTCCTATAGAAGGAAATTCAAGTTACTGGTAAGTACGGTTAGAATTACTTTTCAGGGTCAGTGCTGGGCTAAAAGATGCAGCACTGGGTTCTCTCCTGATAACAGGTGAGTAAATCGGAATTCGTATTTCGTCTGATTTTAGAGGAATATTTGTATGTTTCAAAAATCGACACTTAGAAACTTTTTCAGCAAAAAGCAGGCAATGATATCCTATGGAAGGAAATTCAAGTTACTGGTAAGTACGGTTAAAATTACTTTTCAGGATCAGTACTGGGCTGAAAGATGCAGCACTGAGGTCTCTCCTGATAACAGGTGAGTAAATCGGAATTTGTATTTCGGCTGATTTTAGAGGAATATTATAAACTTCCAAAACTCCACACAGAAGAATTTCCAAGTGAAACCAGTCAATGTTAGCCTATGGAAGGAAATTCAAGTTACTGGTAAGTACGGTTAAAATTACTTTTCACGACCAGTACTGGGCTGAAAGATGCAGCAATGAGGTCTCTCCTGATAACAGGTGAGTAAATCGAAATTCGTATTTCGGCTGATTTTAGAGGAATATTTGTATGTTTCAAAATCGACACTTAGAAACTTTTTCAGCAAAAAGCAGGCAATGATATCCTATGGAAGGAAATTCAAGTTACTGGTAAGTACGGTTAAAATTACTTTTCAGGATCAGTACTGGGCTGAAAGATGCAGCACTGAGGTCTCTCCTGATAACAGGTGAGTAAATCGGAATTCGTAGTTCGGCTGATTTTAGAGGAATATTTGCACAATGGTGAAGGAAGGGGGTGGGGCCTGAGGGGACATGTCTGCAAACACGCCCTGTGGCGCGTTTTAAGTTGGACAATTAATTCCTCCTCAATCCCAAGGGTCCCTAGGGGCCAACTAGCCCACAAGGTACCTCCAGTATGCGCAAGGGGGCGCCAGCTCCGTGGCGCCAGCTCCGTGGCGCTTACTGGAGGTACCTGGTGGGCTATTTGGCCCCTAGGGACCCTCAGGATTGAAAAGGAATTTATTCCCCATCTTAAAACGCGCCACGGGGCCTGTTTGCACACATGTCACCTGAAGCCCCGCCCCCTCCCTTCACCACTGTGCAAACGCGCCCCGTGGCACGTTTTAAGTTGGGGTATTAAGTCCCCTTGAATCCTGAGGGTCCCTGGAGTCCAACTAGCCCACCATATACCTCCAAAAAGCGCCACAGAGCTGCGTTGCAGAGAGGTGTAAAAAGGGGCGTGGCCTCTGTACACGTCTCTGCAACGCAGCCCCCTGGCGCATACTGGAAGTTCCTGGTGGGCTATTTGGCCCCCAGGGACCCCCAGTATTCAAGGGGAATTCGTTCCCCCTCTGCAAACGCGCCAGGGGGCGCGTTTGCTGAGTGCTGACAAAGAGGGGGCGTAGCCTCCCGCGCGATGCCGGATTTACATTTTTTATTTTTTTTTAAAAGGGGGCTGTGTGGCCCCCCTTTTTTGTAATTTTTTTGAGCCCTGGGGACCCCATCCCCCAGGGCCTGACCCCCTTTTTTTAAAAAAAGGACCGGGAAGGGGACCGCGTGGGCCCCCCTCCCGTGGCCAATTTCGACCCGGGGACCCCATCCCCCGGGCCATTGCCACCTTTAAAAAAAAAAAAAAAATTGATGGAGGGGGGCTGCGTGGCCCCCCTCCTAAGGCCTCCTTAGGCCCCGGGGACCCCATCCCCCGGGGCCGGCCTTTTTTTTTTTTTTTAAATGATTTTTGGGGAGGGGGACCGCGTGGCCCCCCTCCCGGGCCACTACTTGCCCCGGGGACCCCATCCCCCGGGGCTGGCCCTATCCTTTTGGGGTCCGTGGGGGGACCCCAACTCCCCCACGGACCCTGCCGGCTCCCCGCCTCCTGCGGGAGCCGGCATTGCTTTTCCACATGGGGAGCTGCTAATATGCAGCTCCCCATGTGGAAAGCAATTCTGCTTGACTTTGGAGGCGAGAGCAGCTTTCCCTCCTCTCGCTTCCAAAATTCAAAGCAGTTTGCAATGACAGGACAGGAGCCGCGAGGCTCCCGTCCTGTCATTGCAAACAGCAGTGTCCCGGGGGTAGGCAACCCGGGACACTGCAGGAGCTGGCCCTGGGGGGTGGCGGTCCCTAGGGCCATCACTGGCTCCAGGAGGGGGGCCACGCGGCCCCCCTCCCCAAATTTTCAAAGCCCCGGGAGGTGGTGGTCCCCGGGGCTTCGGGGTCCAAAACGGACCCCCATTTTTTATTTTTTAGTGCCCCGGGAGGTGGCGGTCCCGGGGCGTGTGGGGGGCTGGAGCCCCCCACACAGGTTAAAAAAATTATAAACAGAAGCCCCAGGGAAGTGGCGGTCCCCGGGGCAGCGGGAGGGCAAAGAGCCCTCCCGCACCATTTTTTGTTAAAGCCCCGGGGGTGGCGGTCCCTGGGGCTTGGGGGGCCCTTAGAGGCCCCCCATACATAAATTTAACCCCCCACCATGCCCCCGGGACATGGCCCACCCGGGGGCAAATTAACATCGATGCGCGGTAGACCGCGCTTCGATTTTTTTCCGGCAGGATCCGCGCACCCTGAGCGCATCCTGCCGATTTTTAAAATGCTTTTTTGCCCAGGGGGTCCTTGTGGGACCCCCTGAGCAGGCCTAGGGGGTCAGGGTGTATCTACCCTGCCCCCTTTTTGCGCTTTGCGCACTTGTTTCTGTCCCTCGGTTCTACCGAGGGACAAAATGGCTGCCAACACTTCCTGATTTGGAGTGTTGACAGCCAATTAGCATGCAGCTCGTGATCGGGAGGGTACGCGGATCCGACGCGGCCATAGATATATATGTGATTTTAATTGTGAATTTCTCAGGAACTACTGAACGGATTTACACCATTTTAGCAAAAGGCACCAGTCTGAACCAAGGGCTACCTCTTTGCCAAATTTGGGGTTATTCCGTTCAGCAGTTCGGGCTGTAGCTGCGACTAAAGGTTCCTATGGAAAAATGAATGGGGAGAACGCGTTTTGGGACCCCCCTTTTTTCTCGGCCCCCGCTTGACGTATCACCCCGAGACTTTCAGGGTAGGAGCGGACCGGAGCGCCCCAACAAGTTGAAAGCTTTCGCGAAGATTCGTCAACCAGCGCCAACGTTATTGCAAATAGAATGTCGCGGATTTCCTATGGATAATAGGTCCTAACTATAACTATCTACTGGCGACCGCCAGTAGATAATATATATATATATAGAAAATAAAAAAAACATAAGATTGAGGTTCATTAGACTTACAAACTTTCATTTAAAAAACCTTTGAAATTCACTGGAAAAACCATAAGTTTCAGGCACGTTATAGTTAGGGGTGTGGCAGGAAACTCCGCTCCGCCAGCGTTTGCGGATAAAGCCAGCCACCCCTTCTCCCCGGCCCGGTCCCTGCTTCTGAAAGCAGCCAGGTCGGGGAGAGCCTCCCCGGGCCCCGGTGGACCCCCGTCCCCAGTGGCCGGACCCTTGGCTGGCTTGCAGGACGGGGGCTCCTGCACCCCGGGGCCCGCCGGACGGAGCACGAGCCCCGGGCCCGGTCCCAGCTTCCGAACCCTAGCCAGGCCGGGGTGAGCCTCCCCGGGCCCCGGTGGACACCCTTCCCCAGTGCCCGGACCCTCGGCTGGCTTGCAGGACGGGGGGCTCCCGCACCCCGGGGCCCGCTGGACGGAGCATGAGCCCCGGGCCCAGCTTCCGAACCCTAGCCAGGCCAGGGAGAGCCTCCCGGGCCCCGGTGGACACCCTTCCCCAGCGCCCAGACCCTCGGCTTGCTTTCAAGACAGGGGGCTCCCGCACCCTGGGGCCCGCCATATGGAGCACGAGCCCCGGGCCCGGTCCCAGCTTCTGAACCCTAGCCAGGCTTGTAAGAGCCTCCCGGGGCCCCGGTGGACACCCTTCCCCAGCGCCCGGACTCTCGGCTGGCTTGCAGGAAGGGGGGCTCCCGCACCCTGGGACGGAGCACGAGCCCTGGGCCCGGTCCCAGCTTCTGAACCCTAGCCAGGCCGGGGAGAGCCTCCCCAGGCCCTGATGGACCCCTGTAACCAGCGCCTGGACCCTCTGATGGCTTGCAGGATGGGGGCTCCCACACCCCAGGGCCTGCCAGATGGAGCTCAAGCCCCAGGCCCGGACCCAGCTTCAGAACCCTAGCCAGGCTGGGGAGAGCCTCCCTGGGCCCTGATGGACCCCCGTAACCAGCGCCCGGACCGTCTGATGGCTTGCAGGACGGGGCTCACACACCCCGGGGCCTGCTGGATGGAGCTCAAGCCCCAGGCCCAGACCCAGCTTCAGAACGCTAGCCAGGCTAGGGAGAGCCTCCCCGGGTCTTGATGGACCCCCATAACCAGCGCCCGGACC
>CAWUFW010008562.1:72500-77500 GCA_963921515.1 Calotriton arnoldi
GGAGTGTTCTACTCTTGTCAGTTGATGGTCTGTTCAGCTGGTGAGGTGTCTTGTACTCAGATGTGTCCTACAATATTCACAACAATTTGGCGACGATTTAGCTGACCAGACCAGAGAGGATTCCATCAAACACAGCTTGAGCAGCACCTCGCAAAAAGAACCCACGGCGGTACACCTATCTGCTGCCAGTAACGTGATCAAAAGAAACAAGAAACCGGACAAACGAAGGGAAACTCAAAAGAAACTAAACCAAGAAAAGAAAAGTGATCCCTGGCAGCACCTCGCTCTAAGAACCCAAGGCAGCCCACCCATCTGCGGCCAGCAACGTGGCCACAAGAAGAAAAAAAAACGGAAAAACGAGAGAAAACTAAAGATAAAGAAACTTAGAGAAGAAAAGAAGAAGCAAATACTTCACAAGTAACTCGTCACAACCGTGAGTCAATAGCGGGTCTGCCTGTGTTTCTCCCTGCATGCGCCAACTAAAGTGATTACCACACTGCCCAGCGAGAACTAAGATCGAGCCTCAGCGCTATCTGATGGTGTTTAACAGTAATGATTTAAACCTTTAAATGTTTTCATCTGCGCAAAGATTGTATCCCAGCCTGGAAGAGTCCAACATCAGGGACAGAGACAGTTCAGACCACTTTGGTCATTCTCACATTTAAATATCGAGCGCATGAGCTGGTCCCGCTATTAAGCGTTGAACCGGGGTGAATGTCGGGCACCGCCGCTTTGAAAAGTGAGGACAACAGTTCATTTGTTGTATCTGATTGGTATGAGTCATGGCATGAATGTCAAGTACTCTGAAGACTTGTACCAAGACGTGTTGATCGGGGGCAAGAATCGAGCCCCGGCGTTGTTTATGGCGTTTGACAATATACTCATAACTTAATAGAAGGTAAACTCGTGGAGACACTCCTGACGTCACACATTCAAACTGTGAGTGAGTTGCGAGTGCGCGCGCTCCCTGCTGCATGCGAGTCCACTGCATTATTAAAAACGGCAGTCTGACCAACTTATGCCACAGACAAAGACAGGGGAAACGAGAGACCTGAAAATGGGAGGAAACTAGAAAAACAGACTTTGGAAACGAGAGCACAAATCAGCCGTGAGCCTACCTGATGTCACTCGTCTAAACCGTGAGTCCGTTGCTAAGCACAGAAAGATTGTGTACATGCATATGGCCTTTTTCATAGCGAACGCAAGTTAGCGGTGCAGTGGTTGCCTACACGTCATCGCGTCACCGCGCAACGTCCGGCGGCCATCTTGGGGTGAGAAATTTCAGTACTGAAATGTTCGTTAGAGTAACGCGATCCAAGTAAGACGCTAATCACGCATCTTCATATTTAGGCGCACGCATCGGTGTTATCAGCTGCTAAAGTCATCTGGTGTATGCACATTTCAAGCGTGCCAACGTTGGACGTTTAATCACAGGTATTTATTGATTTTTTATTTTTACCTGTGCCTTCTTGCTTCAAGTTTGAACATTAACTGAGTGTTATTTTTGAAATGGCACAGAAAAGCCTCGGGATCAATGACAGAGTATGAGGTATTGGAAAGGAGACTGCTGTAGTGCAGCAGCAGAGTTGTGACAAACATAGTTGTAGCCCTAGAAGTCTGGCAACAATTCTTGGTCAATTTACAGCTACTGTGAAGCTACAAAGCAACTGATTGACGCCAAGGATTACACAAAAGCGCTAAGTAAGCTACAGTGCCACTTTGTGGATTTTGACGTATTTTATATTTTGTTCCTTTTCACCAAATGAGGAATAGGAAGATAAAGTTTCTTTGTGAGAAAAGACGTACTAGTTCAGCAGCAGTCTGGTCAACTTTATGTGTGAAGTCTGTTGAAACAAAACCAGTAACGGGACTTAGAGTCTAAGATCTCCGTCTAAGTAAGTCCAGAACCGGTAAAGCCTAGAACCAGTCGAGAGAGAGATCAAGATCGTGGTAGAGAACCTAAAATTAGAGCTGAGAGTCTAGAACCACGACAGCAACCTAGTAGCAGGTCATAGGACTTTTAACAGGGACAAACGTCCCACAACTAGTACCTGCTCATCTCGGAGGGGACAAAGGTCCACGAACCAGGAAAGGATGAAGGTCCCAAGGAGGGGGCAAAGACCCCGGAACCAAGAGAGGTCAAGAGTCCCAGAAACAGAGGGGCACAAAGGTCTCAGAACCAGTACCGGGAGAGGACAAAGGAGGTCCCAGGACCGGAAGGGGACAGAGGCCCCAGAAGGGGACAAAGGTCTCACAACCCGTTCCGGGAGAGGACAAAGGAGGTCCCAGGACCGGAAGGAGACAATGGCCCCAGAATCAGAAGGGACAAAGGTCTCACAACCAGTACCGGGAGAGGACAAAGGAGGTCCCAGGACCGGTAGGGTACAAAGGCCCCAGAACCTGAAGGGGACAATAGGTCTCAGAACCAGTACCGGGAGAGGACAAGGAGGTCCCAGGACCGGGAGGGGACTAAGGTCCCAGAACCAAGAGGGGACAAATGTCCCAGAACCAGGAGGGGAGGTTTCAGTGAGTCAAGAACTGGGAAGATGATCCTGCAACGGGGTCTGTGAGCCCATAGAACTGAGACTGAGTCCAGAACCAGAAAATAAAAGAAAATCTTTAAAAAAAATGGGACTGAGAGTCAAGAACTGGAAAAACAGAGGCCCACAACCAGAGCAAAAGGCCATAGATTGAAGAAAGAATTAAGGTCCCAGAACTGGCAATGGGTAAAGGTCACAGAACCTGTACCAGAGGGCTCAAAGGTCTCTGAACTGCAGAACATGAGAAAGTGAACCAGATTCGAGACAAAGTGAATCTCAACCAGGACTAAGTGTCCATCCATTGAAGGAAGAAAAATTCAAGTTACAATAAAAACTCCTAACATCACTTGTGGTACTGCATTTGGAAATCTCTAACAGTACCCAGGACTGTTGTACCGTTAAGCATGGAGGCATCTGTTGAACTGTTCATCTTCAACTTAGAGCGGAAGGTGTTGGTGTACATGGACAGATTGAAGGAAGTGGACTTTCTCTTCCTGTTTTTTGCTGGTCAAGGACAGATTGGAGAAAGTGGACTGTCTTTTCCTGTTTTTGTCAGTCTAAGGGGGGTAGGTGGTGGTGATACTTATTAGTTGTTTTGGGTGATGTGTCTCACCTCACATTTCACTCTTAACACTCTTTGCCCCTAAACGTCTCACCTCACAGTTCACTCTTAACACTCCTTGCAAATAAACGCTTGTTTGCCTTCACAAACTAAAATAGTTCAAGAAGTCTTAGACTTCCTATCTGTCTTAATTATTATTGTTGTTGTCTCCCATTCATTAAGCTTCTTTTTTGTGATTTGTTATTCATTTAATTTTTCTGTAAAGGAGGAGGATGTGTTGTATATTTAGTTCTTCATGTAACATGGCTGACAGTGGTCGTTAGCCCTTCCTTTGTGTTCTTACCTCCTTAGCCTCACAGAATACCTTTGTGTGTTCTAACTTGTACCGGAGTGTTCTACTCTTGTCAGTTGATGGTCTGGTCAGCTGGCGAGGTGTTTTGTACTCAGCTGTGTCCTACAATAAATCTACATGTAACCAACTAGAAGTATCCTGTGATCTATTCACAACAGGTCCCCTCGCAGGCCCTCGGCCTCTTCTCTTCGGGGCCCACTCTGCCTCACAAGAAGGGCCACTCTTCGGTCGCCCGGTTCCCGGTGGAGTCGGGACAGTGGGCGCCAGAGAGCCCAGCCGGCTGCAGGGCCTTTCAAGGGGGGGTGTTTACCAGCCCGATGATGCACTGCCATTCGGTTCCCCCCACCGCGGGGGTCTTGCCGGGTGAGCTTGGGTTCCATCTCGGGAGGGCCTACCACTGTGACCCTCCCAGAGAGGGACAGGGTTCGCCCCCTGTCCCCGGTCCCTTGCATGTCGGTCGGGTCCTTCCCGGTGGAAGAGGCCCGCCGAAGGCCCGGTCCTCACCCGAGCACCCCATGCTGCCACGGACCGCTCCGTCGGCCGGGGCGTACCAGGGCAGGGCCAGGCCCTGGGCCTACGGTGTGTGCTTGCAGGAGGCAGCCAAGGGCTTCGGGCTGGCGCCGTCGGTCGCTCGGGCTGCTCCGCCGTTAATGATCCTTCCGTGGGTTCACCTATGCAAACCTTGTTACGACTTTTACTTCCTCTAGATAGTCAAGTTTGATCGTCTTCTCGGTGCTCCGCCAGGGCCGTTGCCGACCCCGGCGGGGCCGATCCGAGGACCTCACTAAACCATCCAATCGGTAGTAGTGATGGGCGGTGTGTACAAAGGGCAGGGACTTAATCAACGCAAGCTTATGACCCGCACTTACTGGGAATTCCTCGTTCATGGGAAATAATTGCAATCCCCAATCCCTATCATGAACAGGGTTCAGCGGGTTACCCGCACCTGTCGGCGAAGGGTAGACACATGCTGATCCATTCAGTGTAGCGCGAGTGCAGCCCCGGACATCTAACGGCATCACAGACCTGTTATTGCTCGATCTCGTGTAGCTGAACGCCACTTGTCCCTCTAAGAAGTTGGACGCCGACCGCTGGGGGTCGCGTAACTAGTTAGCATGGAGGAGTCCCGTTCGTTATCGGAAATAACCAGACAAATCGCTCCACCAACTAAGAACGGCCATGCACCACCCCGCACCCCGGGGGCCCGCCGGACAGAGCACGAGCCCCGGGCCCAGCTTCCGAACCCTAGCCAGGCCGGGGAGAGCCTCCCCGGGCCCCAGTGGACACCCTTCCCCAGCGCCCGGACCCTCGGCTGGCTTGCAGGACAGGGGGCTCCCGCACCCTGGGACGGAGCACGAGCCCCGGGCCTGGTCCCAGATTCCAAACCCTAGCCAGGATGGGGAGAGCCTTCCCAGGCCCCGGTGGACCCCCGTCACCAGCGTCCGGACCCTCGGCTGGCTTCCAGGATGGGGGGGCTCCCGCACCCTGGGACCATGGGACGAAGCACAAGCCCCGGGCCCGGTCCCAGCTTCCGAACCCTAGCCAG